>CAEMYA010000442.1:897013-935791 GCA_903131615.1 Diplodus sargus
TCTCTCTCTCTCTCTCTCTCTCTCTCCCTCTGTGTGTGTGTTTCTCTCCTTCTGCGCTCTCCCCTGTCTTTGACTTCACCCCAGCTCTCTCTGTGCTCAGCCTAAGTAGCGAGGCGAGACTCTTATTTCGGACGACATCTCTCTCCTCTCTTTTGTGCGTGTGTTTTTGTGTGTGTGAATCTGGGTTGCTCCACTTCCTTCCAGCAGCACACTCTCTGGTGTAAGCCAGTGTGTTTTTTTTTGTGTGTGTGGGTTTTTTCTTCTTCATTTTAGCTCGTGCGTTTCGCTGGAACATTTCACTGGCATGACAGGGGACCTGATGCCATGTTGTCAACACAGTATGCTCCCCATAAAGCCACATAATAATGCAATGTTGCACAGTTTGCACAAATGCAAATTCATCGTTAAATTGTTAAATGCATAAATGTGCCTAATGTTGTGCTTTAAGGGATGGGGGTGAATTAAGAACTGTGTCAGATGCCAGTAGCAAAAACTCCTGTCTCCCAAACGCGCACACACACACACACACACACACACATTCATTGCAGCATCGTCATCAGCCTCCTGCCTCTACTTTGCACTGTGATGTTCTGACAACATGATCCCCATGCCCTTTGCCTGCACAAAAAAAACAAGGTGTTCCCCATCTCATCATACACCTGCCTTTTATCACCATTCATGCAGCGGGCTTATGGGGGATGGTGGCTTGTCTCAGGGGGGGTTGGGGTACCAAGAGGGAAGAGGGGAGCCTCAGCCATATGATTTGTCACAATCTGAAGGGGGATGAGTGTCCTGGGATGAAGACGGACTGCGGGGGGCAGCTGTTTCTAGATGATTGTTTGAACTGGTTAAGGGCAGTGACATTGACTGCCCCTCTGGGTGACCCCAGCTCAGAGACACAACAGAGGAAGGGGAGAGGGGCTTCCTTTTCGAGCCCCGATCTAGGAGAGGCAATGTGAGAGGATTTGTTTAAGAAGTACCATGCTGGCTCTGATTAAAAAACTGATTGCTTGGTAGCTTTTGCAATCCATAAACCTGACCCTGAATTAGCGAAGAAAACTGTCAGCAGGAAATAAAAAGGATAAGTTCGCCCAAAAATGAAAATACAGACATAAATTTTTCACAAAAGACAGCAGCAATAACATATAAAATGGCTCCACACAGCTCGTCCAGTGTACTCTAACCCTCGACATGAAGTCTTTATCTTTGCAGCTTAAATGAGGAGTTTCCTTTACGCTGTCAAAGTCAAATAAAGAATATATGGATTCAAAAATGACATGGTTTGTGATTCTTAAAACATTTTGCCACTTTAACGTAAAAGGTCTTCATTCACGAGGCCATGTTCAGACAAGAAAGACTTCTGTGTGGGGGAAAAAAACACCCGACCCGCTATGTCGGCGCACAGAGGAGGTGCCAATGCAGAGGACTCGGAAAAAGATACAGAAAAAGTCATATCCGGCTTAACTTTTGCTTCAACGCAGTGTCACATCGCCAGGCAAAACCCTGCGATGGCCAATCAGATAAGTGTCAGCACACACTTCCAGCAGATTACTTAGAAAATGTGAACGGTACTGTATTTCTACTTTTTACCTTCAGTGGCCACAAATCCCGATTGACTTCAGATTCATGGAGCTCCTAGATCATGCTTCATTGTCGCACGCTCTGCTGTATTAAACACACAGAGCCTATATTAATATGGTCATGTCGGTGTTGATGTATTCTTTGTAAAACAACAATAAAGCCACGCTTCACCTAGTAACACAGATTGTAATGCGTTAAGTCACATGACTGTAGTAATACATTAATTAAATATTATTAGTAACATTAGTGCATTAACGCTAAAAGGAATATATTGTAACGCGTTACCCCCGACAATGTTTACTTTTGTCCCATAATGGTAGCTACTGTGTCACGACAGCCGCCGCGGCTCGTCACCCTCCAAACACATCCCGCTTTGAACGGTGAACAAAAGACATCTACGGCTTTACTTTTTAACAATTACAATCCTACAATCCTGCAATATGGCTCAGCTGCAGGCGCTGTTGTCTCGGTAGCTATTTTTTTTAAAAATCCCAGCTGAGCCCCTCTGCCTGGCTCCGCTTCTTCCGCTATGTAGACAAGATGGCGGCCGTTGAGTGCGTAAAGTGTACATCGTTGCACACTCAACGTTTTTGCCGTTATGAGGGCAACATCCGGGTCCTTTAAGTACACTTCTTTTTGCTGCTATCGATATCGGAACACCCCCAACTAAGTATAGTAAGTACAGGAAGTATGGATATTGGAACACGGCACCGGTTTGGATGACACATGACAGAGATATGAATGACTGCTGACACAATGCTGTCCATTCTCTACCTACTGTGAGGAAAAACTGAAGGATGTTGCAGTGAAACATATCAATACCTGTGCTGCAGTTGTTCAAATCTGTGAAACAACAGATTATACCCTTCACCTTGAGTTGACCTCAAAACTGTTAGAGCTTAGAGAAAAACACGTGACCTAGAAGCAGGGTTGAATGAGCACCTTTTGCTACTGCTCTTCTACATGGTGGTGGGTGGGGTTTCTGATTCATTTAGCGATTCGACCTGCAGCAGACAGAGGAAAGCTCCCATGGTAATTGGGGGGAAGATAGATGATGTGATATCTCTGAGTGGAGGAGGAAGTGGGTCCCAGAGGTTGCAAAACCTTGTTAATCTGAGATAGATGGACTGGATCAAGACTTCTCCTGGACAGCTACAGAATCATCCCAACAGATCATGTTCATCGCTGGTTCTTCCATGTGTCTGAGTGCTGTGCAGGGTTAGTGTGAGCCCATGATCCTACAGAGAGAGAGGCAGAGAGGTTATTTTCGAGTTGGGCAGGAATGACTCAGTTCACCTGTCAAAGAACATCGTGGCTGGGTGAAAACCCCCAGCATTAGTGAACGAGGACTGCAGTGGCCCCAAGGGAGAAACAAGATTTCACTCTAGTGTGTTCGTTGTTTTAAGGATGGGGCCGCTTTATCACTTTGACTTGACACACTTTAGAAAAAAAGCCCTGTAATATTGGGCAGATAAAACAAAATGTTATTCTACAACACAATACGTATTGCTAACCGGGTTAACTCATGGTAAGTCAGGGGTTGTGCCCACAGGCGCAGTTTGAATGGGTCAGAGAAATAGTCGACCAATCAGAGCTTTCTTGGCGGGGTTACGAATGGGGACTTCTTTTCTTCTTACAAAGCCAGCTACTTAGCTTCATTCATGAAAATACTGACGTACAACGTACAGTTATTATAACTAAGGTTCAGGAGCTGGCCCATGCCATTCCTCACTGATCTGCCACCAAGGCCCAACCAATCCAACCACCTGTGCCTCATTAACTCAACCACCTATTCTCTCTGATTCACTTACCTGTCAAATCTATATAGGCAAGCCTAGCCAGTCGTTAGTTCTTATAATCTTCTTCTTCTCCACTATCCTCTTTCGCAGGATCACTGACAGCGTGGTCTTTGGGACCGAAATCCCATGGCAAGACAATCCTCCAGAACAGGAACCCAGGCCATTCCAAGGAATGGAACCACAGGGGCGATGATGAAGCCACGTCGACCAAGATTTCGACCCACCAAGACGCATACTCATTCAAAGTCTCAACCTTCCTGGTTCCTAAACGGTCCAGTCAATCTGCAATCCAACTCAAACCCCCCTCTTCATCCACCAACTTCGAACCCTTTCCCTCACCCAACAACCCCGACACCCCTTTCCTACCCTTCCCTAAAATCTTCTATTAATTTAAATAAACTACCTTTAAGTTAAAATGTGGCATGGTCTTGTTAGTGAAACTCATATTATACCCTCAACCCAATAGGTTGATTGTCAGCAGTGGTGGTCTGTATGCGGCAGGGCACCCGCTGGCACAAAGTTGTGATACATTTATATTGAAGAGAGGTCCCCTCACCATGTTCTGTCCACTGGAAGGGCACCCTAGAGGGCACTTTATCATGTTTTATCTACCATTCTTATCCAGTGATTGTTGGCATCTCCCAAAAAGAGGTAGATCACCGTCCCAAAAACAACATGACACATATACCAGATCTTCGTTTGTACAGTCGCAGTTTGGGTGGGTTTGGACGAGAAAACTCCTTGATGAGGTAGAGGGAAACATTGTGGTTGGCATCGAAATCACTATGCTACTAAGTAACATATGTACGTGACATTACAAAACTGGGTTAGTAAGTTAAAAGAACTCAGTGTTGACTTCTGGTTTCACACTGGACATGAACAGCACTCTCCTGAAGGTTGCCACCTAGCAACAAATATTAGTATGGGTCGTAATAACCTGTTATTAAAGGACAGGCTCTACATTACTATGATCGTAGTGAAAAAAAGGATCCTACCCACACCCCTACACAAGCCTGCACTGACAGATGTCACTGGCTACCAATTGGTTAGGACAAAGCTTACTAAATAATCTCCCTCCAAACTAAACCTGACAGACATGAATGACAGTCAGGGTGAATTAAAAATAACCCAAAATGGTAGCACAGTCTGATTATCAGGCCACTTACACTTGTTTAATGACCTTACTACACTTACACTCCAACATATACATAACGTTTACACTTTACACAAAGGATGGGAGGGCAAAGGGGGGTTAAAAACTTGAAAACTAAAATAAACTGACCTAAAAGACAACACAGTTTCATACTCTTTCGCTTATATACTTACATTGGATAATATTCATATACATATTAAAAATCTGTTTACATTTATTTTCCCAAACTACATAATGAACCCTTCAATCCAGCCATGAAAGGTGCAGTGTTTAATCCAACAGAAGCAGAACCCTGCCATCTAAATTCAGCATTAAAATCTGCTGTTACCACTTTTCAGACCGCAGTAGGTCACTTGTGCCAACATGTATACATACGCCACAGATAAATGGCGACAGACGTGTTTGGGGGGCTCCAGCAGTACCTGGGGTAAAGCAGGTGTGAATCAGCGACACATTTATCCCTGCGTGACCCAACATGATGTCCCCTGTGGCAAAGCAGCCACCTGTAACCTCTAAGGATGTCAGCTAGGATATCTGTCTGCTACCGACAACAGCTAAAGACAGCTGGGGCATCATATAAACATGCAGTGTCCAGTGTTGGGTCTTGCATCATTTCACTTGGAAATCTTATTCAAGTGGTTTTTCTGTGCACGTCTGCAGGGAAAGTGAATAATTGTTGCGCTGGTGTGACGCCATCCTCTATCTGAGTCACAGCGTTTAATAGACTGAGGGGCTGAGATATCCCTGCATTGCTTTGCTATCTCCCTCTGATCCGCTAATGTATTGAAGGGATTTGATGGATTTTTCGTGTCACTTATAATATGCAGAGACTATAAACCCTGAAGAGAAATCAGTCGTACACAATATATTCCATCGAAGCCATCACAGCATGAGCCAGAATAAGTAGAAGATGCTACATGAGTGTTGACATGATCTGGACATATTGTTCAGTCGCCATGATATCTCTGCTGTCTTAACAGACCTTCATTGATATGCCTTAAACCACACCTACCATCTTTGGCCAGCCAATCACAACCTGCTATCAAAACCCAGCCCCTTATGAAGTCACAGTGTGTCTGTGCGTGTGTGCATATGAGTGTGTGTGTGTGTGTCTACTGTAAGTGCTAAGGTCACACAGTGTGTTGGCAGCAGAGACTGAATGGAAAGATGTCTCTGAGTCACAGGAACAGACTGAGCTGTCAATCACTCCTGTCACCTTGGCACCAGCTCTGACATTGATGCAAAGGACAATGAGTTTGAAGTGTGGCCCACCCCACACATATACATACATACATACATACATTAAGCCTTTACATTAACTCTTATTTATGATCTCATGACTGTTATGAACAGTCAGATGGACTACAAGCACGTGCCATTAATCCATTAAAAACATCAGTTAAGCTTAGAAAAGTACCAGGACTATTTAAATACAAACACTGGAAACTAATTCAGTTCATGTTTACATCGTATCATTAGCCATGAGATCAAGTTCACTGATGATCAATGTGTGAAATATTACAACTAGGAAAATGCTCAGCTGACCGTCGACCAGCATGTTAATACTGATGTTATTCACAGTATGATGCGGCAAAGAACAAGAAGAAGTAAGGTATCAATTAATAATATATTCACAATAATATGAATGACACTACAACTTTGAGGTTTACTATCCGTTTGTTTTTTATCTGACATCAGAGCAAGGAGGATGTGGGTGCATGACATGATCCATAGGAGGCAGAAATACGGTGAATATTGTCGCCTAGGCAAGGAAAAAGCAAAAAGGTGGTGGTGACATCATCAGCACCTTTCTGCAAAGTTGAAAGGTTTTCAACAGGAAGTTCTTGGAGCAGGCGCACAAAAAAGGCAGTAGCTCTTTAAAGAAGGCGCTGGGTGCTGTTCCTTTTTCTCTGGGCGGCCACCTGCTGCCACTGACGTGTATAAGTGCGATATAAATACTGTGAGAGTATCAAAACACTCAATCCACAGAGAAATGCACACAGCCTGTATTCAGAAACTGTGCCTTTAAAAGAGCCGTCAGGACTTATGTACGTGTGACTGTACAGTCACCGTCCTCAGCCACACCTCCCATCATAGCCATATTTGCACAAACACCAAAAGAGCTGATGTGGAAAACACTGTGGGGTATGCCTGCTCAGGCCTGTGACAGCTGGCCAATCAAAGCAGACTGAGCTTTGCTGGAGGGGGGCCTTAAAGAGACAGGCACTTAAACGGAGCGTGCAGACGGAGGTGAACCTGAAAATAAGAAAAATATGGGACCTTTAAATATCCAGATCTGTTTGACATGTTTATGCCAAGCCATTTAGCTAACATATCCAGATTTCTTCCAATAGTCATTATATTCCAAAACCCTGATCACCCTACAACAGCGACTCCCAATGAGAGATACACACCAGGGGGTTGGTTTGGCAGTTGAGTTGTATAGAATAATCAAAGAACATCATGACCTAACAAAAAAATACATACACACATATTTGGTGTAAAAGGAAAATAAACACAATTGTGAGGCTTATGTTTACTATATTTACTGTAACAATAAACTAACACGTGCTACTAGTCACTATCGCATTAAAGTGTGTTTACAGGTGTTGCATACTGCAGTACTGCACACTGTATGTGAAAAAAGTAGGATAAAGCCTTTCATTCTGTATGTAATCTGATATTACCTCAAGTGTTGTTGCATTGTGGGTAATGTAGGCACCTGCAAGCAGAAAAAAGCAGTCCACTGGTCGACCATTAATACTCCTATTACTCTGTTGGACTCATTATGAATAGTTTAAAAACAAATGATCTAAACTGATACAGAGCAGAGATATCACATTTTTATTCCACACATTTTTTCCTCCTTATGATATGTGTTATGTTGTCATCTATAAGCGATAGGAAGTGGACAAAAATGGAGGCAACAGCAAGTGTGACTGTGTTGTTGTGATTTGGACTCTGTTGCAAAAGAAGTTTAAAGAAATCCGAACAGAAGCAGCCACAGCAACTCACATGATGCAATCGGCAACAGGCTACTGAAAACAAATGCATCACTTTCTTTCCACAGGAAGATCTGCTCAACATTAAATCAAATCTCATGCAGAAGTCTGGTGTGGCCTGCGAAACGTCCCTCTGATGATGCGTTCAGCAGGAAACATATGAAAGCTGTTTACACTTTACATCATGGCTGCAGCTGCAGCACCATCTACTGGGAATTTTAAGAAACTGCAGAAGTTCCTCTGTGACTGAGATTACTGAACGGAAGTTTATCAAACTGACTCACAAATATGAATTTGGTGCTTTAAAAATATTGAACTTCTTAAATCTTAAAGAGGGAGAACTTACATGTAAATCCATCTATATACCCTAACATGTAAAACAAACTTCATGACAGCACACATGCGTCATCTCTCAACCATTCCGATCCCAAAGTGCATAAATCCATCCACAGAATTGAAGTATAGATATTTTTAGTCTTAGCAATCCAGGGCCCTGAAATTGATGTGGCGCCCTGGGCTGCAGCCTGTGCATGAATCTGCTCCATCCAAGGACTGATAAAAGCCAGATGAGCCTCATGTTGAGTACATGATCCCCTCTGAGCCAAATTAGTTTTCTTTTTTTACATCAAGCCTCTGAGTCCGTGTCATCAAAAAAAATGAGAAATTTCTGATTTGATGCAGAGGGTCCTGATGCAGCTCATTAAAATGTCCAATGGGTGGTGCTGCTGCGGCCATTACAGCTGCTGCCTGTCAGCTGGTGCTGGGGGCCACCAAGGTGTGTGTCTTACTGTAAGACTATAAGAAATCTGAAAAGAAAATAACCTTCATATTACATGTGTAAGACTCTTACACATGTAATATGTAGGTTATTTTCTTTTCAGATTTCTTTGCATTTGCATTTCTCACCTTCACAAGACATTTGTCTCACTGACCACCAAATATCTAAAAACAGCTTGTCTCGATTTCCTCCTACAAGCACCATCACAGGGATGTTTCACAGGTCGCACCAGACGTCTGACTGAGATTTATTTTGGTCTTGAGCTAGATCTTCCAGTTTAATTTACACCAGAACAATGTATTAAACAAATCAGCTCTGATACAGAGTTCAATTGTAATGTCTATGTTGTTATGTTTAATCTTATTTGGCCAATACGTCACACACTTTATAGGTATTTAAAAGTGGTTTGGTTATGTTGCACTACAAACATTACTGTGCGTAAGAGGATCCTCAGTTCAAATAACATATGGAAGAGCAAATAACCAATAGATAATAATGTGTGAGGTAAAAAGAAGCTCTTTCAAATCTGATGGGTGGCTGTTCATGTACCCTTGAAATTGATAAATGAAATAATATACCCAATATAGCTGGACCACACAATGAGATAGATAATTATGCTACTAAACTCTACATTGTGTGGATCTAAGTGGGCTGATCACCCCATAAAGAGAAGAGAAGTGAGGGAGGTGTAGTCTCAAATGACATTTCTGATAAGGGGCTGGCTTTGAGACATTAAGCACCTTTATTTTGAAATAAATTGTTGTTAATAATATGTTATAATATGCAAGACAACTTTCTACACACTATCGTGTCTATCTTCAAAGGCGGTAAGTACACATATACAGAATAGTTGGAATATTGGTAATTATTACTTTCAACTTCCTGTCTTTAATTACTTTTTTGTGAAAACGTTGCCAGTAAGGAGATGCTTTTATTGTGAATGAAACTCTGGGCGGAAGTGCGATTGTTGTTGCTGCTGGTGGCGGAAGCCCGTGTATCTGAGTGAGTTAGGTTAGATCACTGACAGAGTGTAGTCAGTTACCACTCGACCGTGCCCTGCGGTGACTCCTCTGCTGCACACAGAAGTAAGTTATTAAAACCACCCGAGGTTGACTCAACTGTCTCATTAGCTGTGTGTCAGTAACGTGGCGTAGTTAGCTCACGTAGGAGAACCCCCTTCTAATGCTGTCTTGCAAAATAGTTGAGCCGTAAGCTAGCTGCGGCAACTTTGGCTGTCACGCTCAAAACTGCTGCGCCTTTTTGCCAAGTCATGCTTATGTGAAATGGGGAAAGCTACTAGTGGTCTTTATTGGACTGTTCCCTGCTCTCTTTGTGTCTTCATCCAAAACGTATGCATTTGTAAATGTTGAAGTTTGACCACATAGCTAATGCTAACTTACGTCAGAGGGCCATGTAAGGGTTGGGAATGGAGCATTAGGGAAATATGAATGAAGCAAGCAGGACAGGATTAAGTCTCATAACAGAGGTGAAAACACCTAAGTAATAGTATTAATAGCAACATGAGGGAATTATTATTATTATTATTATTATTATTTTTTAGAAAAGTAACATTTTTGGGCTGATTTGTTAAAACTATGTCTATAATAATTATAAAAATTATAATCTCAGGAAAGTAAACATGTTTCTCATCTGATGTTAAAACAGGAAATTCTCATTCACACCTTTAAACTTGTCTAGCCAGACAAGAACATTGCAGTATGGAAACGTTTTAGTAAACATCAGTTTAAATAATCACCATAATGTGAGTGAGGGTTCTGACTTGTATGTATTGTGTTGCAAAGATGTACACTAAGGCTAGCATGATAACCAGCTAGCATAGCACCAACACTCTCCAGACTCTTGAGTCATAGAAATATATTGACTTTGTGCTTTGCAGCATAGCCTACCTGCCAAATATGTGGACATTCAGGATGGGACGGCCCCCTCAGGTGCTCTCTTTATCAGTTCACCTTTAACACAGATAACATCTAGGAATGAACCAAGTGAATTCATTGTAGTAGACCAGGATTTGTCTAAAATCTTATTCAGTTTGTGCTCATTTTTTTGCGAGTACAGCTTCTGAAACATGTAGCTTCATATTCGTCAAGCACAGTTTAAAGTTTCATCAGATTGCTAGTGAGATTAAGTTATGTAAGGTTTGTAAAACATGAGCCAAGAGTTCAGTAACCTCTGGCTGTACCGGCGCACGTGGACTGCAATCTTAGAGGCTAATCCATTTCCACACTGAATATGGAAAGACCTCGGGTTAGTTTGTGTGTTGTCTGTTTTCGCACAGTTGTGAGACACGACATCCCTTTTCGCTGTAAAGAGATTATTTGTTAAATTTCATCATTACTTCTCTGTCATTTATTATACTGTGTTAAATTGGGGTTGTTTTGGTTGCATTTCTACTTTTAGATTTGGACTAACACAAAGAGGAGGATGTCTGCGACTGTGAGAAATCCTTTTCAACATATAGTGGAGCCTCTGGACCCCAAGGACCCAAAGCAGCAGTTTTACAATTTGTCTAAACTTGGAGATCCCAGATATGGTAACAATAGATATGAAACCTCTTTTCATAGCATGAGTTGTATAGTGTGTACTCTATAGAGAGGTTCACTGTTCGTCTGTTCCTCAGACCGTCTGCCGTTCTCCATCCGGGTCCTCCTGGAGTCCGCTGTCAGGAACTGTGATGAGTTTCTGGTGAAGCGCTCAGATGTGGAGAGCATCCTCAACTGGAAGGAGACACAGACTCAAACTGTGGAGGTGCCATTTAGACCAGCCCGAGTCATCCTCCAGGACTTCACGTATGTGGACACTATTTAATAGTGATATCTAGCAATACTTCATAAGTTGTCAATATTAGATGAAGCACTGTGGTGTGAAACAATGGTAGTTAGTACTAAGTTAGTAGTTATCGGTTATGATGCCTGTTATAGGTCATTGCGCTGCCTACGCCTTAAATGATGGTATTGATTTCAGCCTTGATTCGGTGAGGTGATGATGATGATGATGATGATGATGATGATGATGATGATGGTGATGATGGTGATGGTGGTGGTGGTGCTAATGTGATACACTTTGACTTGTTGCAGTGGTGTCCCAGCTGTGGTGGACTTTGCTGCCATGCGGGATGCGGTGATGAAACTAGGCGGTGACCCAGAGAAGATTAATCCCGTTTGCCCCGCTGATCTCGTCATCGATCACTCCATCCAAGTGGACTTTAACAGGAAGTAAGACCAGGTTCATCATACTCTCTCCACCATGGCACCATCAGTCCATAGTTTCTGGTGTATTCTCCACATCGATAATGCGTGATCATCACATCTGTTTGCTGAGGCTCTAACACTGGCTCTTTTCCCTTTCAGGTCTGATAGCCTTCAGAAAAACCAGGACTTAGAGTTTGACCGCAACAGAGAGAGATTTCAGTTCTTAAAGGTATTCAGTTTGAACAAGCCCAGTGTATGTGGTGTTTTCATGTTCAGATTTTTTTGTTAACCCATGAATGTATTGTCTGTCCTCCCCAGTGGGGCTCTAAAGCCTTCAGAAACATGCGAATCATTCCTCCCGGTTCAGGGATTGTTCACCAGGTCAACCTGGAGTACTTGGCTAGAGTGGTGTTCAAGTATGATGGATACTTCTACCCCGATAGCCTGGTGGGCACCGACTCACACACCACAATGATCGATGGATTGGGAGTCCTGGGCTGGGGTAAGAACAATGTCTCATCTACTGTATATCTGCTGCCCAGTGTTTTGATTAATGCATCTAACACCGTTACTAAGCTGATCAGTCCTTCAGTAGGTTAACTTTAATACTGACACAATGATCACTGTAGAACCGGCTTGCTTACTGTGTCAGACACATGACCGGAGATCAGAGGCTGAGTTGACCTGGTCAGTAGCTGGGAAAGTTATCAAGCATGCTACACAGGGAACACAAAATACATTTCTCTGTGTAGTGCGATATTTCACTTGTGATCACTCTGTTTTGTCTTGTGCCCCAGTTTAAAACACAGTGATCATCCGCCTCGCGTCCTGGTTGTTTTCTGCGGTTAGGACCAGCATGCTCGTAGCATAACAACATAGCTGCTTCTCCTTTCTGCAAACTGATGGGCGAGTTCAGCCAAAACGCCGGATTTGGTCTGAATACAGCTTTAGGAAGAGGTTGGGCTCTGAGAATCAGTGTCCAACAGTCCACAGATGACCAGTGAGAACATCTTAAGGAAAGCTTGGATTAAACTTCCCAGACGAGCCCACACACATTCACAAAATAATTGATTAAAAAAATATATAATGAACGGGGGTGCTTAAGAAAACACCGGTGGCTGCAACATGACGATTGAACATTAAGCACTAAAAAGTCCACTGCATTTTCCGTATACTCCACACAGATGTCACTGGGTCTCAATGAAGAAACAACTGAACCAGTCATAGGTCTGCTGTTTTATTAGGTGATCTTGCCAGGACATATTGTAAACACACACTGTAACAGACCTGTGCCATAAGGCCAATGTGGGCTGTGCCTCAGCCTCTCTGTCAAGAAGCCTACTTCTCTTGTTTACAATTGGCAAACTAATTAGAATATGCAGTAATTAAGAGCAGTGTATATGATGCAATTGTGGCATTATAATGTGCCAGAGGCCCCACAATTTGGGGCTGGCTTGGTATGCCCCTGGCTACTTTTTCTGACTGCATGCTTTCTTCACATCCTTCTGGAAAGACCTGCCATGTAGGTCTGAGCAGGGCGTACTGCAGATGAAGGGATTTCATTGCAGCATTGTGTTTGAATAAGAGAATATCCCTTTGCATCTGTTTGTGATCCCTTTTTTATCACAAACAGATGCATATAATCAACAAGGTCAACACTCAGGGCTGCTGGTTCTCAGAACTCTCTTCTGCTAACTGAACTTGTTGTGCTGTGCTCTACAGTTGATATACAAATTGTCTAATTTTACACAGACAAATAAGAGAGAAGCCTTATACTTGTCCAATCTTTTATCCCACAATATAAGTACAGTTTCACAGTTCAACACTTAATCGAATGTTATAGTATATGATACATTATGTTTTGGCAGCTTTAAGCACAAGAACATTTTAACACAACAATTCCCATAACACATGCCTGCCTGCTTATCTAATTTCTTTAACAGTTCCTCAGGTGACTATCCAAAAAACATACTTTTAAAAAACGTGTATGGAAATGGCAATATGATTAGGCACAAGTTTATCCCTAAAAGGCACTCCTAACATGAAAACATTAAATTGATCAAACATAGTCAATTTATTTGAATTGATCTCTGAGCTCTAATAGTGATTGGTGGTGTAACCCTCTAGGTGTCGGTGGAATTGAAGCGGAGGCTGTAATGCTGGGACAGCCAATAAGCATGGTACTGCCTGAGGTGGTGGGATACAAGCTGAGTGGGACCCCACACAAGCTCATTACCTCCACTGACATCGTCCTCACTGTTACTAAGGTAACTAGAGTCACTTTTACATTTGAACGATTTACCAAGAGACCATTCACAGTACAATATTCAACAACAAGAGGTATCCAGAGACTATTTGATTGTATCCAGTGTTAATGTCTTCCCCTTATGCTCTCAGCACCTCCGTCAGGTGGGTGTGGTCGGCAAGTTTGTGGAGTTCTTTGGCCCCGGTGTCGCTCAGCTGTCCATCGCAGACCGGGCCACCATTGCCAACATGTGTCCGGAGTATGGAGCCACGGCAGCTTTCTTCCCCGTGGATGACGTCAGCATCCAGTACCTGGAGCAGACAGGTAGGTTCTGAGCTGCATAGAAAGAAAACGTAACAGACAGTACAGTACTGCTGCAGGGTTGATTTGCATTGTTCAATAACTGACTGGCGATTTTCATTTAAATGGTATATGTCTTTTATATATGATTTGTCACCAGATACTACATTCAAGGTTTGTCTCTTGTTTGTTTGTTTTGCAGGGCGAGATGCTGAAAAGTTGGCCTACATCACAGAGTACCTGAAGGCAGTGGGCATGTACAGAGACTACAACAATGTCTCACAGGATCCAGATTTCACTCAGGTCAGAGTTTTCTTACAGATTGTTCAGCACATAAAAGCAAAAGTGGCACAGTGCACATGCCGATTAGAGCAGTCATAGCAGACCGTTTTCTCTTCACTGTTTGGCAGGAGGTTGTATCATACCAACACTAAAATATAACCATAAGAATGAATACATGATTACTTTAATCAAAAGACTTCCAACAGTTTCAGTTATAAATGTTAATGCAAAAAAAGAATGGCTTACAAAGTTGTGTGTGTGCACAGGCAGATCGTAAGTGAAGCAAAGAAATGTAATATTAACCACCTTTCTCTCCCTCAGGTTGTAGAGCTGGATCTGGATACAGTGGTTCCATGCTGCAGCGGTCCCAAAAGACCCCAGGACAGAATCGCGGTGTCCGACATGAAAAATGACTTTGAAACCTGCTTGGGAGCGAAGGTGTGTTACCAGCATATTCTCATGTTTCCCATGCATCAAATTAAGAAAGGATTATTTGTCCTATTAAATGGAGTGTGCTCCTCGGGTTAAAAGACAAGTGTTCTGTGACATTTCAGCAAAGTTTCAAGGGTTTCCAAGTGGCTCCCGAGCGTCACAACACCGAGGTCCCCTTCCAGTTTAATGGAAAAGAGTACACGTTAAGCCACGGCTCAGTGGTCATCGCTGCCATCACCAGCTGCACCAACACCAGCAACCCATCAGTCATGCTCGGAGCAGGTGAGTGGACAGTACTTCTATTGCCATGGATTTTGAGAAGCGTATCCTGGTCAGGGTGGAGACTGATTGGACTGAATGCCTCTTCTTACAGGACTCCTCGCTAAAAAGGCAATAGAGTGTGGCCTGAGTGTGAAGCCGTACATAAAGACCAGCCTGTCACCTGGCAGTGGCGTGGTCACCTACTACCTAAAGGAGAGCGGCGTCATGAAGTACCTCTCTCAGCTGGGGTGAGCTGCTCTGATTACTCCTTCTGTCAGTTGTTTTCATGTGTGGAGTTTGACACACAAATGCTGTTAGCAGAGCCCACTTGATAGCTTTATGCCTCACCCTTGAACTTAAGACTTTTTCAACATGTGGAGTTTGCTGATAAATATGCACTTATTTAGAAAGTTTACATACACTTGTGAAGAACATGTATGTCATGGCAGTCTTACGTTCCAGTGATTTCTGCAAGTTTTATTTTTTTTTCTTGTAGTGGAACAGAGGAACACCGACTACTTTGTCACAAAAAAAAATCATGAAGTTTGGTTCAATAACAAATGTATTATCTTGGGTTTCCACGGCTAAGAATGAACTTTCACCCTAAACACATACTGGCCCTCATTTATCAAATGAACGTATGGCAGAAAACCATGCGTACGACCATTTCCACGCAAACTTCGGCATTTATCAATTTGGACGTGAGCGGAAGCTACGATCAGATCTCACGTCAGGTCTGAGCTCGTGTACGCAAATCCGAGTGTGTGGATTTACGGTGCAGCACAGCAAAATCTGGCTGAGTCTCAAAATAATTATTAAACAAACCTCAGCTGTCACTAAGCATAAGCAGTCACATATTTAGAACAGATAAAAAGCGATTATGTTTTACGTTTTTACTGAGCCACTTTTACTTTTTTGTAAAATGAAATATGTAAATAGCCTAACATGACAACTAATTAACAGAATGTCTAATAACTCCGCTGGCAAACCTGCTACAGAGCACGAACGCAGATTCAATAGTGCGCACACACGCACTCAAGTCACAGTGGAGCTGCTTCGGGGTGCTGAAGGGCAGGTGGCTCCGTCTCGAACCAGCAGGGGGAGCTCTGCTGTATACTCCAGAGAAAGTGTGCCATATTATTTTGGCCTGTCGAGTTTTGCCTTTGATGTGCCGGCGCTGCCGGGATGCCGATCTCCATCTGGGAAAAGTTTATTTTCTTGCCAGTGTTTCTTCTCTCAATGTTTGAGCTCAGTGGGCGAGGCCTCCGAGCCAGGAATATTTAAGGGCGTAACATGCTAATGACGATCGAATTCAGCCGCCGCATTTATCAAGACCCGATCATTCGTACGCTGGAATTGGTCAGATAGGAATGTTTCATAAATCACACGTGTGTCCTGTCGTAAGACCAATTTTGCGCTCAGATCTGCACCCGTTTTCACGCAAGATTGATAAATGAGGGCCAATGTGTCTTTACCTGGATGTAAACTTTTGACCAGGATTGTAAATTGCATTTAGATGTACTTTATACAACCACGTTCAGTACTCCAACTCCATCAGCTCAGGAAGACAGTGAGATGCCATCCTAGTATCACAGGGTGGAAATGGAGACCTAAAGATTTTATTTTACCAGTATGTCACAAACAGATCTACATCAATATTAAACTGAAAATGCAATCTCTCTCACACCTTAACTGATGTGAATACTATTGATACTATGTTGTGACTGTTGCACAAACTAAAAAATTCCCCTCACCTTAACCAAAGTGCTTTTGTTGCCGAAATGCAACCACAGGCTGAATATGAACCTTAGAGTCTGGTACAGAAAATACTAACTGATATCTTGGTATTTAACGTCTAAAATCTCAATATCTAATACATAATATAATATCATTATGTATATTCTTGAATCACTTCTCGATTGGGCTTTAATTAAACAACATTGTACACGCTGGTCAGATACACCTGATACACCACTAAAATTGCTCAGCAACAGTTCAAGGGTCTTGACAAAGAGCTAGGTCCAGTAGCGTTTCCCAGATCCCAAACTTATCGAGATCTGTGGGATATGCTGAAACAACCTGCACAATAGACTGGACAGCATATTGTCCACCAATAGATGTCACACTTGACTCAGCAACCCCTCTTGTGTTTTTTTTGATAAAAGGATGCCAGTGGAATGGTTGTATATTGCAATTCAATTAGTTTTCCCCAGCTCTTTCCTGCAAGTGTTTCACGATAAAAGGAAACTCCACTGAAATGTTAGGGGGCTGTTAATTTGAAACGGATACAGGCAATGTTGTATATGTATTAAAAGTGTAAAGCAGTAACTGTAACCGGGCAGAGTGGAGCAGCTCAAACCAAGGCTCTGTAATATAGTGAGCACAACTCTCAACTCTAGTACATCAACAAATCGTAGGGACGCCCTGGGCTCCTGCTAACTAATAATATTATTATTATTAATAATAATAATCATAATAATAATAATGCATTTTATTTTGCTTGGAATCTCAACGTACATGTAAAAAAAAAAGGTTGAGTCACTTCACATAATGTCAAGCAGGTTTAAGCTCGACACTGGACCAGCAAAAAACAGAAACCTAACCCACACTAATATCATGGTAAACAAAATGTTCTTGGACTTCTGAAAAATAGACGCAAAGTGTCTGTGTTTTAGACAGTAAATTCAATACCTAACAGATAGAGGTACCTCATCACATCGATGCATGAAGTGCCGTAAATTAAATACTGCCGGAAAGCAGTCCTGCTCACTGATTTGCTTCGTGGTCTACACACAGCTGTACACACAGTGATGATAAAGAAATAGTTACAACATCTTCAGCCTTACCGGAGCCACTGAATCACTTAAAAAAATGGGCTGAAATGCTTCATTATGTTCTGTATTAAGAAAGAAAGTATCAAAGACCGTGACGAGACCGAGTCAGAGTTGAAGTGTGCTCGCTGCAGTCGTCAGTAAAGTTACTAAAAAACGGAGCAGAGTGTACAGCTCTGCTTTTACACTGTCAGATTGTCAAGTATAATCAAACCCAGTACATCACCTCTTTGATACAAGTGTGATGGCTCTCAATGTGCTTTTTTGCTGGTTGAAGACTGATACATCTTACCTCAGACCTTCTGCTTTGAAAGGTCAACACAGTGTTAGCACTACACTCATTTATTTGTGCATAGCCGACTGACGTTATATGAAGCTGAACCGTTGTAAACAATCATTTTATCTTTCCCGTTAGCTTTGAGGTTGTTGGCTATGGTTGCATGACCTGTATAGGCAACAGTGGGCCGCTGCCAGAGCCTGTGGTGGAGTCCATAACTCAGGTACCAAGAGGCTGTCTCCACATATCTGCCGTTCCATTTCATTTCTCTTCAGGCTCTTTCGCTTCATTTATCTGTTTTCTTTGTCTTCCCAGCATTCTTCACGCATGCTTGTCCTGTAGTAACAAGAGCTTTGTAGGCACCAAACCCACCTTTGCTCTCTTTATTTCTGTTTGCATGCACTTTTACTTGAGTTTAAGTATTCTTTCTCTCTCATTTTTCAAGTTATGTAGATAAACAGTTTTATACTTCAAAATAGTGCATTTATATTTTCTTTCTTACTTTTATAATTTGAGGTTTTTTGCACTGATTGGTGTTTCAGGGGGACCTGGTTGCTGCTGGTGTGCTATCAGGAAACAGAAACTTTGAAGGGAGAGTCCACCCCAACACCAGAGCCAACTATCTCGCTTCTCCGCCACTCGTCATCGCCTACGCAATAGCCGGCACTGTGAGGATAGACTTTGAGAAAGAGCCCATCGGTGAGTCGTTACATTTTGAGAGCAACCAGCACATCTGAGTGCAGTTAAAGTTTGAATCGCAAAAATGGGAAATACGGGTTACGTACAGAGTTTACAACAGATTGGTGAAGACGTGGCCAGCGATCATCATGATCTCAATCTGGAACCAGTCTGGAACATCTATATCACTTTGGTAACAGAGTTCAGTACATTAGGGGTTTAACCCAGTGTGGTTCTGTAAACAGATAGAACTATAATTGCACCCTGCAGCCAAATGTGGAATCTAAAGGTCGCTGTGTTTCCTCAGTGGCTGGATTGGCTCCAGTGTGTCTCTGGACTTAAGAATGACATTTGCACAGACAAAACTGTTATAATTCGATACGACAAAGTTGACATTCAAAAAGATAGCTTACAGGGTGAGCGTATGAGTCTGCGACTGACTCATGTGGTGGCAGTGCAGTCTGAATGTCAGTTCCAGCACATGACTGGATATCTCAGTCCCTTCAGTGATTCATCTTTTCTCAGGTTCTGACGGGTTTTATGGTAAATGGCAGTTGCTAATCTCCAAGTCCAGCTCTTCTCCGACTTCCTCCGCCCCTAATGCTCGCATTGGCTTTCAGCTTTGTCGCTTTGTGGCAGAGGGGCCTGTTTCACCCTTTGCCAAGACCCCCTGGTCCTTGTTGCACCTTCCCAACAATGTCGGCATGCTCGAGTGCAGCTTTTGCCGGCTGAGCTACGTCAGCTGGACACCATGTCCTTCCTGCTGCTCTAGTTGCCTGGATAACCTTATCCCAGGATTCTAATTCAGTGCCGTTCTCTCACACTTAATTCTCCAGCCAGCTCTCAGAGAGGCAGTTCCAGGCTCCATTGTTATACAAGTAGATGCTGCCTAGAGTTCTTGGCAGTCACAGCCACTTCCTCATGAAGGACCTGACCGTCCTCTCAAGTTTTTGAGCTTGATTGACGAGGACCTTATACAGTATACAGACACATGAGTTTGAGTGTTTGTCGATGGTCTTAAGGCCCCTCTTCTCTTCTCTTGACTTGGTTTACATCCCTGAGATTTGCATAGTACCAGCACCCCAAGCTCCTAACAGGTGCTTCTGTTCACTAGAAAGCAAATATTCATCTGCACTGACTTCTGTTATACGAGCCTTCCTTCATCTGTAAAAATGCTCCTAGAGTTGCTTGACTTTTTCTCCACGTGGGCCGTCAGTAATTTCGCCCTCTTGTTTTTTTCTGCCTCCTCTGCAGCCATTAACTGTGATGGCAAAGAGATTTTCCTGAGGGACATCTGGCCCACTCGGGAGGAGATCCAGGCTATAGAGAGAACCTTTGTCATCCCGTCCATGTTCAAAGAAGTCTATGAGAAGATCGAGGTAGGATGTCCTGGTATTCTTTTGGCGGGAAAATTAGGAAGTCCCACGCAGTGAGATACAGATGTGCCGGTGACATCAATCCTTTGTGTTGCAGAACGTGAACGAACGCTGGAACTCTCTGGTTGCTCCCTCTGACAAGCTGTACACCTGGGACCCCAAATCAACCTACATCAAGTCCCCACCTTTCTTCGACGGTTTGGTAAATACACACATCTTTTCCAAACGTATGCAACAGCTACCACTACTACCACTGCTAGCATTTAGAAGTGCTAGTCTGCTGTTTTCAAATTGCCGTTTTTATGATGTTATTGTTAGTTGATTTCTTCTCATAAACAAACAAATGTAAATATAAGAATTCAGTTACTGGTATATTGTTGAACTTGAATGTTATCATCCCTGAACTTGTTGCTCTTACTGCTGCTGTTTATTACTATTCTTAATAACTAGTATCTCCTCTACTACTGATTTTCCATACTATAATGTAATATTATTCTGGTTGAATATTTCTTCCTGTATTCAGACCATGCAGCTGCAGCCACCCAAGTCAATAAATGACGCCTACGTGCTGCTGAACTTGGGAGACTCAGTCACCACAGACCACATTTCACCTGCAGGGAACATCGCCAGGACCAGCTCTGCAGCACGCTACCTGACCAGCAGAGGGTGAGTTGCCCCAGCCATTTAAACTTCACTAGCTGTATTAGCAGCAGATTTTGATATCTGGTTTCAGTTTTAAATAAGCATTCTTGAAACTAACTGTGTTTTGACAGTCTGACTCCTCGCGACTACAATTCATACGGCTCACGACGAGGTAACGACGCCGTCATGGCCAGAGGGACGTTCGCCAACATCCGTCTGTTTAACAAGTTCCTCAACAAGCAGGCACCGCAAACCATTCACCTGCCGACAGGAGACACGGTCAGCACCCCTCCGCGACTTTGATCTCAACTTGATGCTTTTGTCTCACTCTGGCATATTTTACCCTTTCTGTCCAGCTGGATGTGTTCGATGCAGCGGAGAGATACCAGCAGTCTGGAGTCCCTCTGGTGGTTCTAGCAGGGAAGGAGTACGGCTCAGGCAGCTCCAGAGACTGGGCAGCAAAGGGCCCCTTTCTGCTGGTGAGCATCGCTAAAGAAAAAACATATCTACAATAGAAGGCCTGTTTGTTCATATACTGAGACTGCATGTGCTCATTTACAAGACAAGACATTACCAAGGGAGTCACATGAACACTGAGACCAGAATAACAAGCGATGGTTTCCTCAAACATCAAAAAGTCAAAGCACCTTTTGTAAATGAGAGTAATTACAGTTGTCCTGGGGATAGCCGAGTTGTCACCGTGAAACTTTGGTCACGTGACAAGTTGTTTTGCTGGAAAGAGCCGAGTGTTGGAGTTGAAGAATGAGCCTCTTGTTGTGTGTCTTTAGGGCATTAAGGCAGTGATAGCCGAGAGCTACGAGCGGATCCACCGCAGTAACCTGGTCGGGATGGGAGTGATCCCTCTGGAGTATCTCTCCGGTGACACCGCCGACAGCCTGGGGCTGACCGGCCGAGAGCGCTACACCGTCATCATCCCCGAGCAGCTCACGCCCAGGATGACGGTGGACGTGAAGGTTCGTTTTACACTCTTGTAGAACGGGAGTATCGCTCCACCGCTGAGGTAACCTAACACTCAACGTTGTCTCTGTCTGCCCTCACAGCTCGACACAGGGAAGACGTTCCAGGTGCGGATGAGATTCGACACTGACGTGGAGCTGGCATATTTCCACCACGGAGGCATCCTCAACTATATGATCCGCAAGATGTCCGAAAACTAAACGCACAGGAGGAGAGGGAGTGTTTTTTTTTCCGATTGTCAGCCGCAGTCCGACATGGTGTCACCGTAGTGAGCTAACAAAGAAAACCGTCCAATAAGAATCCAGTCAGCGTCTTAAGTTTGATGCCACAAAGAAATATCCCAATACTGTCACTTCTGACAATGCTGCTACTTCTTTTGATTTCATAGCAGATGATATATATGAGATGTTAATATTTAGTGAAGAAATACACAGTGATTTACAGTCGGTTCCACCGGAAGTCCTCCAGAATCTAATTTTGCAGAGATGAACTCATTCCCGCCTGCTCTCCGTGTTTATGGTCACAGGATTACTTCATCCATCAGCAGCACTTTACTTCCGAACAAAGGCAAATGACTCTTTCAGTTGATCACACCTTGGGTCCAATTTTAATGTATCTCGAGCTGGGTTTAAAACTGCGCATCTTTGATATGCTTTGGTTCAACAGCTGTGGCAACAAGCTGTTTTTTTTTTTTTTTTTACACTATTCCACTGATCAACAGGTGGCAGTAATGTGCCAAGATGTGCAGCCGCGTGCCAACAAACACGGAAGAAGTAGCTTGCGAACGATGCAAGTTTCACACATGTTTTCATGAGGAAGGAAACGTATCATGTTTGTTAGAGCTGCTGAGTAATGCAGACCAGAAACCGAAGAAAACCACATGTACCATCTTCAACCACAGCTTAACACAGTTAAACACAGCCACGCAGAGCTCATAACCCGCCCTCCACGTGAATCATAAGAAAGCACTAAGAGTGGCGATGTCAATAATATATTACCAATGCTAGAAATGACCCATGGTGTAATAAACCCGAAATAAACTTTAAAGTGAAAGAGCTGTGTTGACTTTGGTGGTCGTGACGTTGGTGGTCAAGGAGAATCAGAATGAAAATTGATCTTTGAACATGTAGCATTCCGTGACAAGTGATGTGGATATTATTGAAAGCTCCAAAGGCGGGGTGTCGGTGATCATGATTATCGGATGTGATGAACCTCTTAATCATGAAGAAAGAACTGTAGTGTGACTTGACTGAGTAGAATATTATTGTGATTAAAAAAAACTGTAATATAGTAATCTTTCCCTTACTTGGCAGCATTAATTCCATCAGATTTCCCCCCCTCAGGTGTCACGTTGGTTCATCTGAAATGTTCTCTGCATCGTCTCTCCCCTCCTCACCCGTTCGTTCTTCAGACATTCCAAACTTTATCCTAAACTTGCTTTTGTCAGCGTGTCAGGTTATTGTCATTGACTGCCTTAATGACTGAACGTGTGATGTCCTATGTCTCAGTGTCTTAATGTTTTTTTCTGTTATCCTGAAACACTCAAAAATCAAGTTTTTGTCGAATTGTTCCATGTTCCTTACTCATTACATGCCTGACTACATTACGCCACAAACTACTGAAAAGTAGAATAAAAATGTGATTTTTTTTCCTTTTGGAATAGTTTTCCTGTCATTAATTCATTGTTCTGTAACAATAACCATCATTAATGAATG
Organism: Diplodus sargus; assembly: GCA_903131615.1. Taxonomy (NCBI): domain Eukaryota; kingdom Metazoa; phylum Chordata; class Actinopteri; order Spariformes; family Sparidae; genus Diplodus; species Diplodus sargus. The sequence continues at coordinate 920,553 of CAEMYA010000442.1, forward strand.
AGAAAATAATAGAAAATTAATTAAACTTTAGTGGTTAGTGTTTTATAGCCATATAACCATTTATGAAGCAATTGAAGATTTTATAAACATCAGCTGCAACTTAAAGATGCGTTATGTAAGAATTGGCCACCTCCAGACTTTATACCCCAAATAAACAGGGACAATAGATCACCATAGTATCTGCTTATGTATAGTTAGCTCAGTTAGCCTCGCAGCTAGCAGTCTATACTGTAAGATGGGAGTGGTATGACGTGAAAGGAGGGGCCAGAGCTAGCTGGTTAGCTTGACAACATTCTTTTTTTATTCAATTCTGTTAATTTTAGCTCTTTTTTTTTCTTTTTTTTCCACCTAAACTTATTCCACAGTGCACCTTTTATAAAAGCTTGAATCTCGTCTTCATCTGCCGTGACTCGGCAGAGCTCTAAACTTCAGTTACAGGACTATATCGGAAAACTTTTTTTTTTAAACACTTGAGAATATGCACCTTGAAACAATCCCCACAAGCTTTTTAAAGTCCACAAATAGTCTGCAGGCTGTCACCGGATTACTTGAAAAGAGCTGTCAAAAGTTTTGGAGGATAAGGTTGTTTTTAAGCTGCTCTATCTGCAGCAGGCTTCAAATAAATAGTCAACACGAGGAGGATGAAGTGAGAGCTCTGTGTTGTCTCTGATGTCCCTTCACACTGAGCGGGAACAGTTTCTATCTCGTCTTCATTTTACCGACTGGACGATGCACTCTTGAGGTTTGACGAGAGGCAACGTTTGAAACGGTGGTCCTATGACCAGCATTGTCTTCTGTCCCACATGCTAAACATCAGGTCCAACTCAAAAGCATCAGGCTTGTGGAGCAGAACCAACAAGGTAGAAGGAGTGAATGGAGGGAGGATGAAGTGTGTCTGTCAGTGAAGCGCTCCTCAGCCATTACTAATTGCTCCCAGCAGCCTCTTTGACAAATGACGGGTCAGTGACAGCGCTGTGCTTGAGGAGGCTTTCTCATTTTTATGTTGCCCCGGCTGTCGCAGTGCGAAGCGACAGAGGGGATGGAAAAAGCTGGTGTGTAGGGGGAGGAGTGCAGTTTTACATAAAAGCCAGCTGCACAGGTCCAGCACACCTACGAGCACGTGCACGTGTTCGCACACAAATGCACGGGCTGGAACTCTGCAAATAGGCAGGACTCATTTGAAAACATTTGAATAATTCAAAGCTTAGAGAGCCACAGACTAAAAGTTCAGCCTAACCTTTAAAGTCTGGGAAAGTCTCAAGCGGCGGCGGGCAGCTGTGAGCAGCTGCTGCTCCTTACACTGTAGACAACAAACCAGCAGCTGCTTCAGGAAATCTGATGCTTCACTTGGTTAAACTTCTGAAACAAAGTCTTATCTTCTGTCTGTCGTTCAACGGTGACGGTCTCGTGTTTGACTATTAAGTCAGAGGTCAGGATGTGGTTAGCCTAGCTTAGCATAAAGACTGGAGGTAAAGGGAAACCACTAGCCTGACTCTGTCCAAAGTTCAGAAATACACCTGCTAATACTTCTATTCAACACATCTTACTTCTTTTACTCTATTAACAAAGATCAATTAATAAGAGTATTTGTGATTTTAGAGCTGGAACCATTTCCTGACAAATAACAGATTATTAATCCATGTCTGCTCGCAGCCATGGTCAGTGAGCACAGGTCTTTCTCTTGGTCTAAGCACATCTGACAGCCTCACTGTGATGACACCATTGGAGGAAGCTGCACAGTCACTCCTCTGACTGCCGTTCAACAAGAAAAAGTTCCAGCAAAGTGAATCCCTGTACGAGCTCAAGATTCTATGTTTGTGTAGGCCTACACGATGAGGAAAATGAGCGGCGGTCAGCTGGTGTTTTGCAATTTTGAACTTCGGCAAAGCTAGGCTAGCTGTTTCCCCCTTTTTACAGTCTTTATGCTAAGCTAGGTGCAACCTGTCAAATTGATATGAATCCTCTCATCTCATTTTTTACAAAATAAGCTTGTTAGGTTATTTAAATAACCTAGTTCTGTAACACATGTACTGTGCCGGACATCATTGACCAGCCATTAACAATACTTAATTTTTCTTTCTTTCTTTCTCTTTCCTTCTTTCTTTCTTTCTTTCTTTCTTTCTTTCTTTCTTTCTTTCTTTCTTTTCTCTGTTCAGATATATTTTAGGTGATTTATGTGTCCCAACATGAAATGCTATTTTACAAAGTCTTCTCCACACTGTCAGGAATGCAACTGCAATTAGTAAGCACTATTATTTTCGAAAACTTCTTTTGGCCTAAAATTAGTCGATTTTAAATACATTCCATCTAAGCACATTTAAGTCTATGAAATATCCAAGTGTCACTTGCTAAGTGCAGAGTATGAACTCTCCTAGATTGCTTATGAAAACCAACGTACAGTTAAATCACAGCGGGGAAACAACCCTAACTTTTCCTCACTTCTCCTACTGAATACATAAAAACACTTTTTTTTGTTGTTGCAATGAATTAAAGCTCACTCCTCGTGTCAGGGATTAGCTGGCGTTTGCTAGTGAGCCGCAGTGGCTTTAACCAGCGATTGTAAGATTTACCTCCAAATCTGATTTGAGATCATCTCATGTAAATAGCATGTAGAATGTACATTTTTTGCATTTTTTGATTTATAATGTTTACCTAGCATGTTAGCATTTTAGCAGCTTTTTTATTTTTTCACCGTGAAATGTTATTGACACCACAGAATAAAAGACACTCCACAACGATCACAATTCTTTGCATAATTTATTAAATAAAACTCAAATCATCCATATTAGCATTTGATACATTGATTAACATCATGGAGGTTTTTTTTTTTTTTTTACTATTTCAACATTAGCAGGCAGATTCTACAATCACCCTCCGCCACCAGTAATTCATAATTTAATTTGTAAATAATATATTAGCATCCTTCTCCAGTCACCCCTGAGTGCATCGCTAGGTAAGATACAGTAGTCTGTTAGTCTCACATTCACATACTGAACACTGCTTTTTTTTTTTTTTTACATTGATTCAAGTGTGTCGTCCGCCGCCTACAAGGGGGAGAGGACGAGGTCAGTCTCAACGATGGTTCTTCTCAGTGACGAGTGACACAAACGCTCCATTGAGGTAGAAACATCGCTTCAACATCGTGATCTGATGACTCTCTGATGTTTGAGTCGAAAAAAGCGCTACCTGAACCTGAAATAATACAGTACTGCAGGGCTGAGCCTTAAAAGGAACATTTTGAGGAGCTTTAGAAAAAGCTTTAAAGTGCACCGTAACAGCATGATTATCACAACCTCTCCACATGCTCCTCATGTCACATATCTACCTAAAATATGATTTACAGCTCGAATCAGTTTTGTCTTGTGCAAGTGAATGCCTCGGAAAAACACAAGGAAATGTGCAGAGAATAGAATACAGTGGTGATCATAAACATTTCTAACATCGACCAACATGTTACCGACATTTAAATGCGCCGCAAACGAGAAACAGCTCACAGTCGAAGATGCGACGGACCAACCAACAGCGTGACAGATACACACGAAAACACACAGAGAAAACACACACTTCTTCTGAGCGCTCGCAGTCAACGGTTCATCCTCAGCGTGCAAACTGGAACCGGGGCAGAGGAATTATTTTCAATCTTTCTCTTTTTAAAACATCTCATTTCCTCTTTCACTGTCAGAGAGGTCAGGCAGGGTTTAAGTCGGTGCCTTGGCCCCAGTTCCTCTGAGACGCTGTTTTTTTTTCAGTTTATTAACTGAAAATGCCCGCTGTTTTTGTCAAAAACAAAGACATCTGGAAATGTTTTGGACTACATAATACCTTACATTCAAGCAAGAATTTGTCAGAAAATTGTCTTTTCAGTCGGAATATTAGAATGTTTTGCACAACCCTCAAGGGCGATACTTTTGCATTATTTTTTGTGCGTTACTGATCAGGCTAATGCCACTCACTGGCTACAAAGAACGGCCTGCTTAGACATTCAGCACACCAAAAGGTTTAATTTGGTCGGCCAGATGTTTCTAGAGAATTTCTTTTATTATTTAAAAAAAAAATATATATATTACTTGGTTAATGCCACTAGACTTTTTCTTTGCCTCTACTCTCTGGGATCTACAAGAAACGCACGACAAACATTTGACATAAACAATTGGCACCGTCACAGAGAGCAAAAGAGAATGTCATAAAATTGAATTTAAAATTAACCAAAACCAGACCTGGCCCAGGTCCACACAGATATACGCAACAAAATGGGGCCTGTCGGCTTTGGGTCATTTAGTAGAATAAGAAGAAACACAGAGGAAGACAGGGAAACAGATGTCTACAGGGGGTGTTTCTAACATTTGTGCAGAAATGACTGCCAACAATAAGGCTTCATGCAATTAAAAGTTGAACATAGACGTGGAAGTTTGCATTTCATCCACATGGTTAACTCTAATCCCGGTTTGTGCCTCTCATATATTACTATTATTATTACAATCACAGACCTAAACTTCCCTTGAAATGATAAGTATCCTACAATCTGTGAAAACACAGAAGTTCCTTACAAACGTTTAATGCTGTTTGAAAGAAAGTCCTCAAAAATGACATGTTATATATGTTTTTTATCTTTACATATGAACAAATACAAATATTTTATTGGGGGCACTTCGGGACCTCCATACTGGAATCATTGAAGCTATACTGAAAATACCACCATACTTAAAAGGTGCAACCTGCTAAGAAAACTACTAAATCTGTCAAGTGCAAATCTGCCCAGGGAGTTCCTGGTGTGTAGTATAACTACAATATTGCCGTTATTTCATCTACCACTTTCATAAACTATGGCTTTTGCCTCGAGGGGCCTCTGGATTCATCGTCGTCATTTCATCTATGTTCATAGCGCCGGCCTTCAAACTGGAGCTGTGGCTGCGACATTTTAATTTTTGATTGATAAAATATTACTAACATGAGCTATCCGGCGCGTACCGTTTCTTTGCGCTCCACACAAATCCAGAACACTTTTCATACTTACTAAAAAGAAAAAACAAAAAAAAACAAAAAAACGATTTACATCACATTTAATCTGAACTAAAGCACTCAGTAGTGTCAGCAGTGTGAACATAATCTATGAGGAACTAGTCATCAGTGTAATGAAAATTCATACACAGCGGCTGTATTCACGCACTACGAGTGCATTAACCCAACAGTAGAGTTCAGAGACGTTTTAGTCCTTTGAGGTTACAGAGCAAGCATGGCTTCTCAATGACGGGGCGAGTTGTTTGAGCGGCCCCCTGAAAGTGCTCTGCTGAGAGCCTGATATGAGCTCTCAGTTATTTCCGTTGCGTCGTCAAGGCCGCCGCACTTCCCGCACTTACTGCGGCAAGGGTCACTTAGAGAGAGAGGGGAAGGTACGGTTGACAAAGGTCAGAAAATAGGATTTGTTCAATGTTTAAACAAAGGGCTCAACTGTGGCTGCAGCACCGGCGTTTCAAAAGATTTCAGTCAGAGGAAGGGGAAGTGCAAGAGGCGGAACTACTCGACAACAGACGACACATACGCCCACGCTGACATATTAAACCAACATTACCCAAGTGTTATATGGAATTGGTGTTCTTCCGGTTACTAAGATCCCCCCCCCCCACCCCGTCCTGAAGTGTATAGTCCCTCGAGGTAGTTATTATCATCCGACATCCTGTTGGAACATGCTGGAGCAGCTCTGGGGAGAGAACTGGCAAGGTCTTTCAATATTCACTCAACCAGACAGCCACCCTGTGGTGAGCTCAGAATATAATCCTTTCATCTCTCCTTGTCCCCAATTTTCCCCTCTGAAAGCTTGTAAAACGCTCCCGACGGGGGTGGAACATACGACGGACTTGAAATCGGAAGGGGAAACATTGTTGGAGTTGTGCGCTTCTCTCGGTGACTTGGCTCTGTGTGCATGTGCAAATCTTTCTTCGCAGTCACGGACGATTGAGAAAGTCCTTTGCGATCAGTGACATTTCAAGTGTTTCTTGGGGTGATCCTTCACAAGCTCGTCTCTCTGGGGTCCGTAGATGCAGTTGGCACACCAGGAGAACCACACGATGATGGAGATGATGGTGGTCTGGAGGAGGAGCATCACCCCGTAGGTGGAAGCTACGGTTGGTCCGGGTAGGCGGGACATGGTGGCCGGGGGCAGCAGCAGGGTCGGGCTGAGGAGGATCGCCCTCACCTCAGCCTTGATCATGTGGAGTTCGTCGAGGATGGACAAAAAGGTGCAGCAGTGGAACCACTGGTGACTGTGCCCCCAGATGTCGAAGCGACCCGGGGCCAGCCGCTCAGGGAGCTTGCTGATGTTGAAGACGGCGGACACCACAAGCCAGAAGCAGTGGCGATAGAAGAAGTTGGCGGTGGTGGTGGACGCAACGAAGGAGGGGGAGGTGGCGGTGTAAGGCGACCTGGTGAGGAGGCGGTAGAAGACCGGCGTGGAAGAGACGAGGAACGGGAGGAGGAACACAAAGGTTCGGATGACGTATCGATACTTCCTCCACCTCTGGCGGGTGTTGCAGCAAGACAAGACGCAAATGATCGCCACAAAACACGCGCTCGGAATGTAGAAGGTCTCGAAAAAAAGGCTGAACTCTGGGATTGCATAGAATGACGTAGGAGACCCTGAGGGTTCATTATTCTGGTCCACATGGGAGCCATTGTGCCCTCCGGTCTCCACTATCCCCGCCCGGGGGTGGATGTAGTAGTAGTAAGCCAACGATGAGCCCACAGTGTAGGAGCTGATAGTGCCATAATCCACAAAGAAGCAGACTTCTCTTACCACCAGAGACATGGAGTTGAGCAGGTGGGCCATGCTGCTCGCCATCAGCAGACAGAACACGCCTATATAGTAGTTCCACAGCGGGTAGAAGAATGGGGCGTCACCCTGTGGAGCGCCTTCCCAGCCGAACACCTCCACAAAATAGTAGGAAAAAATGAAAACCGGGAGGAAGTGCGTCCAGAAGTTTCCCGTCTCATTAGTGGGCCGGAACGCTGACAGCAAGCACTCCCTCAGGCTGTAGTTGGGGAAGCGGTAGCCGGTCAGGATGAAGTTCTCTATGACCCGAGGCGGCACGTCCGTATGCCTCAGCAGAGGCAACGGCTGGCCACAGTTCAGAAGCATGTTTACGCTGCTGACAGCCTGGGGAAGTCTCTTGTGGGATCCGACTCTTCAGTTTTTTATTGCTTGGCTGTTGACTTTATTGCCGGTCACTGTAAAAACTGGTGATTACAAACAGACAATCTTACGCTCATGTGTAGATAAGGCATCTGCGGGCTGAATTCACTTTGAAAAGACCTTTCAGCCCAGCTCTTCTATGGACCTTTGAACCCAGCTCCACTCAGCCTTGTTGTGAGCTCTGTGTGTACTAATCCACAGAGCAGGGCTGCTGGACACTCGTTGTACTGAGAGATTGCAGACTCTCGAAGCCGGAGGCCACCTGCAGGAGTCGATTTTCCTTTTTGGTTTCCTCCCGACCCAAAAGGTCAGCGACACATCCAGCACACAGCGCCTTCCATCCAAAGTTTCTCCTGTTCCCTCACTCTGCATAGGACACGGGCCCCAGGGACGTTCCTCTTTGTTCAGTCATATGCACATTCACGTGTCTTGTTACACACGGTACTGCAGCAGCACATCAAAAACGAAGGTCACTTGTTACAATGTTAGGAGGTCTAACAGGACGTCAGTTGATGTCTCGTGTATCCATACAGCAAAGCGTCCATTAAGCTCTCAAGCTATTTAGGTCATCCTGGCGTTGAGCACTATATCAGGCTGCTGCTCCTCCTGTCGTCCCCGGTCCATCAGCCCCGTATCCACGTCCCACTTTCAATTCATCCGCTGCCCATTCCGTTACAATGCAGGGGCTCTGCGGAGGAGAATAAAACCCCGGACTTCTGGAGGAAAAGAAAAAAAAACGTTGTATCAGTCCTTTAACCCAAGGTCACGAACGAAAAACGCCATTTTCAGACCGGGAGCTTCAGCACATAGGGTCTGCTGCTACCGAGCCGTCAGTCTTATGTCCTGTGCTGCTGGGCCAGCCGGCATTTCAACGACATACAGTGAGGAGGACGGCGCCGTGACAGGTAGCGTCAAGTTACACGCGCCCTCATACCAGGACTTCCGGTTGAGAGTTTCAAGCTAAAACGCAAAGTATTTATTATTTATTTATTTATTTATTTATTGAAGGATCAGTATCAGTTTTATTATTGTGGGTCATATTGCTGCTTCAACGTTACTTATTAGCTAAATGGAGCGTCAGTTAACTTAGTTAACTTAATTAGCTAGAACAATTTATTAGAAATCAGTAGTTCCAACATTAAGGTTCTCACAACAAGGTCTGTCTTACGAGTAAGAGACAAAACAGAGAAATGGAGTCAGGTTTGGGAACAACTAGGACGACTCATAAAGTCACTTGTGCAAACATATTTGGGGAAATTTCTAATAGTACATGTATCTGATACATGTTTAACATACCACAAAACATCCAGGAATAGTAATTTCTGTGTTATTAGCTTTTTATAAGATACAGTACAATCTCTGAATCACCTCAGGAAAAACAGTGCCGTTGTTTCCAATTGGTGATGTTAACATTCAAACTGAATTTACATTCTGAATAGTGAGCGCATACATTTTTTGAAAACTTTGGTTTCTCTTTTTAGTGAGTGATGGAAATAATCAAACCAGCAGGACAATGTGTATTTATAGTGTGCTATATGCTGTAGTAAGCCAATAGCATTGTGTAATTTACAGTGAAGGTCTATAACGAGTAATGTCCAAAGAATTTGTTTTTTTCATGCATTCTGTATTGTTACACTGGAAGGCTTTAAAAATAATAATGTAAATAATGTAAAATAAAAGTTAGTCAGTTAGTTAGTCAGGCCCATGAAACAAACTGGACTTTGAGAAGAAAGAAAGAAAGAAAGAAAGAAAGAAAGAAAGAAAGAAAGCTGACACTTTTATTTTGATGGCGAATTCGCTCAATTTCCGGTCGCGTTCTAGCTAAGCGCGTGCATCGCAGCAGTTTGACGCAGACGCAGATGCGGAGCCCGCAGATGAGATCTGACACTCTTCAGTCTCCTTTCCGTCTGCGCGGGTCTGCGTTAGTCACGCTCATTGAGAAAACCCAATTTATGTTAAGGAACTGCAGGAGCAAAGCCGTGCTAGTCTGTACCGTGCCGAGCCGTGCCGTGCCATGCTAACGGTCTTTCTCTTATCTGTTTAAAATGCACACTCCGTCCTGTTGAGTAATCCTGCCAGAGCACCTCTCTGTGCTCCCCCCCTCCCTCCTCGTCTGCTTCCAGTGCAAACTGCCTCCTTGGACACACAGTGTCCATGATATGCGACAGCAGCAACATAAACAGCACTATTTGACATTTTGACTAAATCCTGTCGTCACTGTCCTGTTGTGTTACGTCACAACCCTGCAGGCTGTTTGTCTATGGAGCCTGTTGAAAGGCTCGTTAGTTCACTGTACCGTAAAGAAGTGGCCTGGAGACCTTGTTTTCCTCTGAGAACTGCTCGTTTATTCAGCCATGGAAACTACCTACTTTTGAGTTTGTAATATTACTTCATTTATAATGTAAATATTACAATTCTGACTTAAAATGTCCTTGTCCATTTCCCTCTGAGAAGCTTAATTATGCTTTTAATGTCTTGGTTTGTTTTGAATCATTATTTATTTTTATATTGCAAAATCAGCACATCGCATTCAAAATAACAGTACATTTTCCAGTTTCAGCCGGGGGTTTTCATACCATTTCCCTGTGTATGGATTAATGCTGTATATAGAGTGTATGCTGGGTGTACAAACAAGACTTATTCGGAAGTCTCTGCACGGCTGCTTGTTACAACACCACACACCGAAAAGACAAAGTGTCTCTCCCTCTATCATGTCCTGTAAATCAGTCGAGCCCATCCGTCTTCCCGTTCCCCCCTCCAGCAGAGGCTCTTGTGGCCAGATGTCAGGAAGTCTTTGAACCAGCAATTTGGGCAGGGTGGGGTGGAGGTGGCGGGGGTGGAGTGGCTACTTTCCAAATTCCCCTGAGGTATGAGAAACAGGCCACACTGGAGAGCGAAGCAGCCGGGGAGAGAGCAACAGCATGCCTCTTTAATTAGTGATTGACAGGCACTCAGGATTTTAATGGATGCGGAGGCCACGCCTGTGGCTGGTTATCGTGACATGTGATGCCGCGTAGATTTATACCACAGAGCCTTTAAAAAGACTGACGTGATGGACAGAAATATTCATCACAACGAACTATCTGAACGTCTTCATTACATTCTTTTTAAATCTAGCAACTGTAAACATTCTGGTTGACCATTTGATTCAAAGGTCTATTCATTTCTTTCTTCAAACCTTGAAAACCTCTCAGGATCTGTGGTTCCACCTTAAAGGGACAATACATGCCAAAATCAAAAAAACTATTTTCCCTCTTACCCGGCATGCTATTAATCCACCTAGATTATAATCCCTGTATGTATCAGCGCTGCTGGCTGTTTGTTATACAAACCAAGCAAAATCACATCTTACACAGTCTCTACACCTGACCCAAACTCTTAGCTCATGAGCTTATGTAACAACAAATGACAGTGGAGTGCACAGTAGCATGTCCCTCCTCCATCTGTACACCTTACAGTGCTGGTTTTGTGTCCAGTACTTTCAGCGATTCATGATTGCAAAAAAGCCTGTACTTTATTTTGAAGTGCAGAAACAAAGGCAGGGGCCGTCTGCATGTGTAAACAAGACAAAGACTCGTCACGGCCACAACAAATATGCAGCAAGTAATCCACTTGACTGGTCTTGTTTTGCAGAGGCTCCACTTCTAAAGGAAAATTAAGAAGGTCGTAGAAAAGATCCTGACTATGGAAACATCACAGCAGGGCGACTACAGCCACCCAGAACATCCCTGGTACCATCTACAGAGCATCAGTGACATCAGTGAAGTGAGGTGTCTGCACAGAGCCCAAAGATACTAAAGGTTAACAGCCACCCAGCCACAGTGTGTTCACCCTGCTGCCATCTGACAACAGATACAGAAGTATCTGCTGCTGTACCACCAGACTACACAGCAGCTTCACTCCTCAGACTGCGAGATTCATCAACTCATCCTCAACAGTCCACCATGAGCCGTCTTGTGTTGCAGAATGACAGTTACATTCATCTTAAAAAAAGATTGAATGACAGTATCGCATTTTCCTTCTTCTTCTCTCCTTCTCCTGAGCAGCTGCCGTTCTTTCTCTCCCTGGAGGTTGCGTGGAGGCTTGTGCGCGAGGTGGGCGATAAAGCCAGCGGGGGATGACGGAGAGCATTCAGGTACTAAGAACTGCAGTGCTGCAAGAACATGTCCGAACAGTAACCGATGAGTCATGGAGCTTATAACATGGTAAACAGTTCTTAACGTCTATTTAGATTCAGCATCAGAACAATGCACACAAAATACAAATGCATCAGTACTTCTATGGAAAAAGATGTGCCACCCCTGAGGGTAAACAGGCTAAGACGTATTGAGCAAAGATGAATGAACTTGTCGATGTATTAAAGCATAATTCATTCCAACAAAAAATAAAGTGCGTCCCTCAATACAAAAATAAAGGCTGTTATAGGGTTGAAAAGGCAGGCCTGTGGCTGCTTAGTCTGCAGATAAAACACTGACACGGGCAATTCACATTTGGCCTACCTCCTTCCTGCCGATCGAAACCCAGTCAGATACACTTCTTTGGCTCGCTATGGCCTTGTTTACAGCGAGCTTTAAAGTGTGGGCCTTACAGGCTTTTACAGCTTATTTCCAACACGCTACAGATACATCTGATGCAGAGCTATTCAGGTGTTAGCCTAAAATATTGATAAGTTAACATACAAAGATTAAAGTGAGGGATGGTCCTTTATTTTAGAAGCATTTTTGTTGTATTTGTAGACTACATCTTAACATCCTGATGGCTATCCTGTGCTGGTGGTTGTGTAATAAACATTTAACAAAGTTTTTTTTTATCTAAGTGTTTTTATGTAAGTATTTGAATAAAATGTGAAGCGAGCTTGTTTAACGTGGCAAACTAACTGGTAGCACTCATCTGATGTTTCAGAGGAGCAGCTCTTGGGGACGTCCCTAAAGGGAGGAGGTGGAATTTTTTTTCGGTTGTATACTTTGAAAATTCAGCTCGTTAACTTGCTCCTGCCGTCTCTACAATCATACCGACCCCGGCATTAACTGTGAAGTTCTCCAGAAATTGATCTGAGTCCAGACAGCAGCTTGTAAAGGGCACATTAACCAGACAGCCCACAGCGATTGCAGCTATTTAATAACAGGGATCAGATAAGAATATAAACGTCACGGAAGAAGGCTGGAACCCTCCGAGACTGACGAGCACACAATGTGTGATCCACTCAAATCCATTGTTCTAGTAAAGAGGGCAGTCCCTCTTTCTAAACCAGCGGGTGTTCAGACTACTGTGAGATGAAAGTTACCACAGCAATGATGATGAGAGTCCGCTGAAGTAACTGTTCAACATTGCTGGATATAATCTGCTCTGCTCCTGAGTAAATAGGCATCAATCTCATTTCTCTGTGTTAAGTCGCCTGCGTAGCTGGAACCAATATGTAGCTAGCGTAGCTTAGCATAAAGACTAGACCCAGGGGGGGGAACAACACACTGATCATCCGCTCTAAAGCTCAACATCCTGTTTGCTCAGCCAGTGTCTGGAACACTTTATTTGTGAACAGTTCAGCAGTGGACCAAGCCCTTTATGTATGTTAGCACAGGTGTTAGTAGTTGTCTCTGTACAGGCACTACAGTACTCGGTTGTGCTGCTAATGGCTGGTAGTTAAGAACAAATCTCCAGTTTCTAACAGCTAATGTGAGAGATGGACAGATAATGTTGTAACTATCAGTGAGTTCATGAGTGTATGAATGAGTTCACTAACTGTATGACTCTGATCCACTTTACTTGTCAGGCTCCAGTTCAGCTTTTACAATTCCCCCTGCTCCCACTCTTCATGTCAAGCTAAGCTAACTGGATCCTGACTCCAGCTCTGTTCTTTAGGAACGTTTCACCCCAAAAGTAAAATTCAGTCATAATGTGTGTTTCGCAACCTTAACAGAACTGGCGGTGTGTGTTTGCTGAACTTATTACCTGAAGAGTGCTGAACCAAGGAAAGCCCACACACACACACACACACACACACACACACACACACACACACACACACTGAGTGGGGATCATATAACAGTAGATGGACAATGGCTGTCTCTTGGAGGAAGGGAAAGCCAGCTTTCCTTCCTACCATTCAACAACAGCCAATACACTTGACACACACACTAAGTGACACGCAACAAACACCTACAGTGTACATGACGTGCTATGGAAGTCGACACGAACACAACTCGCACTGAACAGCAGGTGAGAGCTTGCTCGGTCCCGAACGTTGGCCCAGATTGTCTGATAGTGTGAGGGGTGTACAGATCCGGTCTTAAACCTCCCAAACTGCTCCGTACTTTTTGGGGCCGCCCCACTAAATATCAAACCTGTTTCATACAAATGTGTTCGATCGTGGTTGTCCAGGTTTTGAATCCTACATTTTTAGGATTCAAAATCTGGACGACAACATTTGTTATCGTGTCACAAAAGGCCAGTGAGGTCTCAACTGACTTCCTGTATAAATGTACTATATCAGGATACATATAATATCTATAATACTGCCATATGCAATTGCTTATACTGTTAAAAAGGATGCAAAGAATTGGCCACCAGGTGAATTAATACTCGTTTCACTTTCGTCTGCTGCGGCATGTTTGCAGGAAGAGACGTTGCACACAGACAGACAGGCATCTGCAGACAGAGGAAGGGAAAACACGTCTAAGGAGTCGAGCACAAGCGGAGGAAGGAACTGAGATAAGGGTGGAGAGAGGAGCGCTGATATGAAACACTGACGCCGTGCAAAAGCAGAAAAAGTGGAGGAGGGTTTTTCTAACAGAACAAAGCATGAGGCAGGCACACGGGAAACAATGTGGAGAGAGCAAACTTTTCGCAAGAGAGATAGACCTGTTGTAGCTCACCTGCCATTGTTTTACAGTTACACTACCTGAAGACAATGCTAATGTAAGCAGCAGAGCCTGAGAATGACCTACGGGAAGTCGGCAGGCGGCAAACTGATTGAAATGGTGAATTTTCCCACATTTTCGTTAATTTCCCATGGAATAATGCATGGATCTGGGAGACAAATATCAGCCGTATTAAGGTGACTGGTGTGTATGAGTGAGTACAGTGTGATGCAGATCCAAACAGTAATCTGAATCTGGCGGATGTAAGTCTGTTTTATTTGATATTGTGGCGGTATCCGCTCTACTGAGTGATGAAGTACACCGATCAGGCATAACATTGTGACCACCTGCCTAACATTGTGAAGGTTCCCCTTCCATAACAGCTCTCACCTGTCAAGACATGGACTTAACACCTCTGAGCATCAGGGCGTTTTATGGTGGGGGGGCCTCCATGGATCAGACATGCTACAGCACGTTTACAGATGCTCGATCAGATTGGGGATCTGGGGAATTTGGAGGCCTGGTCAACACATTGGGCCCTTTATTGTGTTCCTTGCGGTGTTTGCGGTGTGTCAGGGAGCATTGTCCTGCTGGGGGGGCCACTACCATCGGGTAGTGTTGTTGTGATGAGGGGGTGTACTTGGTCCACGACAGTGTTCGGATGGGTGGTGTGTGTCAAGTGGCATTTACGTAAATGCCAGCACCCAAGGTTTCCCAGCAGAACATCACATTGTGATGAGATGATCAATGAATTCACAATCAATTCACGCCACCTGTCAGTGGTTTTAATGTTTTGGCTGATCGGTGTATATTCAGTGGGTATTTAGTTATTCATTTGTGTTTTTATTGCATTATATCCTATTGTAATATTGTGATTTCAGAAACTTCTGACACATACTGAATATGTTGTGTTTTACTGTAGGTAATCTGAAGGAATTCAGGTGAAGTGAAATGCTGCTTCCCATATTGTACCAAAACCAAACAAACGAAACGAGACTGCGCTATAAACAAACTTCAACGAAAACCAAACAACGAACAAACCGAACTGAGAGACACAGGGAGCAACATCACTTTTTTTTACTCTGGTCACAAAGTCACTCTTTGGATGAATGTCAACAATTTGCCAAAAACAAACATCGTAGAAAAATTATGTCAAGAAACACACACACACACACACACACACACACACACACACA
>CAEMYA010000442.1:943506-974569 GCA_903131615.1 Diplodus sargus
ATCAGTTAACTAAATGAAAACAAGATGTTCTTATTAACAGTTATCACATTAAAGGTTATTTACAGTCGTACACTAACTGACTGACTCATTTACACACACACACACACACACACACACACACACCTTCTTATATCGTTATCTCCGTAAAACAAAGTTTCGTTATCTCGAGATCTCGACAAAAATTATCCCGTTTTCTCGGGAAAACAAATGAAATTAACTCGTTATCACGAGAAAACAAAGTTTCGTTAACTCGAGATCTCGAGAAAATTATCTCGTTATCTCGGGAAAACGGAGGAAATTAACTCGTTATCACGGGAAAACGGAGGAAATAAAATGTATGAATGCATGGCCGTTTAGGGCTTCCGTACCTGCTCCTCTGACATTGCTTCATTGAATGATGTTTCCTGCACTGATTTAATACACTACACTATCGTTTTGTTTTCTGGAGAACTCAAATTGATTATATCGTTATCCTGGGAAAACAAACTTTCGTTATCACGAGATCTCGAGAAAATTATCCCGTTATCTCGGGAAAACGGAGGGAATTAACTCGTTATCACGAGAAAACGGAGCAAATAAAATATATGAATTCATGGCCGTTAAGGGCTTCCGTAGGGGTTTAGGGCTTTCGTAGATAATTTGGACTTTTATCTACATTTTAAAGTTTGAACGGTGTGTCTCAATCAAAGTATGCCAAAGATGTCGATATTTGAAATCTTCCTTTCGATCTTTTCACCTGGTCTCATTCACTTTGTGTGCGTGTGTTTGTGAGCATGTGAGTGTGTGTGTGTGTGTGTGTGTGTCTGTCTCTCTGTGTCTGTGTGTCTGCGATTTTTTGACCTCGTCCCATTCATTCCTTGTGGGAAAGTTTACGCAGGTTATCGCGATTTACGTCGCGAAAACACGAACGTTTTAGAAAACTGATTAATAATCTGTGTGTGTCCGTCTGTGTGTGTGTATTTGTGTGTCTGCGACTTTTTTGACCTTGTCCCATTCATTCCTTATGGGAAAGTTTACGCAGGTTTTCGCGACATATGAACGTTCTAGAAAACTGATTAGTAATCTCTGTGTGTGTGTGTTTGTGTGTATTTGTGTGTCTGTGACTTTTTTGACCTCGTCCCATTCACTCCTCGTGGGAAAGTTTATGAAGGTGAAAACATGAATATTCTCTGTCTGTCTGTCTGTCTGTCTGTGTGTGTGTGTGTGTGTGTGTGTGTGTGTGTGTCTGCGTGTGTTTGTGTGCATGTGAGTGTGTGTCTGTCTATCTTGCTCTCATGTGCTGTATGATGTTACAGGACACACAGGAAGTGACGTCTTTATTTTGTTTTTATATTTGTCTTGTGATGAACATTGTATGCACTGCCTTTACCTGATCTTCTGTTTATAATCTGAACATATTGTTAAGAGATCCATTAATATGAGAGAAGAGGTTTTATCAATATGGTATCATTCAATAAGTCAATTAAAATCATGTAGTCACATTTAAACATAAAGAAAACTTCAAACCATCTTTTTTTCCATCAGGGGAAAAGCTGAGTGTTTCCCATCATGCACTGGAGAGAAGAGAAACATCTGGAGCTGTTTGTAAGATTTAATTGTGGTGCTTCAATCACATATTGATATATACCTGAGAAAGCTGGGAAGGAAACAACTTAAACTGTTATTTGACAAATACATTCTAATACTAAATGTGCACCAGAAACTTAGACCAGAACACATTGGGGTGTACAATCCGAATAAAGAGGGAAGTACAGAAAATTAAACCATCTAAACTTTGACATAGAAAAAAAGGAAGTGGTTAATCTCATGGGCAGAGCTCTGTCCTACAGTGATTACCTACACAGAAAGTTTGAGGAAGTACAGTTGCAGCAATACACATCTTTTAGCGATCTGCTGCAAGTAACTCAAAGTTTGTAAAACTCATTTGAGGAAGTTAACGTGATGAGGACCTTCCTGCGAAATATGTTATTTTAATTTCTGAAAGTCCTGCGTGAGAAGATTTTAATAAAGAAAACTAAATCGTTTGTATTGATAATTATGTATTCCAGATTGTTTGTGTTTATTATCAGTTGTTTTCTCATGTCTTTATATGGATGTTATGTGAATTATTTCTAATGTATCAGTGTTATAACATTGCCAACATGTCACCATGTCATCAGATTCACAGCTTCCATCTGTCTGCAGAAGCAGCACTAGTTCTACAGTGTTCATGTGGCGGCTAGATGCTTTTTGCAGCTGGCTGGACAGTTCAACTAGCAGCGCCATCTTGTGACAGAAGGACAATACAGCAGTTGTATTAGTTAGTATTTATAAGACTGCACATATTTATTGTGAAATATATGTAGGAAAACAAAACATCTTTTATTCTGTCATTATTACCAATTTCAACATTTAACCCACATTACTGACTCTGACTCTTTACCATCTTAACCATCCAGCAACTGTCTGCTGTCAACTTCATCTTAAGAATGGTGACCATCTTACTGGGCCATGGTTTTCTAGTTAGAAGTGAAATTACAGTTGTTTGAGTTATTTAATGTCCCCTACGGAAGCCCTAAACTACGGAAGCCCTAAACGGCCATGTATTCATATATTTTATTTCCTCCGTTTTCTCGTGATAACGAGTTAATTTCCTCCGTTTTCCCGAGATAACGGGATAATTTTCTCGAGATCTCGTGATGACGAAAGTTTGTTTTCCCGAGATAACGACATAATCAATTTGAGATCTCCAGAAAACAAAACGATAGTGTAGTGTATTAAATCAGTGCAGGAAACATCATTCAGTGTAGCAATGTCAGAGGAGCAAGAGCATATCAATCACTGTGTCACATATATTTTCAATCAATCTGACACAGGCTGACATAGTTAGCTACTTATTTAATATCCACCTTCCTCTCGTGTATATCGTATATGTGTTTGAAGCATCAGAATTATATCATACAGACAGCTGCACATTTTTCTCTTCTCTCCACAGAACACAGTGCATGATGGGAAACACTCGACTTTTCCCCTGATGGAAAGAGAAGCAGCTCATGCCAGTAACTGTTAACTGTATTTGTAAAATTGTATGCTAATGGTAGGAATGTGATATATAGCTAAAAGGAAATAAACATTATAACTTCACACAGGCTTCGACAGCGATGATGCCACAAACTGACTCTTTTTACAAGAAACATTTTAATGTTTTGTATTTAATGCTGAATTAAAAAAGATAAACATCAATGACATACAATTTGTTGTTGCTGTTTAAGTTTCTCCTCATGCACCAGTTCCTAAAATCACGTGGTCTGTTAAGGGAGTCTGGTATACTGACATTACTGCTGACTTCATCACATGGTCCATGTTCATGACTGTCACCCACAAATTAAAGGAATCAGGTGGATTGGGTGTCCTCTCCTCTGCTGTGATATTTTTACATATGATCCACAAAGTTCACTTTAGATAATCACATTATATTCAGCCTAGTTTTTAGTTTATTGGACTACTACAACTGAACTGTCTGGGGTCTGTTTATGAGGAAATACAATATTCATTTCAGAGTGTTAATTAGTCTTAAAACAAAGTTCAGAGTTCATTATATTTAATTATTTTGCGGTTTGTCTGGAAGATATTTGAAGTGAACTGGGTGCATCTTTATGATTTTGTTTTCTCCTCCAGCAGTTTTTGGGCCGGTCATTATTTAGAGAAATTATCGCGATCAAACCCTCCTGTTGGCTGTCAAAATCATATACAATGCGTCATCATAAAGACGACAGAGCCAACAGACTAGTTAGTGACGTCTTCAATGTCTTAAACATTGTAGAGCTGCTCCTGTATATCAGCAGCTCACAGAACTCAGAACCAACTCTCCTTTCACATAACTGCAGTTGTCAGTATGAGAAAATTTGTTTTGATTTTCATCTTTTTTACTATTATTACTTTGTCGAACGACAGCTACCAGAAATCTTTTAGCTGCAACGAGGAGAACTATTAGATTAGTGACTAAGTAAGCTCCAAAGGGAACGGCTCTGAGAACCATTTCAACTTTGCTCCAATCGTGTGATATCACTTCCTTCTTTGGCCCTCCTGTTGTGTGTTCTGCATCTGCATGAAGACAGAAACCCAGTGTTAGAATCTGACATCAGGAGCATCAGCTCATCAGAATCAAACCACCACATCATAAACATTTACACCTCAGCAACTCAGCAAACGTAGAAAGGAGACAATAAGTGACTTAACAGACAACAACTAGTAAATATTAAGTAAATCAGTAAATGTCTTGACGTATTTACCAAAACCTGCTGAACAGAAACAAACTTTGTCCTTCTGCCTTTTAGTTGGATCAAGTGAGATTTATTTCAGCATGTTTATATTGTGTCTCCAAAATGTCAAACTCATTCATCAACGGTCTTTGATTCAGTTCAGGTCGTGTTGATACACCATTAAAATCAGTGTAAAGAGATTTGAAAATAGATTAAAATATTAAGTTCATATTAACTAAACAGTACAGTGGTTTATGTGATGTATTTAAAATTCCAAATAGTGACATTGAAGCAACAAACTGTAACTTCCTGGAGAAAGATAGTTGATTGTGAAGTCTCGTCTACAGGTCATCAAATTCTGACATTTTGTTTTAACGTCTGATCTGCGCTGCCAATCATAGGTGTTATTATGAGACGACCTGGAGATGAAACTCAACATCAACCAGTCTTTCTCCAGGAAGTTACATTTTGTCACATCGATGACAAAACCTGCTGGCAACAGCCCATCCTGGTCCAAAGCTCCTGTTCTGGTGTTGTCAACACCAACACTCCCCCGGTGCTTCAAGCACTGCACAGCTACCTGAGTGGATGAGCTAACAACAGCTACAGTTAGCAGCAGTTAGAAATTTGGATATGAATCTGACAGGTGGCCAAATTCTTCCATATTGCACCTTTAAATACATTTCAGACGTTTTATTTATTATAAATACTCACTGCTGGTTCCTCATTTAGGTTTTTCTAGTAAAAGTAGATGGTGTTTCTTGTGTGAACTGTTTCTCATACATCATGTGCTTTCAATTTGAACGACAGGACTGAAAATGGAGACAAGGTTTCAGTCTCAGTGACGGCCAGTCACACCTCCTACAACATGGCAGCTTGTTCGTGAACTTCCTGTAATATCTCAAAAACAGCGCTGAGATATGTGTTTCAGGAGTTGCCTTAACTCATTCAAATCTATAAAGACTAACCTTTGTGGGTTGTTAAGAAGATAGATTTAGCACCTGCATGGTTCAAATGTCTTCGGAAACACATTTCACTGAGCTGTTTTTAAAACATGAAGATCAAGAACTAAGTTTGCCTAGATGCCTCAGACCGGCCCTGACTGTACAGCTCTGTTTTATTACTGAGATAGTGTGTCACCCTGTCTAGAGCAGAAGAAGTCCCACTGTCTATAATCTGTTTTCCATCAATAAATCTCTCACTTCACGGATGGTTTGTGCAGAGTTCAAAGTTCACCTCCATCAGTGTGACCCTGATCCTTCCTGGTCCTGGAGAACTTTGACCAGCAGAGGGCGCCCCGAGCCCCGCTCAATGTCCCCCTCCATCCCAGCAGAGGGGAAGAGCAGGAGCAGGAGATTATCACCAGGCTCAAGATTTGCGTGTTTTTAAGAGTCGGTACATGAGGGGAAAGTAAAAATAAATACATTGTGAAGCACTCACGACACATTCTACATCACTGATGCCTTCTTGTAAATTCGGCGTTAACTACAAAACATTAAGATGCCAAAAAAAAAATTGCTGTCAAAGCCTGTCGTGGTTACATTTAGACGTGAAAGAACATTTCAGATCAAGCTTCTTTCCATCAGGGGAAAAGATGAGTGTTTCCCGTCATGCACTGTGCTGCTTGGAGAGAAGATACCAATCTGCAGCAGCTGTGTTCATGATTTAATTCCGATGTTTCAAACACATATCGATACAAACGAGCGAAAGCTAGAAAGGAAACAAACCAGCTGTACTCTCACTATGACCATGCGCAGAAAACCTAGCTAGACCACAAAGCACTCAGTAGTCATGCGCGAATGAAATCGGAGTCATTCATGCGATTGTGGTCATACGTCATTTCGGGGAAACAACAATGGTACTGTGTAAGATAAAACTGGCTGACTGCCCAGTAAGAGGATGACGATACAAATTCTATAGCCACTGATCCTGCGCAATCAGGTAAGGGAAATAAGTGATTTAGAAGAATGATGTTGTTCTAGAGTTTACTCTAGCTGTTTGGTATGAAAGGAATTTGTTGACGAAATGTATTAAGTGGTGTTGATATTTACCTCTGTCTTCATCTGCCTCAACACCAACATGAGCCTGCTTGTGTTTATTTGCAGTCGTTTTCTCGAGACTTTATGTGAAGACACTGTTTATTTGTACTTCTAATGTATCACTGGTACATGTTTACAACATAATGAGTTTTATACATCAGTTTTATTCTTTAAAGAAATAAAATACTAAATCAAACGCTGATGTCATGCTCATTGCAGTAATTGCAGTGATTCATGATCCCTCTGTAAGCACTTTGTGATTATGTGTTTTGTTATGTTCATGTATGTATTCATGTGTGTTGTTAAATGTGACTTTTTCTCGTGGAACTTTAAACTTGTTCTTATTGAAATGTGCAGTTTGAACTGAAATGAAGTGCTGCTGTCTGATTTGTGGTTGATGTTTACTGTCTGATACTGATTGTCACTCTGTCTCTGTGTGTGCACTTAAAATAAAGAAAATGAAAGTCTTTATTTAACATTTGCAAAAGTACAGACAATCAGAGTGAAGATAAAGACAGGCATTGAGTGATAAAGAGTTGTTACAAAAAGAATGAAAATGAAAAAATATATATATTTATGTATAAAAATAATATATGTAATTAAAATTAAAATAATTAAATATATATAAGGTACTTCTTATATTGGGGTAAGTGAAAATGGCTTTAAGTATAATAGTGTGCACTCACTTTTCTTGTTTGGCATTAGTTTCAAGGTATCTATATAAAAAATAAACTCATTTGTAAAGACATTCAAGTTTGGGAGCGACTTGGAAAATGTACTCTTGTGGATGTGGAATTTACCTATTAAAATCATGAGGTTTATTGTGGAGCAAATTGATTTGTCATTATATTCTAATTTTGAAATAATATCTTTGAGACAGCGTGGTGATTATGTAATACTTTGTCACTTCCCAGGATGCACCGTGGGCCAGGAACTCAATCACAACAAATTATAAGTGCATTCATGTGATTACAAACAGCGGTACATGTTTAGATTGACAGGTAGGCACCGAGGAAAACACCTTGAAAAAAACGCAGACCGTCACTCCTCTTTTGGATCAGCAACGCTGGTTTGCTGTGTGAATCGTGCACTGGCTCATCTTTGCGTCTGAGCTGCTTGGTTTAACGCAGAGAATTGGCGAACCTCTGATGTGGAAGTAATGTAACAACTCTGCTGTGGTCTAATTCTACAAAGCAGATTAATTTCTTTCGTTCACCGTTGTTGCTTCCTGCAAAGTCCACAGACTTTTGGGCACTTGAGTGTTTTGATTATGAAGTTAAAATATTTATATTTTTCCCATTTAATTTGTTGCACCACAGAGCTGCTGATGTGTTTTTACTGAGTCACCATCAAAGCTGTTGGACTGCATAGAGGAAGATAAAGGAGTATTGTAAAGACTAAAGACAGACTGCAGATGTTGGTTGTGGTACATGTGAGGACTGAACTGTGATCACATGACTCTTCACCTCTGTCTCCTCTCACAGGGAGAAGATGATCTGCAGGATCCTGCTGCTCATCAGCCTCAACTGTGTCTGTGGTTAGTTTACAGCTTCACTTTATTACACTGTGATTCAATCAATCAGTTAAAGTTGTCCACATGTGAGCAAACAGTTGATGTTGATGAGCTTCTGCAGTTCTGAGACGTCACCAAACTGTCCACAGAAACATGGAGATGGAGTTTAAAGGCTGCCATGTTCAAGCTGTCAGTGTGTCTGCTCCTCACTTTCCCTCTCTGTCTCCTCAACAGGAACATTTGTAGTGAATGTGACACAGACCTCCTATCAGGCAGAGGAGAACCACAACATCACACTGGAATGGACGTTCACAACAACCGCTGACACTTCCCCCGACTCCCTTTTTGTCTTCTGTGAGATGAAAACTGATCACAAAGTCTCAGTCGTGTTTGAGCTACATGGAGGTGTTGTGGTTCCAGAGTCTCGGGATCAACAGTTTGTAGGACGAGTCCAGTGGGACAAAGACGTTCTCAGAGACGGACGACTCAGACTTCATGTGTCCAGACTCAGGACTGAGGACTCAGGCTGGTACCTGTGTGATGTGAGGACAAACTATGGTGTGGACTTTGGTGAATGTCGGCTCAACGTCTCTGGTAAGTTGGTTGAGTAGAAGTCAGTAGAACTTTATTCACAGGTTAAATTCAGCAGCTTTTTTAAAAATTTTTATTAATAACAATAACAACCTGAAGAAATGTATTGAGGATGACCACAATCCACAATCCTTCACTTCACTTCAGCTGTTCTGTTGTTTGGTCTCTTTACAGCAGCGAGGGATTCGCCCGAACCTGAGAGACCCAACACAGACACAC
This sequence comes from Diplodus sargus, assembly GCA_903131615.1. Classification (NCBI taxonomy): domain Eukaryota; kingdom Metazoa; phylum Chordata; class Actinopteri; order Spariformes; family Sparidae; genus Diplodus; species Diplodus sargus. The sequence goes on from CAEMYA010000442.1 coordinate 952,110, forward strand.
CTGAGAGACCCAACAGCGTCAGTTGGCTGTGGATTTCCCTCTACTGTGGACTGACAGCAGCAGTTGTCGTTGTGTGGTTTCTTTGTTGCCTTTTAGTTATTCAGTGTCTAAGAAACAAAGTCCAGTGGAGGACTTTAGGAAGAAAGTGTCCATGAAATAAGAGTCAGAGGAGATGAACAATAATGGAGTTGATAAATAAAACATTGTTCTTCACTTTTGTTGTCTATTATTTTGACAGGATGTCTCGTCAAACCCTGTAACTTATTAGACAGATCTGAAATCTGCTCTGTTTTCACTTTACTGACATAATGCTGAGTAACATGTCGACCTCGTAAGCCACACGTAACAACTCTGTGCACTTTATGTTGTTATCTTTTTCATTTAAAGCTCTATATGATGAATTATCCCTTCATAAGGTATGACATTACCACTGACAGTATATCCTATATATCCTGTACTGGCCTCCTGCAGAGACAGCTGTGGCTCAGGGGTAGAGTCAGTGACTTGTTACTTGCAGGTTGCTGGTTCAATTCCACTAATCTGCATGTCAAAGTGTCCTTAGGCAAGATACTTCAGCCAAAATTGTTCCTGATGTGCTTTTCAGCACCTTGCATGGCAGCTACAACCATCAGTGTATGAATGTATGTATGAATTACTGTAACTTTGGACAAAAGCTGCTAAATGTAAATTTAACTTTCTATCATGGAACTCTAACCTTTTCTTGTTGTAATGTGCAGTTTGAACTGAAATGAAGTGCTGCTGTTTGATTTGTGTTTGTTATTAACTGTCTGTTACTGATTGTCATCCTGTCTCTGTATGTGTGTCTGACAGAAAAGCTGTGATTTGTTGACACCGGTGTTGAAGGTAAAGGTCAGCAGAGGGCGCTCATCACATTAAAGTTATTGTATTCAGTGGATTTTGTTTTCCAGAAGTTAAAGTCTCAAACAGCTGTGTAGCTTTCACAGGGGGCAGGTTTGTGTAGTTGCTATGGGACTGTCCACTGGGATCTCTGCTTGTTTTTTTGTGCGTTTCCTGAAGACATCTGACATGGCAGTAAAATAAAACCTTGTCAGCTGCAGTCATATATTAATGTCAGCAGGTGGTGCAAGTGGTTTCCATGATGATCAGGTGCTGCTGCTGCAGAGAAGATCAGATACATCATCAGCTGTGAGCTTCAGTTTGATCTACTCAGTCTGTGCAGGAAGAGGAGGATACATGAAACATGAAGAGTGTGTTTGTCCTTAACTTAATGATAGCTGACAATATTTATTACAGTTTTTGTCGAATGCTTACACACATGTTGCAGACTTTGGCTCACTGTGTCATAACTTAGCACACAGGTCGAGTAAGACACAGCACATGGAGATAAACTCCTAACTTATACGGCAAAATGAAACTCCTTAAGCAAAACCTAACAATCCCATTTCAGAACTGTTTTTAGCCTCAAAACATTAAACACATGCACATTTGAATGACTCTTTCCTAGCAGCAACAACACACAGATGTGCTTTATGCAAAACACAGCTGGATTCAGTACTTTGGATGGTTTTTGACTTTAAAAGTCTCATACATATATATATATATATATATACATATATATATTTTTTTTTTTTGGAAGATTGATCCACTACAATTGATCTAGACACATAAAAACAAAATGGAGACACTTCAGATTTGTTTTTGTTTGTTTTTTGTTTTTCACAAAAGTAAAAAAAAACCCACAAAGACATGGTACAACTAGAATGTTCTACAAAACATAGTGTTGTAAGCGAATGACTGGAAGACATTTAGGCTGTAGATCCTGTCTCCTGTTGGCACTTGGCCACATCACCTCATCCACATCACAGACAATGTCCTCCCTTGCCAAGCAACAGGGGAAATATCGCCATGCCTGCTGTATCCAACCCTGTATGGACCTCACCTCAGTGTCTCCACATGCCTCTTCCATGGCTTGTAGAAGAGGCATGCGGGCATGTGGCTGACGGTCATAAACTTTTCAGCGCCATGCTGAAAAGAACTCCTCAATTGGATTCAAAAATGGGGTGTATGCAGTGCACAAGTAGTTGAGTGGTTAGAGAGCATGCTATGTATGCTGTGGGCCCCGGTTCAAATCCAGCAGGAGGACCTTTACTGCATGTCACACCTCCTCTCTCTCCCCTTTCCTGTCTGTCCACTGTCAAATAAAGGCATCTATGCCTCAAAAAAATCTTTTAAAAAAAATGGGGTGTATGGTGGCAAGTTGAGTGCCATAAATCTATATGGTTGGTGAACCAGTCCTGGACCACAGCAGCCTGATGGAAACTGACATTATCCCAGATGACAACAAACTGGGGCAGTTCTGGCCCGTCCTGGACTACTGTGTCATGAAGTGTGTCCAGAGAGCGAATAATGAGGGCTGTGTTGTAGGACCGAGGATGGAGTGGTGATGCAGTGTCACTGTTGCCTGCTCCTCTTCTTCGTCCTCTTCCTCGTCCTGCTGCTGCTCTTCCTCTCCCTCTTCCTCTTTCTGCCTCCATGTTTCCAAAGTTGGCACAAAGGAGCTGAGCTCACATCAGGTGTATTTGTAGTGCTATGGCTTAGACTGATTGGTCTACAATTAGATTTTAAATGTGTTCATGTGTGTGAGTCTGTGTGCTTTTCCAATTTTAGTTGTGTTTTGTATTTTAAATAGATGTGTTTTCCCAATGATTGCATAAGATTTCCTTTTTGAACAATATGTCTTATGTAAAAAACAGTGTGTAGTGTTTTGCAAGAAGTGTGTTGGAGAATTTCAAACACAGTGCAAAGCATATATTGTGTTTGCAGGGTTGGTGCTTTTGTTTAGTGCATGGTCACCAAAGTTAGAGGTTGTGATGCTTTGGGCATAGCAACCACTTTTAGTGTTTAAGCATTAGGCAAAAACTGTAAAGAGACTTATAAAACAAGACAATTTTGATATGTTATGTACAGCCATGAACAATTAGTGGCCTGTTATGTTTTAATGCATATTAAATGATAACATGTTAATAAAACCAGCTCATCTTAAAGTATTTATTAACGGTATGTACACAGTATAAACAGAAGATCAGGTGAAGGCAGTGCATCGTAACAATGTTCATCAGAAGGCAAAGATTGAGATCAAATAAATAAAGACTTCCTGTGTGTCCTGTAACATCATACAACACGTGAGAACAAGCAGATCAGTTCAACCTGAAGCTTCATGACATCCTGCAGGAGTCCAGTAGAGGAGAGATGAGATATAGACATGGTCTCCTTAGCAGCATGTCAGACTTTTAGAACGGTTATCTCATCTCACTCTGATATCATGGACACTTGGAAGAAAGACAACAAGAAAGGCAGGATGTGTTTAAACGGTCTCATTTATGGTGTTGATCAAATGGTTTCCTCTGATTCTGCTGAGCTGGACCTAAATCCTAAACTGGACTCATCAGACAGACAGTGAATACATACAATGTAAAAAACAACCAACACAACTGCTGCTGCCAGTCCACAGTGGAAGCCTATCATTGCTGGTTTTGCTGTGTTGGGTCTCTCAGGTTCGGGCCAATCCCTCACAAGAGACCAAACAACAGAACAGCTGAAGTTGTGGCATATTTCACAGATACTGTGAGAAGTGAAGGATTGTGGTCGTCCTCAACACTTTTCTTCAGGTTCTTACTGATCCTGGTTGGTGCTCGAGATGGGGAGCGTAGGGATGGAGCAGCTCAGAGAGGTAAGGCGGGTTGAGACCATTTAAAGATTTAAAAACAAATAAAAGAATCTTAAAATGAACTCTAAAGTGCACAGGCAGCCAGTGGAGGGAGGCCAGAATGGGAGTAATGTGCTCCCTCTTACGTGCTCCAGTTAAGAGGCGAGCAGCAGCGTTCTGGACTAACTGAGGACGGGCTGACTCCAAAGTAAAGTGCATTGCAGTAATCCAGCCGAGATGTAATGAAGGCATGGATTACTGCTTCAAAGTGCTTTTGTGCGAGAAAGGGCATCACCTTTGCCAGCTGTCACTGTTCATCTTAAAACCCAAGTTTGTGACTGTTGGCTTCATATAGTGTGCCAAAGGGCCCAAGTCGATGGGGGGGGGGGGGTTCACAAGAGCCGCTTGGACCAAACACCATCACTTCTGTCTTCTTTTCATTAAGTTTTAAAAAGTTCAGTGACATCCATGTTTTAATGTTTTCACAACAGACACAACAGAAGTGGTTTCAGACAGGTGGGTTTTTTTTTCTCAACAGCACATAAATCTGACTGTCGTCAGAGTAAAAATGAAAGGAGATGCCATGTTTCCTCGGGATGGAACCCAGGGAAGCAGGTACAGAGAGAAGAGCAGAGGCCCTAAAATTGAACCCTGTGGAATCCCATATGACAGCGGAGCAGAGCGGGACTCAGAGCCACCAAGGCGTACACACATAGATCTTCCCTCAAGATAGGATCTAAACCAAATTAGGGCACTACCACTAATGCCCACTAGGTGCTGCAAGCGAGACACTACAATATTGTGGTTCACAGTATCAAACGCTGCAGTTAGTTCCAGCAGGACAAGGAGCGCATAGTCTCCAGAGTCAGTCGCCGAGAGGATGTTGTTGAACACTCTTAACAGAGCTGACTCCGTACTATGCCTCGTTTTAAAACCAGACTGGAAAACCTCCAGGACATTATGCTCATCCAAGAATGACTTTAGCTGAGCATGGATGACTTTTTCCAGGATTTTGGAAATAAAAGGCAGCTTGGAGATTGGTCTATAATTGGCTAGCATACCATGATCAAGGCCAGGTTTCTTAAGCAGGGGTTGCACCACAGCATGTTTAAAATTTTGGGGGACAACACCAGAAGACAAACTGCTGTTAATAATGGCCAGAACTGACTGTCCTATACAAGGGAATACCTCTTTAAAAAGGTGAGGTGGGACAATGTCACAGGGAGAGCCTGATGGCTTAATCTGGCCAACCACATGTTCTAAAGACTTCAGAGACACAGGCTCAAACCAATCAAGCACAGCTGAGCAAAGAGCAGGGTCAGAAGGGTCAGATGCAGGTGTGGTGATGAGAGCCCTTGCAGTAGCAACCTTATCAATGAAGAAATGCAGGAAGCTATTGCACATTTCAGGGGATTCCTCCGAGGGGACGCTTCCGCCTAGGAGTCGGAGCAGAGGCCCGGCACAGGTGAGTCGGCACAGTTTTCTGCCCACTATGCTTAAATGCACGTAACTCTCCGAGATTATGTCGGAGATCCAATAGAGCCTGGCGATCATACACCAGCAGAGACTCGATCTGATTAGTGCCGAGGGTTATAAACAGTAGAAACATCAGCAATTGTAGGAGCAGCAGGCGGCCAGCAGCACACAGCGGCACCATCTTTCAGTGTCTCTCTATTAGGGGTGTGCAAAGCAGCCGGTATTTGTATCTGTATTTGTATTTGTTGAGGGGGGAAACGGGGGGGGGGGGCTGTATAGAGACGATCGTTGTCGCCATCAGCGGGGGAGTGGCGGCGCTCCTCGCTCCACGGACTGACGGTCGGACGGTCGGACGCGGTCTCATGAGGAAACGCGGCTTTTTGATATATTGTTTTTCTTGTTCCGAATACAAATATTTTTTAAAGTATTTGTTCGAAATAAGTAATCGTAAAAAACACGTTATTTGTGTCTTTCCGAATACCGTATTCACAGTGGCGGCTGGTGAAAAATATTCTAGGTGGGGCTGTGTGTGCCAGAAGCTTATGGTAGCTATCCCAGTAAAAGAACCCAAACCAAATGATACCATTGTTTTAGGCATAAACAATAATTATTTAATTGCCCTTTAGAAATCAGCAGTTTGACAGATAATGACAATGATATGAGATGTATATTAGTGAATACTCTTAATACAAAATGAAAGTTCTTGAGAAACATTTACAAGTGGATGATTAAAGATGAACACAGAAAAACTGGCAAAGGAGCATACATTGTACCAACTGGAGTGTGCAAATGCTGAGTTGTATGTTTTTTTAGTGTGATAGAGTGAGTTAGAGAGTGTGTGTGTAAGTGTGTTTGTGAGTGAGTGACAGCTCTTATTTGAACATATTATTTGTTCTTCTGTCTTATGAGTAGCAAACCTCAAAAATGATTTTGTGTTAAAGTCGGGAATGTCTGCATCAGCTTTTTCTCCATGGAGAGCCAGTGCATTCAGGCGGTATTGTGTGTTCCTGGTGTTCCTAAGGAAAGTTTTTATCCTCTTTAAAGTAGAGAAGCACCTGAGCCATCGGTATGGTGATGAGAATCTAAAGAAGACTTACAGTCTCACTGAATGTGTCATGGAGGTTGTTTCCCATGAAAACCTGCATGAGAGCCAGCGCACCACTGCAAGCCTTGAACTCTTCATTTTCACAGACCAGGGACAATTCTGTCTTCTGCTTGGCCTCGTCCAGTGTCAGATAGGCTTCTACAGTGGTTTCCAGCGCTGAATCCACAAACTTCACGCTGTGTTGGGGGAACAAGTCTCCTAGCATCAGAGCGGCTGATGAGGTGCTTGGTGAAAGAGAACATCTCCTTGGCAGCCTCAGAATGCGATCACATACCTGTGAAATGATACAGATTTTTTTCACTACACATAATAAACAGAATTAAATGTTCACATCTCACCGTGTTAATATCATTATCTCCTCACAAGCTGACCATATAAAATTGTATGGAAAAACAAGGACAGCTTATTGTTAAATATCATAAATATGAAAAACTACATCTAAACATTTCGGCGTGTTTTCGTTCTTCAGTGGCTGTGTGGTGAATAGTTCAGGATATTCAAATACAGGCTGACTGTCATAATTATACAGGAACTGAACACAAAGATATCAAAGGTAAACACCTCCTGACCTGTATACAGAACACTGGTACAGCTCACCTCTGATGTGGAATGTTGCCTGCTGTATTATCAGGATCAGCTGATGAGCGTCACAGTGTACGTAGTGGACACTCCCGTAAACGTCGTGAACGTTGCGCTGGACGTCACCTGTGGCTCCTCTCATCATGGCAGCTCCATCATAGACCTGGGCGAGTAGTTTCCTCCTTTGTCCCTCAGGAAGAAAAGTCTTCAGCCTTTCCAACACCGCAGTGGCGACTGTGTCAGCGGTCGCATGTGGAAGCTGGATGAACTCGTAAAATGCAACGTAGCACAAGCAGCAGCTGACAATGAGTGGCAGTGTCTGTTGTTGTATCCTCCTGGATAGCTAGATAATCTGCCGTGTTTACATCCTCCAGGATGCAGTCTCGAAGGACCGACAGCATGCGGTCCAAAAGTTTGTTCTGCACTGTCTTTGAGGTGCATTTTAAGACGGTGGTGGTCTTCGGGTGCTCCTGACACACAGTCCAGGGACGCCACAAAATCCACTAATCCCCGAAAAATGCTACAAAAAAATGCCGGGGTTGTCGAAGGATGGATGCTGTCTTAAGTGGCCTCGCAATGCAGCTCAAAAGCTCCACAGAATTTTACACAATCAATGATCTTCGATAAAATACGTCTGTCCATGTCTCCACCTCTTCAGTGTGTTTTCTCACCGCAATCCTGTGTCCTTCGTCCAGCTGCGCAGCTATGCTAGTCCTGCCTAGCATGGCTAGCTTGACAGCGTTGTTCATGTGCACCATCGAGCATTCATGTTGTTTGATCCGCTCTGACCGAATGTTTAGGTCTCTGACTCCTGTTACAGTCCATGTAGTATCTGTCCCCGGCATTTTAAAAAGTAAACACGGGAAGCAGAATACTGCAGTTGCTAAAGTACATCCAGTGAACGTTAGCCGAGCCGTCCTGCCGCACCGACTCGGCTCCTCTGGTGCACTTTACCTTTCTCATGTGTCTGTTGTGTTAAATTCGGACCGGGCTCCTCAGGTCCAAGTTCTTTAATACGTAGTTTTTTCTCCTTTCGAAGGGGTTTAGCAAGAGAGATTTTACAGAATGTATGGGTAGCTGAAACCCTGCGTGTTCTTGTTCGTGTCTATTTGACGCCGCCATCTCGATTTCCCGCACTTTTTTCTTGTTGCCAGGATACCTAAACACAGGCTTGGAGCTTATCAAATTTGACGACGCTAATTGGCTGAATTATCCGTTGCTATGTGTTTATTTGTCTCAGCAACAGCCTACCATTGGCTGAGCTGCTGCAGTGCTGGGGCGACTTTTCTATCGCCCCAGGAGAGGAGGAAATGACCGTGGACGCAGATTACGTATATATTTAGCTCTTTCTTGATAATTAGAAACACATTTATTTGTAAAATGAGCAGTAATTATTTATTTTAAACGATTATTTTGGAAAAAATAAAAAATACATATTTTTTTAAAAATCACTTTCCATCAGGGAGGGCGGCGCCCTAGCGCCCCCTATTGGCCAGCCGCCACTGCGTATTCAGGTTCGGCTCCACCCCTACTCTCTATACAGGAGTACACGTGGTGTACGAGGTCGACATGTTTGTCAATATTATTTCAGTAAAGTGAACACAGAGCAGATTTCAGATTTGTCTTATAAGTAACAGAGTTTGATGAGACGTCCTGTCAAAATAAGGGACAGCGAATGTGAAGAACAATGTTTCCTTCATCAACTCCATTATTGTTGCTAAAAACTGTCGTTGTGAATTCAACAGTTTCCTCAGATCCTGCTGAGCTGGAACTTTTCTAAATCCTCCACTGGACTCATCAGACAGACAGTGGATAAATAAAATGTGACAAACAGACATCACAACCCTCCATTGCACTCTGTCCACTGGTCCAGTGCAACAGCCTGTGGGCACCCAATAGTACCCGATTTAACCAGCCTGAGCCCTATTTGTTTATTTCCCTTCCCTGCGACAGGACATTAGCCAGGACTAGCCTTAAAACAGAGCTTGATCCATCCTGGAACTCTCCCCTCTTCTCACTGGTTCCCTGATTGTCTCAAATTCTGCTGCTCTGTTCAGATCTGTCCATCGTATAAAATTGTTTCATTAAGTTTTGTTGACCAAACTATTTTCTCAAATCCTCCACTGTAGACTGAGCAGAAATGTTGTTCATCAGACTGACGGTGAATAAATAAAATGTAACAAACAACCAACACAACTGCCACTGCTGCTGTCAGTCCCAGTCCACAGGAGAGGCCGATCCTTCCACCTCCTGCTGTGTTGGATCTCTCATGTGTGTCTGTGTTGGGTCTCTCAGGTCCGGGACAATCCTTCACAGCTGTAAAGAGACCAAACAACAGAACAGCTGAAAAGCTGCTGAACCTGTTAATAAAGTTTTACTGACTTCTACTCAACCAACTTACCAGAGACGTTGAGCCAACAGTCGCTGGCGTTCAAAACGTTATTCCTCCTCACTTTACAGGGATACCGGCCTGAGTCCTCAGTCCTGAGTCTGGACACATTAAGTCTGAGTCGTCCGTCTCTGAGGACGTCTTTGTCCCACTGGACTCGTCCTACAAACTGTTGATCCTGAGACTCTGGGACCTCAACACCTCCATATAGAACAAACAGGACTGAGACTTTGTGATCAGCTATCATCTCACAGAAGACAAAAAGGGAGTTGAGAGAAGTGTCAGTTGTGGTTGTGAACGTCCATTCCAGTGTGATGTTGTGGTTCTCCTCTGCCTGATAGGAGGTCTGTGTCACATTCACTACAAATGTTCCTGTTGAGGAGACAGAGAGGGAAAGTGAGGAGCAGACACACTGACAGCTTTAACATGGCAGCCTTTAAACTCCATCTCCATGTTTCTGTGGACAGTTTAGTGACGTCTCAGAGCTGCAGAGGCTCATCAACATCAACTGTTGGCTCACATGTGGGCGACTTTAACTGATTGATTGAATCACAGTGTAATAAAGTGAAGCTGTAAACTAACCACAGACACAGTTGAGGCTGATGAGCAGCAGGATCCTGCAGATCATCTTCTCCCTGTGAGAGGAGACAGAGGTGAAGAGTCATGTGATCACAGTTCAGTCCTCACATGTACCACAACCAACATCTACTGTCTGTCTGTAGACTTACAATACTCCTTTGCCTTTATCATCCTGCTCATTACACGTAAGGACTTCCTGACTGGACACAGTCTTGATGCTAATGCTAATCTGCTGTATAGCACTTCTTACACAAGATGGCATCAGTGGTTAAACTGTGTCGATGAAAAGTTCAGTCCAACAGCTCTGATGGTGACTCAGTAAAACACATGAGCAGCTGTTTGGTTCAACAGATTGAATTCAAAGAACAGAAAATCATTTAACTTCGTAATATCTATATATAATAATAACATAACATTCATAATAACAATAACGTTCAGAAAAATTATGTGGACATCTCAGTAAGCAACAACGGCGCCATCTAGTGACAACAACACAAAAGAAGTGGCACATAAAACTTCGGAGTAGAGCTGTGGTGTTACAATTTCAGTGTGGTAAACACAGTGTCTACATATAAAGAAACAAGATCACAACTGCACACAAACACAAACAACCTTGAATCTGGCAACATGTGTTTTGTAGTTTAACATAATAACATAACATACAAAAGACTTCAAGACTTCAAATCAACACTTACACATGTCAGGTCGAGAGTCTTTCCAGATGAAATCATTATGAGAGGACAGACTGTAGAGTTCCTATGACGGGCATTTTCATACCATCTTTTATGCAAAAATCGCGGCTGCTTGTGTTTTATAAAGTGGGCACGCCATTTGCACACGTCATGAGACCTAGGGTTGTGCTCCCACTGCCCCCCCCCCCGTTAAAAATTAACAACTCCCCCTTTATATATATATATATATATTAGTAACAGTCATGCCCAAACACCTTGTCATAATCAAGAGACACATGGGACTTGTCTCTGTCAGGAGATAAGCGGTAACCGTCACAGAGAACTTTGTTCTAGAGAAGACGTGGGTGTTACTAAAACATCTAACAGTGCAAAAACAGCTGCCCAGAATTGTCACAGGCCCCTTTGTGAGTGAAATATCTGGGGTCGGAAGGTAATGCTGAGTGGCCTTGATGCCTGTCAGTCACCTCTCTGCTGAGTCTGCAGCTGAGCACTGTGGTGTAGTGTGCACAAGCTTGCACTTGTGTTTATGGCAGGGGTGAGGGGCACAAAATAAATATTTGCACCGGGGCCTATCTCCATGATGTTACGTTACTGCTCAGAGTTATTTGTGTAGAGAGGCGTAAAAGTACCTTTTTTTATCTTCAAATGTGTAAACACTCACTGAACTATCTAAGTTCATTGCCTACTGACAGACTGTCTGAATGCTACTCTGTGATCTGTTCAAAAGTTTCCTGCCCAGGTCATGGAAAACAACACTGGTGTTAACGTCCCACAGCTCACACACTGCAGCTGCTATAGAGTCAGACACTGTCACAAGAACTTGGTGTGACCCTAAAGCATGATTGGGCCTTCTTGTTAATTCTGCTCACTTTATAGTGGTCAAAATAAACATGGTCAAATAAAATCATCTAGTTACATTTAAAAACTGAGAAAATTTCAGATCTAACTTCTTTCCATCAAGAGAAAAGTCGAGCGTTTCCAATCATGCACATGTTCTGGGTAGAAAGAAGAGAAAAACCTGCAACTGTATCTATGATTTAATTCTGATCCTTCAAACACATATTGATATAAAGGAGAGGAAGCTGGAAAGGAAACAATATGAACCACAGTGATTTCACTCTGAACCTGTGCAGGAAACTTTACACCTGTACGCAGTCAGGTAGTCAGAACATTCTAGAGAAGCAATTGTGCGTTGTAATGGGAAGTATTCTGCTCTGAACATCATCAACAAGTATAGATAAGAAATTGATCTGGAGCTGTAATGATTCGCAACTGGAATAAATTAAATCAAATCAATCTTATTTATATGGTGCCTTTCATGCAAAAAAGTAGCTCAAATTGCCTTACAGAGATTAAAAACAACAACAGAAAAAAAGAAACAGCAAATAAAACCAAGAGCCCTCTGGTCCTTGTCAGCACTCGTGCAGCTGAGTTTTGTAATAATTGTAATTTCGCAATGCTCTTTTTGGGAAGGCCAGAGCGCAGGGCATTACAGTAGTCTGAGCGACAAGAGATAAAAGCATGCATCAGCACCTCCGTGCTGGCCTGAGAGAGAAACGGTTTTTAAGATGGTAAAAAGCTTTGTTATATTCTTCATGTGTGGAATAAAACTGAGCTCAGAGTCATAAATCACACTCAGATTTTTTACAGATTGTGATGTTTAAAATCCTTTAACTTAAGTAAAAGTTTATCTTTTTGGCCTTCAGGACCATGAGTAAAACCTCTGTTTTGTCCTGGTTGAGCTGTAGGAAATTTGCTGCCATCCATGTCTTGATATCTAAAATGCAGTTAAAAAGGACATCAATAGGCCTGCAGTGATCTGTGTGAGGAACCTGAGCTGACAGGTCCGTCACGCCTCATCTACAAGGTCCACAAGCTCAGTTTTTAAGGAGTGCTGTTGGTTAATGCATTGCGGAATGAACTGCTAACTGCTCTGGTAAAACTTAAAGACTTTCACCACCTGAGGATTGGAGTTTTCTGACTCTTGGCTCAGACCCAGCCCTCTAAAAGTAAAGGTGTTGATCAAAGTTGTGTGTCCCTCTCAGGTTGTGTTGAGGCTGCTGGCCTGTTTTATGACGTCCAGGTCTAAAACTGATCTGTAACTGTATATGTCTGTCTCTTGAGTTGTGCTTTAGGGACATTAACATCAGTGATATTTGGACACGCAGCAGTAAAATGGTGGTTTATAAACCTGCAGTCTTCACCAATGATGTGATGTTACCAGTCATTAATGTGTCCTGTAAAGGAGTTTGTAACAGCCTTCAGTTTATGTTTTCTCAAGAAGACTCAGAGAGACTTTGTGTCAAACTGGAAACACAAAGTAATGTGTTGGAAAATCAACTGCAGGCCTACAAACAATATATTTTATGTTTTATAAGACTCTTTTATAAAGACCAAAATGCTCTCCCAGCTCTCATTAAAGTAAAGAAACCAAGACCAACGCACTCTTCATGTTTCATGTATCCTCCTCTTCCTGCACAGACTGCGAGTAAATCAAGCTGAAGATCACAAATATGATTTATTTGAGCCCCTCTATAGCAGCAGCACCTGATCCTCATGTTGTCACAGATTGGTAACCACTGGCGCCACCTGATGACATTAATACATGACTGCAGCTGAGGAGTTTTATTTTACTGTCATGGCAGATGTCTTCAGGAAAAAAACAAAACAAAAAAAACCAAACACATATTAACTGACTTACCTGATTAAAAGCAGAGATCGTTTATCTTTGACACCAGCATCAACAAATCACAGCTTTTCTTTGAAGCACACTCACAGAGCCAGAAAGACAGTAACAGACAGGACTTCAGTTTAGTTCAAAATGCACATTACAACAAGAAAAGGTTAAAGTTCCATGAGAAGAAGTTAAATGTGCTTATGAAATCTGGACAGACGATTAAAGCTGAGAGATTAAAAAACATCTTGGTAAAAAACAAAAACAACACAATGTCATTACAAAATATTTATAACAAAATACATAACAGAAACTGTATATAGATATCACTTCCCGTGTGTCCTGTGACATCATACAACAAGCAGTATCTCCTGGAGTCCAGTACAGGAGAGATGAGCTATGTATCATAATTTTATCATAGATGAAATATATCATGTAGAGAAATGAAAAGTACAAATGTAACTTACTGCCTGGCCAAAAAAAATAGTCACACACTAATGTTCTGGTGGACCACCTTCAGTTTTGATTACAGCACGCTTTCTCCGTGGCATCGTTTTGATCAGCTAATCAATGTCAGGGCACTTATTTCTGTCGGAAGTTTCTTTAATTATTCGCCAAGATCTTGTATTGATGATGGGAGAGTCTGGCCGCTGTGTTAAGTCCTCTCCAGCCCACAGATTCTCAATGGGGTTAAGGTCTGGACTCATTGGTGGTCAGTCCATGTGTGAAAATGATGTCTCATGCTCCCTGAACCACTCTTTCACTGTTTGAGCCCGAAAAAAAGTAGCATCTTGGAAGAAAAAATCCATTGATGGGGAAACCTGGTCATTCAGTACATACAGGTAGTCAGCTGACCCAACCAACTGAATCAACCCCAGATCATAACATTGCCCCAACAGTCTTGTACGGTAGGCACTGGCCATGATGGGTGCATCACTTCATCCGCCTCTCTTCTTACCGAGATGCTGATCTTTAAGCTCCCAAGTAAACTGAAGCCTTTTCTTCAGAAAAGCCTCACTGTAAGTGGTCATTTTTATGGCTACAGAGCTGTTTAGTCCCAATTCCTTTAGTTCTCTTTACACTGTGTGTGGAACTGTTCTTACGTTCACTATTAAACACAGCTGTGAGCTCTACTGTTGAGTATTTACGACAAGATTTCACCGAACATTTAAGTGATCTCTGGTAATCGTTTCAAGATTGTTTTCCGACCGCATTTCTTCCTCGAAGATGATGGTTCACCACTGTCCTTCCAGGTTTTAACAATGCGTTAGACAGTTCTTAACCCAATTGTAGTAGTTTCAGCATCTCCTTTTCTTTGCTTGATGCAGGCCAATAATTTGATCCTTCTGAAACAGAGTAACATCTTTTCCACAAACTCAGGATATCTCTTCTGACATGGTTGTTGGAAGAATGAGAAGCTTCTCACTGCATCAGTTAGGGTTAAATAACTTGTTGCTGTTTGAATCATATAATCACTGCAGTAATTATCCGATGGATGTCTCTGACCTGCTTAGTTTGCTATAGTTAAATCAAGGTGGTGATGGTTTTTTTGGCTAGACAGTGTATAGATGTAACATTTATACAGTTGTTACATATACATGGTATTCTAGGCCAACAAGTTTCTCACAGAGCAGTTTTCAGATCTGAAAGTGAAGAACTCCATTATTTATCTCCTCTGACTCTTATATCATGGACACTTATTGAACAACATGAAGGCAGGATGTGTTTTAACCGTATCATTTATAGTCCTGATGAAACTGCTTCCTCTGGTGCTGCCGAACTGAAACTGTTATCAAATCCTCTGCTGGATCTTTGTTTCTTAGACAGACAGTAAGTAAATAAAAGGCGACAAAGAAACCACACAATGACAACTGCTGCTGTCAGTCCCAGTCCACAGTAGAGGAAGATCATTCCCCAACTGACCCTGTTCGGTCTCTCTGGTGTGTCTGTGTTGGGTCTCTCAGGTTTGGGCCAATCCCTGGCTGCTGTAAAGAGACCAAACAACAGAACAGCTGAAGTTGAGACATATTCTCAGATACTGTGAGAACGAAGTGAAGGATTGTGTCCTCAGTATTTTTCTTCAGGTTCTTATTGGTCCAAAAAAGCTGCTGAATTGAACCTGTTAATAAAGTTCGACTGACTTCTACTCAACCAACTTACCAGTGACGTTGAGACGACATTCACCAAAGTCCACACCATAGTTTGTCCTCACATCACACAGGTACCGGCCTGAGTCCTCAGTCCTGAGTCTGGACACATGAAGTCTGAGTCGTCCGTCTCTGAGGACGTCTTTGTCCCACTGGACTCGTCCTACAAACTGTTGATCCTGAGACTCTGGGACTTCAACACCTCCACGTAGTTCAAACGGGACTGAGACTTTGCGATCAGTTATCATCTCACAGAAGACAAAAAGGGAGTCAAGGGAAGTGTCAGCTGTGGTTGTGAACGTCCATTCCAATGTGATGGTGTGGTTCTCCTCTGCCTGATAGGAGGTCTGTGTCACATTCACTACAAATGTTCCTGTTGAGGAGACAGAGAGGGAAAGTGGGGAGCAGACACACTGACAGCTTTAACATGGCAGCCTTTAAACTCCATCTACATGTTTCTGTGGACAGTTTGGTGACGTCTCAGAGCTGCAGAGGCTCATCGACATCAACATCAACTGTTTGCTCACATGTGGGCGACTTTAACTGATTGATTGAATCACAGTGTAATAAAGTGAAGCTGTAAACTAACCACAGACACAGTTGAGGCTGATGAGCAGCAGGATCCTGCAGATCATCTTCTCCCTGTGAGAGGAGACAGAGGTGAAGAGTCATGTGATCACAGTTCAGTCCTCACATGTACCACAACCAACATCTACTGTGTGTCTCTAGTCTTTACAATACTCCTTTGTCTTTATTATCCTGCTCATTACACACAAGGACTTCCCAAATCGACAGTGTTGATGCTAATGCTAAGTTGCTGTATTGTACTTCTGACACAAGGTGGCGCCAGTGGTTAAACTGTGAAGATGGAGAGGACACAAAATACACCACAGTTCAGTGTGCTGCTGAGGTATCTGGAGGACAACACATTCTGATTTACTTAGCTTATATTCAATCATGACTGATTGATTTTCATTGTGTGAGTGACAGTCCTGGAGGAAGCTTCCAACTGTAAGGAGTCAAAGGTTAGCAGACAATAAAGTGCTTAGCTAAGTTTGACCTACATGCCAAATAGTGAGTGATGCCTAACCTGGGTCAAACTCCTCTTTGAACCCATTGAATAATTCAGCAAGGGAACCAATTAGAAGAAGGGGGTGCTCTGGGGAAGGAAGAATAAAAAGGTCCAAACAGGAAGAACGGGGGGTGGCATTTTTTAGGGGCTCCTGAGAGCAGAGGCTGTCAGGAGTTTTGATAGAGGAGAGGGCAGAGCATTTTGGCATAGCTTTTCCCATAGATTGGATAATATCAGAAAGCGTCCGCTTCTGATCCGGACTCAAGGCTCTAGATTCTGTTTCAGTAAAGATTTCTCTATCAGCCACAAAGCCTTGACTCCGCAGAATTCTTTTATCATCGAACTACACGCCGACACCTCTAAAGATGAGAGCCCAGAAACTACACTGCATATACTGTAGCATGACGTTGTGTTTGATTTAGCATTTCACTTCTTCAGAGATTCAAACTGATGTATGAAACTTATATTATGTAAACATGTGACACTGATACATCATTTACATCACTGTCATTGTTGATGAATGAATGTATATAACTGTGTAGATCTGGCACCCTATGTTCCAGATCTACACATCTATCTATCTATCTATCTATCTATCTATCTATCTATCTATCTAGCTATCTATCTAGCTATCTATCTATCTGTCTATCATGAAGGTCGATGTAAATAAAGACAGTCTGGCAGGCACATGCACACAATGGACCCAAGGGGTGCTTGAGCCCCTGCCCTTTGTTCCTCGTATTATAAAGTGCCCTTTTTGCGTGTGTTTTAGTGTGTGTGTGTGTGTGTGTGCGTGTGTGTGCGTGTGTGTGTGTGTTGAGCCTACAAAGACCGTTTCTCTGTCCGCTGCGGCTCCGCTAACTGCTTGTTAACGAGAGTTAAGAATAATATGACAGCCAGGGGTGGACTGAGACAAAAATTTGGCGCTGGACTTTTTGTTCCAGACCTGCCCACTTCAATCCGCACGGGTGAAATAATCTATGGGTGGGCTCACTGGGCTGCTTGGGGTCTCTGGTGAGATCATCTTCACAGGAGATGATGTACTGGGCCTGTCGCCTATCACAAATCTGGACATGAAAAGTAGGGGAATAGTGTGGAATACGTTAAGTTTGGACAAGATTACATGCACGTAACATGCATGTAATTTGTGTTCCGCATCATGAGTAATGTGTATGCAGATGTTTGATTGTAAAAGTAGTTAATCAGTGTTTTATTACAGTTTTTCTCTATTGCTAAAACACTAAACCCTGTTGTCTGAACCAATTTCTCTGTTGCCTGAACCCACTGATTGAATCAATCATTCTATTGGCAAAACCATGAGCACTTTTCACCTGTTTAGACACAACTTCCCAACACATTTTCATTGTGATTCACCTGTGCTGCATAATGGTGAGCACAGGTGGCAAAAGTCAAACACAATTAAAGCACTGGTGTCACCACTTGAACACAACAACTCAAAATTGATCACACTTGTGGCTAATGATGTGAGGGAATATATAAAGCCAGTTCAGAGAGCAATGGTTTGTGAGGCACTACAATGGATAGAAATCTAATAGGAAGAGTTCGTGTGAGAGGAGGTCGAGGAGGTCGAGGTGGTCAAGGTGGTCAAGGTGGTCAGCGAAGACAAAGAACAGTAATATCTGATGAAATCAGAGAATCAGAGCAGGGTTTTTTTTGCCTGGCCAGGCAAAATGTAGCATGTGATGTGGATGAGGTCCTGTGGCCTGACCCAGTACGGAGACATGATGCTGTGGCTGAGTAATGCACTTATGTGTATAGTTTTGTACTTTATTTTTTACATGGGCTTACTGTACACAAGTGGCAAATGCATACGATTTCTGTTTGTTTTGTGCTACAAGTGCTACGGGTACTGTAAATGCACAAGATTTTTGTTTTTTGTACTGTACAAGTGCTACATGTAAATGCACAAGATTTCTGTTTTTTGTCTTTTTGTACAAGTGCTAAATGCACAGGTTTTTTGTTTTGCAACATGCATTCAGCTTCATGTCCTGAGCATTGTGTTTTCTATTTTTCTATGTAGTGTTTAGTGACTGCTCAGTAGTGTTTTTAATTTTGATTGACTTGGGGCACGATTTGACAACAAAGTTCAGTTTTGGGCACAGACTGAACTGTTTTGAGGTGAAAGTTCGGTTTTGCAAGAATAGTCTGAGGTTTTGTGAATGTAGCTTGAAAATTGGGGTTTGTGTTCACAGTTTAGAGAAAAGGAGAGAAGCTTTCAAGAAATGTGTCTTAGCAATCGAGAAAAACTGTAATTTTAACTGTATAATTTTAAACTGTTGAAAGGACAATAAACCATAAACACTGACTGAAAAAAATATGTAAAGCATACATATTTGTTAAGATGTTAGCTCAATGTCCTTCATGACCGAATTGGAGTGTGGGCACAAAGAAAGGTGCATGTTGGCACTTTAAACACTTTAACTCTGGTGACCTGATTTGGGGGATGTCATTATAGGTAGAAAGGGAAAAAAACTGTGAAAATAGCAGATCTACATGCTCAAAACACATCACATTGCAACTAGAGATGCACTGATCAGGATTTTTGGGGCCGATCACCGATCACCGAAAGCAGTATCTGCCGATCTCGATATTGCCGATCACCGATCACAGCGTCAAATCCATAAATTCTTCTATATTGTTGTCTTGTGTAACTTTCATATATTTAATTAATGATTCTTCTTACACAACATTGACATTGTATTATTAAGTATAAAAATTAGGAGATGAGAAAGTAGGCCTATCATGAATTGAGCACCGTTTTATTGCAGGCTGAGGCAAAGTGCAATATTTCACACTCTAGAGACTCTTAGAGACAACTTGGATTCAGATTACATAGAGTAACTGTAGCTTACTAGTGGGAATGCAAGCAGTCAGGTTGGGAATTCCGTCATTTTAGGGGCAAGTCCGTTTGGCCTTCACTTTTTTTTTCAGGGGCACCAAGGCCACATGAGGGGGCACAAAGGCCACTGAGTAAAATATGTTGATTTACCTTTCAGACTGATACCATTACAACCTAATTTATACTAAGACCTGGATTATGTATTAAAACATCTGATTGGCCTGATTTGATCTATTTTGAGAACTCCGATCAAAACCGATAGGGGCATTATCGGCCGATTGCGATCGGTGGCCGATCGATCGGTGCATCTCTAATTGCAACATAGCTTGTAGATCTGCAATTTTGCGTGGCATCCTTTGATAAAAGTATGAAATAGGGCACAAATAGTAAATAAAAGCAACTAATCAATTAATCAGGATAATATATGAATATGGTTATTGTTTTCCAATACTTTAGATAACTAGATTTAGTTGTAACACACCACACTATCCAGAGTTTGCTATTTATTATGTCAAGTAAAGTTCATAGACAGTTAAGCAACCGTTCTGAACCATTTATTTTAATGAAAGTTTAGCCACACCATTCTAGAAGGCACATAGCTGCTAACCATGGTATAATAATAATAATAATAATAATAATAAAAATAATAATAACTTTATTTATATAGCACTTTTCAAAAACGAGTTACAAAGTGCATTACAATAAAATAGATAACATAATGAGTTCAAAATCCAAACAAAGATAAAACATATAAAATAATTTAAAAAGTTAAAACAACACCAACAATTAAGAAAAAGCCATAAGATAAAAGTGAGTTTTAAGAAGGGATTTAAAAGAGGATGCTGAGTTAGCCTGCCTGAGATCTCCAGGCAGGGAGTTCCATAGCCGAGGGCACGAACAGCAAAGGCCCGATCTCCTTTAGTATCAATACCTCCTTCACATGGTGGCGAGTCTTCCTCAACACTTATGTTTTCAGCCTCCTCCTGCACCATAAGAGCCTCACTCTCTTCAGACTCACTGTTAGACTCACGTGATGGACCCGCTGCTGAAGCTGCAGCATCGGTGCTGCTAGCCCCGACCAGGCCGGCCCCTGCAGCAAACATCTGCAGAACTGTTTTACTTTTAGCAGCCTGTGCTGCTAGAGCATTTCTTTTCCTTTCTCTCAATTCTTCCGCACCGCCTTTGCGTTTTTTACTTTTCTTCTCCATTTTTGTTTTTCGTGCGCTGGTGTGTTGTTGCTTTTTTTTTTTTTCTCGCGCTCTCTCTCTCTCTCTCTCTCGTCATCGACTCCTCTTCATTAAAAGTGATTGGACGAGGGGGGGTCTAGAACACGCGTGGGTGGGACTCCTGGGCCTCTGTAGCCTCTCATATGGCCATTGGGCCAGGTATCCCTTAGCAAAAAGTCCCTTGGTAAAAAGTAGTGTACTTGAAGTTCATTTTATTAAGTATGCTTAAGTATAAGTGTAAGTATAGCAAGTATACTATGGACCATGTACTTGTAGCATACTAGAAAGTATACTAATTTAATACTTCTTCGTACTAATTTGGAACATTTTAAGTTTATAAAAGTATGCTTTAAGTATACTTTATCAGGTCATTTTAAGTTTACTGAAGTACACTTTCAAGTATACAACAAGTACACTCATCTATATACTAGGCTACTAGTGTACTAAGTATATACTTAGTCCACATTTTAGTTTATTAATATGTAAGTTTATAACAGGGGTAATACCTCAAAGCAAACATGTGTAGAGAATAACATTTTTATTTTGCTAAATTAGATTTAGCACAACCCAATGACTCAACCTTTTTATGTGCTTTCACCACAATGTTGTAAGTATTAGCACTTTATGAGCCACAATGTGGCAGGTTCTAGCAAGAGATTTACCATTAATTACCATATAAACTCACAGTTTAACAGACGGGAAGTCTCTCCCGGAAAACACCCCTTCACTCACGGTGCCAACATTTTCATCATCTTTGTTAACTTGACACAATTTAACCACAGAACAAAGATGTGAATTAACCTGCGACCATTTTACACATCATCTTATTCACAAACACATTCACAAACCATAATTACACCAACAACAACAGAATACCCAAGAGTCTTTGCGCCACAGTCCACAGCATACTAAAGTACAAGTATAAGCTTTAGTATTAAAGTATAAGTCTAAGTATTAATGTACTTAGTCTTGGACTATTCTTTATAATTTTCAGTATAAGCCAAGCATTCACCATACTTTTCTTAAGTAAATAAAATTAAGTATATAAAAAGTACACTTCAAGTATACTGCCTCAGTTTTAGTATAAAATAAGTATACTTGTTGTATACTTGAATAAACACTTTTTGCTCAGGGGTAGTATACTTGAAGTTCATTTTATTAAGTATGCTTAAGTATAAGTATAGCAAGTATACTATGGAACATGTACTTGTAGTGTACTAGAAAGTATACTAATTTAATACTTCTTCGGACTAAATTTGAACATTTTAAGTTTATAAAAGTATACTTTAAGTATATAACAAGTACACTCATCTATATACTGCTAGTGTATTTAATATACACTTCTAGTCCACATTTTAGTTTGTTAACATGTAAGTTTAAATCAGGGGTAATACCTTTGTGCAAATGTGTGTAGTGTGTGATTTTTATTCTGTTAACTTAAATGTAAGCGCAAGTCAATGACTAGTGTTGTAACGTTCACGAACGAACCGATTCTATTGACCGGCTCTTTAACATGAACGATGGGAACCGAGTCGCAGCTGGGAACCGTTCTTTTTAAAAAATATATATCACTGTGTGCTCCTCCTTTGCTCCTCCCCTGAGTGGGACAGAGAAGTTACATGGGGAGGAGCGCAGCCCAGCTGCACATTAGCAACCGTAGCATGACGCCACCTGAGTTGTGCACAGTTCACCAGTCCATTGCAGAGTTTATATTAGTAGTTATAGTGGGCTTTATGTTCATATTTTCCTCTTACTTATTCTAGTTTTATCTATTTTACTAATACTTGAAATATTTTTTGTAATTGAAGTACCATGTTGCAAGTTGTTTTCTAAGTTTTTCTAACAAAAATAATAACTGTATAGAATTTGCACTGAGATTTTGCACTGATGCTCAGGTATCGGCTGCTATTCAACCAAGGACAGTTCAGCATTCCTCCTCAGGGTTTAACTTTTTTTTTTTTTTTTTTTTTTTT
>CAEMYA010000442.1:975857-990965 GCA_903131615.1 Diplodus sargus
AAAAAAAAAAAAAAAAAAAAAGTTAAATAAATGAAAATAAAATAAAAAACAGTCGTCCATCAGCCCATTAGTGACCGGCCCACCGGTGGATTGGCCATCGGTACTCCGGTCACTAATGTATGGAAGCCCTAAACGGCCAAGTATTCATATATTTTATTTCCTCCGTTTTTTCGTGATAACGAGTTAATTTCCTCCGTTTTCCCGAGATAACGGGATAATTTTCTCGAGATCTCGTGATCACAAAAGTCTGTTTTCCCGAGATACGAAATTAACTGATAAATTAACTCGTTATCACGGGAAAACGGAGGAAATAAAATGTATGAATGCATGGCCGTTTAGGGCTTCCGTACTAATGGGCCGATGGACGACCGTTTTTTTCACAGTTTATAATGTGACCATACTGTTAATGGCATATCACTCACAGCTACACAGGATACACAGCTAAGAAGTTAGCTTTCTATAATTACTTAATTTTAAATTAATCTACATGTTAAGGTCAGACATCTTTTTTGGCGGGCACCATGCGCCCGCCTTACCGCCCTTTTCTGACTTTGAGCCCCTGCCCCTCAATAATCATGTGCATGTCCCTGGACTCTGGTTAGTTTTATCAGTAAAATCTTCACACATAAAAAACTCATACAAGTGGAAATTACGTTATAAGTACAATGTCCCTCATACGGTTGACTGATTCAACTGACTTCAAAAGAGTAAGATACTTACACATCACATCTCCTGAGTTTTCAGTCATTATCGTCACTCATATAATAGATTTATCTAATCCATTCTTCTTTCGAGCTATTCCCATGCGCTCCTCGCACTCAAGTAACATGCGTTTGACATACACTTCGTCTTAAAATAAATGTTCCGCCTTTTGGTGAAGCAGAAAGAAGAAGTGTCAAATTTCCTTTTTTTTCAATTGGTCACCATTTGACTCCGTCATGCTTCCAATTGCAAATGAAACTACAGTGAGTTTTTCTCTTCTCTCCACAGAACAGAGTGCATGATGGTAAAAACCTCGACTTTTCCCCTGATGGAAAGAGGAGCTGCTTATATGAGTTACTGTGAACTGTATTTGCAAAATTGTACAAGTTTGCCATGAAAATGTGATATATAGGTAAACTAAAAAACCCAATAAAAATTTCACACAGGCTTCTCCTCATGCACCAACTCTTAAAATCACCTGATTTCTTAAGGAAGTCTGGCATACCTTTGTTACTGGTGACGACAGCTACTGTGTAAAGTATTCTTATTTATATTCTTATTGTTTTATGATATTTTTATTGAAATTGTTATTTTATTCATTGTCATTGTCATTTCCCTCTGTACTGCTGTTTTACCTGTGAATTTCTCCCAGGGCGGATCAAAAAGGAACATCTTATCTTATCTTACATCTATATGAGCTTGTGAGTCTTCAGTCATTTGTGGACAAAGAAATGAGAACAAGTCTTCTTTGTGTTGTGTTAAAATAAGTGAACTCCAAACGGACTGTCTGTGCTGTGAAGATGAGGAAGTAACTTCGGCTCAACTTGTGACTTGCGCCACTGCTAAACATTCAAACACAGACTGAAGTCATCGACTGTAGTAAAGTTTAATACAGCCAGAATAATACAGATATCAAATACATATAAATAGAGGATGATATTTATATTAAAGATATTTATGAGAAAAACATTCTCAAATACACTTATTTGTCTGGTCTGACAGTCTAGGAGAGAAAAACGTTGAACATGTCTTTTATTCAGGCTGAGATGGTTTAATGTGTCCCATTATCACGTCCTGGAGGCTTTTTGTTAGCAGTAAGCTGCCTTATACAGAGAGAGAGAGAGAGAGAGAGAGAGAGAGAGAGAGAGAGAGAGAGAGAGAGAGAGAGAGAGAGAGAGAGAGAGAGAGAGAGGGGATGATATTTATATTAAAAAGATTTATTAGCAAAAAAAGACTCCTGCAGGACGTCATGAAGCTTCAGGTTGAACTGATCTGCTTGTTCTCATGTGCCTTATGATGTTACAGGACACACAGGAAGTGACGTTTTCATTTAGTTTTTATATTTGCCTTCTGATGAACATTGTTACAATGCACTGCCTTTACCTGATGTTCTGTTTATAATGTGAGCATACTGTTAATAGATCCATTGATATGACAGAAGCTGTTTTTCATTTCAATATGGCATCATTTAATAGTTCAAATAAAATCATGTAGTTACATTCAGACATAAAGAAAACTTCAAACCATCTTCTTTCCATCAGGGGTAAAGCCGAGTGTTTCCCATCATGCACTGTGCTCTGCGGAGATAAGAGAAACGCCTGCAGCTGTCCGTATGATTTAATTCTGATGCTTCAATCACATGTTGATATACACGAGAGGAAGGTGGGAAAGAAACAACTTAAGATGTCATGATTTGACAAATACATACTGATATTAACAAGGGTCGGAAAGTGCTTGAATTTCAATGTTGCGTTTTCAAGGTCTGAAAAGTACTTGGATTTTAGTTTAAGTGCTTGGAAGTACTTGGCATTATAACTGTGGCTTTCACAAAATTGGGATCCGACTGGATAATTAATTTCTGAAGTTTCTGCTATTATAAAACATAATTTTAGATGTTTACAGCATAATACAATGTACATTATTGTGATAAAATGTGAAGAAGAAAATCACGAGTATCCTGTAGATACGTACCCCAGCAATGAGGTGCTGGAAAATCTTGAAAATGACCCTTAAAAGTGCTTGAATTTTACTTGAAAAATGTGTACGAACCCTGTACTAAATGTGCACAGGAAACTTAGACCAGAACTCACTAAGTTGTCCGATTAGAAAAAAATGAGGAAGTTGCAGCAGTTTTGGTTGATCAATCACTGCCGTGGCTTATGCAAGTTCTTCATAGTGTGTCAACTGTGATCCTTATAAACCACAGTTTCAAAACTGAAAAAAAGTACAGCCATGAATGTCATTCAAGCAAGTGTGGGTATATCAGGTGTGTGAGAAGTAGTCCTACATTGAAGGGTTTTGATAATGAAAACTAAGTAGTCAGTGTTAATATTTATCTACTCAAGGCGGGGCCGGCTCTACGCAGGGGCAAGAGGGGGCAGCGCCCCCCCAAATAAATGTCTTGCCCCCTCAAATCAAAATTTTAGAAGTTGAGAAATCACATTTTAATATAGTCACAAAATTAATATATTACAAGTTGATAAAATTATCTGCAGTTCGCTGAAAAATCCGCTGAAAAAGGGACACACACGATACAGCATCGGCTTCCCTCTCATGTCTCCGTCCCTCCGCTCCGCTGGCGTGTATTCACAGGCTGTGCAGCACGCACGCACACGCGCGCGCGCGCGCGCACACACACACACACACACACACACACACACACACACACTCCAGGTTGGAGTTGGACACATAACAACCCAGTTCAATTAAGAAACACTGTTACTACAAGCGCAGAAAAAAAGTGCTGGAGCATGATGTGTATACATGATGCCCCCTTCACATTTTTGTCTGCCCCCTCATATATGCCTGTCTAGAAACGGCCCTGGGACTGAGACTTTGTGATCAGTTTTTATCTCACAGAAGACAAAAAGGGAGTCTGGGGAAGTGTCAGCTGTGGTTGTGAAAGTTGTGAATATTTCCACACACACAAACACACACACACACACACACACACACACACACATATATATATATGGTATCATTTGATAGGTCAATTTAAATCATGTAGTTACATTTAAACTAGATTTAAGCTAGAAAGGGAACAACTTAAAATGTCATTTGACAAATACATACTAAAACTAAATGTGCACCACAAACTTGGACCACAACACACTCGGTGTAAAGAGGGAAGTCCTGCAATTATTCGAGCTTTCAGTTGAAATTGAGAAGTGATAGTGATTCAAAATGCTCACGATAACTTTAGAAGTTTGTAAATGTCGTTTGAGTAAGTCAACTCTGTCAGGACCTTCCTGCGAAAAACATCATTTCCATTTGTTAAAGTCCTGTGTGTTTAGATTTTAATAATGAAAACTAAATAGTCTGTATTGATAATTATGTATTCAAGATTGTTTGTGTTTATTATCAGTTGTTTTCTCATGTCTTTATATGAATGTTTTTTTTTTTTATTTCTAATGTATCAGTGTTACAACATTGACAACATGTCACCATGTCCCAGATTCACAGCTTTCATCTGTCTGCAGGAGCAACACTAGTTCTGCAGTGTGTTCATGTGTCAGCTCGATGCTGTTAGCAGCTGGTTGAACCGTTCAACTATCAGCGCCATCTAGTGACAGAAGTACAATACAGCAGCTACATGAGTTACTGTTACCTGTATTTGTAAGATTGCACGTGGTCACTGTGTTTACCCTTAGATTAGTTAGGGATAATGTGTAGAATGGCGGTCATTATCGGTAAAATTAGTGCTGACAGGACAAACCGGACCCCGACGCGAGCGGGTGTGTCTGATTTGGGACTTTCTTTCCCGATAAACACCGCCGATCCATACAAAATCCATTACACATACATAAAAAAATAAAAAATTAACCTACGCGACGTCTACTCTACTATCATTGCTGACTACATTACCTTAGAATTATTCAACTCTTAAGTCTCAACCATTAAGGTTCCTAACATTTCCGCCCTGTCAACTTCCTCTTAACATTGGTGACCATGTTACTGGGCCGTGGTTTTCTAGTTAGTGGTGAAACGACAGTTGTTTGAATTATTTAATATCCACATTCCTCTCGTGTATATTGATATGTGTTTGAAGCATCAGATTTATATCATACAGACAGCTGCACATTTTTCTCTTCTCTCCACACAACACAGTGCATGATGGGAAACTCTCGACTTGTCCCTTGATGGAAAGAGAAGCAGCTCATGCCAGTAACTGTTAACTGTATTTGTAAAATTGTACATTGTACATGTATATGACATTCCTACACTGTAGGATAGATAGCTAAAAGGAAATAAACATTATAACTTCACACAGGCTTCTACAGCGATGAGGCCACAAACTGACTCTTTTTACAAGGAAATAAACACATTAATGTTTTGTAATTAATGCTGAATTAAAAAAGAAAAGCATCAATGACATACAATTTGTTGTTGCTGTTTAAGTTTCTCCTCATGCACCAACTCTTAAAATCACGTGATATGTTAAGGGAGTCTGGTATACTGACATTACTGGTGACTTCATCACATGGTCCATGTTCATGACTGTCACCCTCAAATTAAAGGAATCAAGTACTGCAGGTGGATTCGGTGTCCTCTCCTCTGCTCTGATATTTATTAGTTTCATATGATCCACAAAGTGAATTCACTTTAGATAATCATATTATATTCAGCTGAGCTTTTGGTTTATTGGACTCCTACAACTGAACTGTCTGGGGTCTGTTTATGAGGAAATACAATATTCAGTTCAGAGTGTTAATTAGTCATAAAACAAAGTTAAATTGAATAAACTGAATTTTACACTTTCATTTTTTTGAGTTCAGAATTCATTATATTTTATCATTTTGCAGTTTGTCTGGAAGATATTTGAAGTGAACTGGGTGCATCTTTATGATTTTGTCTTCTCCTCCAGCAGTTTTTGGGCAGGTCATTATTTAGAGATATTATTGCGATCAAACCCTCCTGTTGGCTGTCAAAATCATATACAATACGTCATTATAAAGACGACACAGCCAACAGACTGGTTAGTGACGTCTCGTCACTTAAACATTGTAGAGCTGTTCCTGTATATCAGCAGCTCACAGAACTCAGAACCAACTCTCCTTTCACATAACTGCAGTTGTCAATATGAGCAGATTTGTTGCGGTTTTCATCTTTTTTACTATTATTAAATTGACGAACGACAGTTGCCAGAAATCTTTGAGCTGCAACGAGGAGAACTATTAGATTAGCGACTAAGACAGCTCCAAAGGGAACGGCTCTGAGAACTATTTCAACTTTGCCCCAATCGTGTGATGTCACTTCCTTCTTCGGCCCTCCTGTTGTGTGTTCTGCATCTGCATGAAGACAGAAACCCAGTGTTGGTATCTGATATCAGGAGCATCGACTCATCAGAGTCAAACCACCACATCATAAACATTTACACCTCAGCAACTCAGCAAACTGTACTTGTACTGGAGCAAATG
The DNA here is from genome assembly GCA_903131615.1 of Diplodus sargus. Lineage (NCBI taxonomy): Eukaryota > Metazoa > Chordata > Actinopteri > Spariformes > Sparidae > Diplodus > Diplodus sargus. The sequence goes on from CAEMYA010000442.1 coordinate 981,977, forward strand.
TATTGACTTATTTACCAAAACCTGCTGAACAGAAACAAACCTTGTTCATCTGGACTGAATTATCCTACTTTCTGCGCTTCATGTAATGTTCCTGCTTTTCACTTTGTGTCTCCAGAATGTAAAACTCTTTCATCAAACATTCCTTGATTGAGTTCAGTTCATGTTGATTCACTATTCAATTCAGTGTACAGAGATGTGAAAATAGATTCAAATATAAAGTTCATATGAACCATATGGTACAGTGGTTTATGTGATGTATTTAAAATTCCAAATAGTGACACTGAAGCAACAAACTGTAACTTCCTGGAGAAAGAGAGTTGATTGTTAAGTCTTGTCTACAGGTAATCAATTTCTGACATTTTGTTTTTGATGTCTGACCTGAGCTGCCAGTCAAAGCTGTCATTATTAGACGACGATGAAACTCAACAGTCAACAGCTTCAAACACTGCACAGCTACCTGAGTGGAGGAGTCAACAACAGCTACAGTTAGCAGCAGTTAGCAGTTATTCTGCTCCCCATTGGTTTGGATATTTGAATCTGACAGGTACCATATTGCACCTTTAAATACATTTCACACATTTTATTTATTATAAATATTCACTGCCTAGTGATTTCCTTTCAGCCAGCTGGTTCCTCATTTAGGTTTTTCTAGAAAAGTAGACGGTGTTTGTATAGATAACTCTTCAGCTTAACTTCTTGTGTGAACTGTTTTTCATGCATGACGTGCTGCATGAGAAACACACACGACAGGACTGAAAATGGAGACGGGTCATCAGGCTCAGTTACGGTCAGAATCACCACTGTGATGTCACCAGTCATTAATGTGTCCTGTAAAGCAGTTTGTAACTGCCGTCAGTTTATGTTTTCTCAAGAAGACTCAGAGAGACTTTATGTCAAACTGGAAACACAAAGTGATGTGTTGGAAAATCAACTACAGGCCTACAAACCATATGTCATGTTTTATAAGACTATTTGATAAAAAACAAAATGTTGTCAGCTATTAAGGTAAAGAAAACAAGACCATCACACTCTTTATGTTTCATGTATCCTCGCCTTCCTGCACAGACTGTGAGTAAATCAAACTGAAGCTCACAGCTGCTGATGTATCTGATCTTCTCTGCAGCAGCAGCTAATGATCCACATGTTGTCACAGATTGGAAACCACTTGCGCCACCTGCTGACATTAATACATGACTGCAGCTGAGAAGGTTTTATTTTACTGTTGCGTTAGATGTCTTCAGCAAAAAGAAAAGCAGGAATCCTTTCATCAAAGTGTTATTTATCATATAACACCTTTATTATATAGACCTGTATCTTTCTCACCAGCGTTAACAAAAAAATAACAGCTTTTCTTTGAAGCACACATACACAGACAGAATGACATTTAATACCAGTAAATGACAAAACACAAATCAAAAAGCAGCACTTCATTTTAGTTTAAAGTGCACATTACAACAAGAAAATGTTAAAGCTCCACGGGAAAAAGTTACATCTATTTAAACATTCTGGACAGACTGGTCAAATCTGACAGATAAAAAAACAAACAGAAAAAGTAAAATAAAACACAGATAAGTCAAAGTGCATATAGAGGGATCAAATATAACAATATTAAAGACAAATATGTCTTTACAAATGTTTCTAATGTTTTCAGTGGTTCACAGTTCTTCAGTTCATTTAATGTTTTAACTTTAACTGAATGTTCTCTGTTCTATAGTTCACCTGATTCTTCTTTACATCCTAGAGGAGGTCAGTACAGGATATACAGGATATACTGTCAATGTTAGCGTCTTATTAAGGGCTAATTTATCATATAAAGCTTTCAGTGAAAAAAGTAACAACATAAAGCGCACAGAGTCGTTACACGTGGTTTACGAGGTCGACATGTTTCTCAGCATTATGTCAGTAAAGTGAACACAGAGCAGATTTCAGATCTGTTGTATAAGTGGCAGAGTTTAATGAGACGTCCTGTCAAAATAATAGACAATAAATGTGAAGAACAACGTTTCCTTCATCAGTTCCATTATTGTTTATCTCCTCTGACTCTTATATCATGGACACTTTCTGAACAACATGAAGGCAGGATGTGTTTTACTGTCTGCTACGTTGTTGACTGTTCACACTGATCCTGCTGAGCTGTAACGTTTCTTAAATCTTCCTCTGGGCTTTGTTTGTTAGACAAGACAGTGGATAATAAAGGCAATGAAGAAACCACACAATGACCACTGCTGCTGTCAGTCCCAGTCCACAGTAGAGGAAGATCATTCCCCAACTGACCCTGTTCAGTATCTCAGGTGTGTCTGTGTTGGGTCTCTCAGGTGTGTCTGTGTTCGGTCTCTCGGGTTCAGGCCAATCCCTCGCTGCTGTAAAGAGACCAAACAACAAAACAGCTGAAGTTGTGACATATTACTCAGATACTGTGAGAACGAAGAGAAGGATTCTGGATTGTGGTCGTCCTCAAAACTTCTCTTCAGGTTGACAGTGATCCAAAAACGTTGCTGAATTGAACCTGTTAATAAAGTTCTACTGACTTCTAACTCAACCAACTTACCAGAGACGTTGAGCCAACATTCACCAAAGTCCACACCATAGTTTGTCCTCACATCACACAGGTACCGGCCCGAGTCCTCAGTCCTGAGTCTGGACACATGAAGTCTGAGTCGTCCGTCTCTGAGGACGTCTTTGTCCCACTGCACTCGTCCTACAAACTGATGATCCTGAGACTCTGGGACCACAACACCTCCATATAGTTCAAACAGGACTGAGCCTTTGTGATCAGTTCTCATCTTACAGAAGACAAAAAGGGAGTTGGGGGAAGTGTCAGTTGTTGTTGTAAACGTCCATTCCAGTGTGATGTTGTGGTACTCCTCTGCCTGATAGGAGGTCTGTGTCACATTCACTACAAATGTTCCTGTTGAGGAGACAGAGAGGGAAAGTGAGGAGCAGACACACTGACAGCTTTAACATGGCAGCCTTTAAACTCCATCTACATGTTTCTGTGGACAGTTTAGTGACGTCTCAGAGCTGCAGAGGCTCATCAACATCAACTGTTTGCGACTTTAACTGATTGATTGAATCACAGTGTAATAAAGTGAAGCTGTAAACTAACCACAGACACAGTTGAGGCTGATGAGCAGCAGGATCCTGCAGATCATCTTCTCCCTGTGAGAGGAGACAGAGGTGAAGAGTCATGTGATCACAGTTCAGTCCTCACATGTACCACAACCAACATCTACAGTCTGTCTTTAGTCTTTACAATACTCCTTTGTCTTTATTATCCTGCTCATTACACACAAGGACTTCCTGACTGGAGTCTTGATGCTAATGCTAAGCTGCTGTATTGTCCAACAGTGGTTAAGCTACAAAGATGAAGATTTCAGCTTTAACAGTGACTCAGAAAGACAGATCAGCAGCTCTGTGGCTCAACAAATTAAATGGATAAAACAGAAAATCATTTAACTTCATGATAAAAAAAACATTTGAAGTGGCCCGAATACGTGTAGACACACCCAGAAGTAACAATGGCGCCATCTAGTGGTGAAGAACAGAAAACACACCACAATGTGCCTCATGCAGAGCATGACGTAGGTGATTGATTAAGTATCGAACCTCTTTAATGATTCAAACTGATGTGTAAAACTTATATTATGCTGTAAACATGTGACACTGATACATCATTCACATCACTGTCACACAGCACATCAGGAGCTCACAGCTCACTGTTTGACTAAATATTGATGAATGAATGTGTTTAACTGTGTAGATCTGGCATCTTGTGTTCCACTTACCTCACCATTTTATCTCATTTTATAACCGCTTAAGCATTGTATTGTATATGTTCAGTACTTTAGTTGAAGTACTTTACTTTAGTACTTCCTTGTTTTTGCATACTACATATAGTACTTTACTGTATGTTATTGTTTCCATATTTTCCCTCATATTTCGGTTGCAGAATTTATCTGCTTCTGTGATGACCAACTCCGCCCTCGGAGATTAATACAGTCCATCTATCCATGTATGTATCTATCGGGAAGGTCTACGTAAATATCAACACTGACATTTTATTTACGTCAGCAAAACCTTTTCAAACCCAATACTTATAAAAGTCAAATTTAAATTATAATATAATTAAAGTCCATATGATTGACTTCTGAAAAACAGACTACTCACATGATAGAGCTGCTGAATATCCTTTGGCCGAAAGTCCTCGTTAACCAGCAATTCTGAAAACGCAGTATGACTTCAATGTAACCAAGTCGTGTGTAGTCGCTGCGAAGCACTTCCGTCAGAGAAAAATGCATGTCGTTATGACAACGGAGCCCCGTCGTATACCAATATTCGAACGCCAACTTCCTCATGGGTCACCATATCACTGGGCCATGGTTTCCTCGTTGGAAGTGAAACTGCACTTTTTTTCGAGTTATTTAATATCCACCTTCCTCTCATGTATGTCGATATGCGTTTGAAGCATCAGAATTAAGTCATAAAGACAACTTCACACTTTCTCTTCTCTCCACAGAACACAGTGCATGATGGGAAACACTCGACTTTTCCTCGATAGAAAGCGAAGCAGTTTATAGTAGCTATGGTTAACTGAATTTGCAAAAATGTACATGTTTACCGTGAAAATGTGATATATAGGTAAAAGAATGAAAAAAACATTAAAACTTCACACAGGCTTCGACAGCGATGAGGCCACAAACTGACTCTTTTTACAAGGAAAGAAACATATTAATGTTTGTATTTAATGCTGAATTTACAAAAAATTCCAATCAATGACATAGAATTTGTTGCCACTGTTTAAGTTTCTCCTCATGCACCAACTCTTAAAATCACGTGATCTGTTAAGGGAGTCTGGTATACTGCCGTCATGACTGTCACCCACAAATAAAGGAATCAGGTGGATTGGGTGTCCTCTCCTCTGCTGTGATATTTATAAGTTACATATGATCCACAAAGTTCATTCACTTTAGATAACCACTTCATATTCAGCCTAGTTTTTGGTTTATTGGACTCCTACAACTGAACTGTCTGGGGTCTGTTTATGAGGAAATTGAATATTTAGTTAAGAGTGTTAATTAGTCATAAACAAAGTTAAATTAGATCAGCTGAAAGTTTACATCGTCATTTTTCTTGACTTCAGAGTTAATTTTATTTCATTATTTGGCGGTTTGTCTGGAAGATATTCTGAAGTGAACTGGATGCATCTTTATGATTTTGTCTTCTCCTCCAGCAGTTTTTGGGCAGGTCATTATTTAGAGATATTAGTAATCCTGTTGGCTGTCAAAAGAAGTGTTTGACCCTGGACACTCCTCACATGAAAAATCTCTGTACAGAATCTGTGTGTTTGAGGTCTGAAGGACACAAAGAGGCGATGCTGTCTGCTGACCTGCTGGACTGAACAATGTTTAATGTGTTTATGCTATGAATGCCTCAACAAGCTCATGAACAAGAAGTTGAAGACACAGTTTTCCTGCTGAGAAACTTCCTGGATGCATCTCATCAGTCTGATTCTGACCTGAAAGGAAACAGTTGTTTATTTTCATTTGGTCTTAATGGTCACATGTCTGCATATTTCTACAGACACTTTAATGAACTTTCCATATGAACATTAAGAATGACAGATGACAGTTTTCTATTTTTAACACAGTTATTACACTGAATTAACAAGAATCGTCAAATAAACGACCTATTCTCCAGTGGTCTGGTTATAAACTGAACTTAGTGGGGGTCCCTAAAAGTAAGCCTAACCCTAACAAACGTTGGGGCAGAGATACACAGGATCCTAGTTGAGCAGGTGCACCAGGACAAATGGATACTAAACAACTCAAACAAATAAAGGAATATATTCATGCAGAACTTTGGCAGAATTAACAAGCGGGCCCAAAATATAAGAATGTGTTGTAAACCGCATTTCACAATGTTTATAAATTTCCTTCTATTGACCAAGTCTTAAAATTTTGTTTTTTAAGGGAGTCTGGTGACTTTCTCTGTGTTATTTCTCCCTGAAAGAAGTAGCCTACTAGTTAATGTGTACTGGATTTGTACAATTTCATATGTTTTCTGTCAATATGTTAAAAGTTTTGTTGAAATCAGATGAAACAGTGTGTTCAAACAGCTGATGGGAGGCACGATGCACCTCAGCCACAGAGGCACTTTAAACACGAAAACCAGACCTGCTTTTACAGCGATGTCGTGACAAACCAACACCTTTTACAAGTAAAGGAGCAATCTTAATGAAGTCAATTTAATGCCAAATTTACAAGAAGGGACCAAGGAGTTCAAATTTGTCATGGCTGATTCACAAAGTTTGTGAAGTTTCTCCTCATGATGCAAAAACTTTCAAAATCCCATTATTTACTATGGGAATCTAGGATATTGCCAATTAATATCAGTACTGTGAAAATGACTCATTACATTGCAAAATGCATTGTTTGTGATAAAGATAATGCTTGTTGGTGATGGATTAGCATTTCTCATCTACAGAACATGTGTAAAAAAGCTGTCGTGTTAAAGATTCAGGATCCATAAACACTTCTGACTGAGATAAACAACAGTCTTATTTATGTATTTTTGACATTTATGAAAGAAATGATGAATAGAAATTAAAAAAAAGTGAAGATAATGAATATGTTAGTTGAGTAGTTGTGGATGAAATACCTTCATGGTCCTGGAGAACTTTGACCAGCAGAGGGCACCCCGAGCCCCGCTCAATCTCCCCCACCACTCCACCAGAGCGGAAGAGCAGGAGCAGGATACTATCACCGGACTCCCTTGAAAGTTTCCGCGATTTTAAGAGTCGGTGCATGAGAAGAGAGTAAATAATTATAAGCTGTCAAACAGCCACGAATTCTACATTGCTGATGCTGTTTTTGCAAATTCGGTGTTAAATACAAAACTTTAAGATGTCTCTTTCTTTGTAAAAAAGTGTCATTTTTGTCGCTTCATCGCTGTCTGCTGCCTGTCTGCTGCCTGTCTGAAGAGTTTCTTACTTCCCAGCGGCTGTAGCTCAACATTTTACAGCAAATGTATGAAAGAATAAAACATATTGACAGTAACATGTCATATTTCACAAATACAGTAAACTTATACGATAAACTGCTTCTCGCGGTCCACGGAAAAAGTCACCAGATTTCATTAGAAAAACGCCCAATTTTGAGCCTTGTAGCGGTAAGAGAAACGTCATAAACTTCGAGAAACGGTGTCTACACATATTCTTAACTTTGTCTGCCTTCTTCTTTAATTCGACTAGTGGTAAAAATTAATAGGTCAAATAAATCACGTAGTTACATTTAAACGTAACTTTCAGATCAGAGTTCTTTCCATCAGGGGAAAAGTCATATGTTTCCCTGCATGCACTGTGCTCTGTGGAGAGAGGAGACAATTTTAAAGCTGTCTTTATGATTTAATGTTGATGCTTCAAAACACGTATCGTTAAGATCGAGAGCAAACTGAAAAGGAACTAAACCAACTTTGCGTTCACACCGACCATGCGCAGAAAACGTAGACCATAAAGCACTCAGTAGTCATGCGGGAATAATAGAAGGCGTAATGCAAATGTTTGCCATAGTAACGCTAATAGACTCCCAGCCCCTCTATCACCATCCAGCCACAAAAAAAAGCAACCTCTGTGTGGAAGGCGCATGACTGATATAGAAGTAAATTGTGCAATCTTTGAGAAACCGAAACCATTCGCAGTCATTGTGAAACTCCAGCGCACGCCTCGTTCACAGTCGAAGATAGTATGAATGTGCACGATGAATAGTTGACAACATTCCGACGTTTCATCATGATTTCATCTGGAGAAGACGCGCGACCTAACAAGTGTAAGAGCTGATTTAAGTTGATTTGTAAGTAGAGTTGTTACATTTGACCAAAAAGTTACTTTCCTTGTTCAAAAGTCTTTGTGTTCTTGACTCCAAATATTTGCTCATAGACACACATGTTAAACTATGAGATACATGATGCCAACCAAAAGTTGTTTGTGTTTATTTGCAGTTGTTATCTCGCGTCATTATATGTAGACACTGTTGAAAACACTGGCATTATAACACCAGACTCTGCACCGAAGGGTGTAATGCACCACTTGTTTTGTGTTGTTCCCGATGTTGCTTAGTGAGATGTCCACATACTTTTGGGAACTTGAATGATTTTCTGTTCTTTGAATTTTATCTGTTGAACCAAACCTCTGCTGATATGTTTAACTCAGTCACCGTCAAAGCTGTTGGACTGAACTCTTCATCTTCACAGTTTAACCATTGGCGCAAACTTGTGTAAAAAGTGCAATAGAGCAGCTTAGCGTTAGCATCATGACTGTGTCCAGTCAGGGAGTCCTTGTGTGTAATCAGCAGGATCATAAAAACAAAGGAATATTTTAAAGACTATAGACACACAGATGTTGGTTGTGGTACATGTGAGGACTGAACTGTGATCACATGACTCTTCACCTCTGTCTCCTCTCACAGGGAGAAGATGATCTGCAGGATCCTGCTGCTCATCAGCCTCAACTGTTTCTGTGGTTAGTTTACAGCTTCACTTTATTACACTGTGATTCAATCAATCAGTTAAAGTCGCCCACATGTGAGCCAACAGTTGATGTTGATGAGTATGGAGCCAGAACAGTGACATTAAAATTTAGCATCCCAAAAAAAAATTGGCATTGAAAACAAAACCAGTATTGAAAAAGGAAACATTGGCATTGAAACAGTTGTATTGGCATTGAAACAAGTTTTGGCACTGAAAAAAAATAATAATTAAAATAATTAAAATCTGAAAATCTTATTATTTTATTTTATTGGGATTTTTTTTTTATTTTTCAATGACAATCTTTAGATTTTTTCTTCATGTCACTTTTTTTTCAGTGACATTTTTTTTTTACAATGTCAGTTTTTTTTCAGTGTCACTGATTTTCAGTTTCAACTTTCTGTCACTGTTTTGGCGTCGAGAGGGAGGGGCCTGAGGGGAGGGGCAAGTAGAGCGTGGTTTGCATATC
>CAEMYA010000442.1:991545-1004757 GCA_903131615.1 Diplodus sargus
CGGTCTCTGTATGCGTGTACAGCAGTATGGTGGTACAGAGCTCGGCGAGCAGACCGGAGCGCTGCTGTCGGCGCTGCAGCCCCGGCTCGGAACGACACAACAAGCGAGAAAAGCCTGCTGTTGTACAGTTATGCTAACTGGGGCTAATGCTCCGTGCTCGGCGCCCCGAAGCTCGTTAGCTCCGTGCTACTACCACACTCCATAGGCATATAACGTTAGGCTCGGGAGTTCCGCGACAGAATCAGACATACAGAGACTTGGACACATCAGGAAAGAGATTGAAGAAAAGTCCGCGAGGTAGTTGGACTCTGTGTTGCCCAGAGGCGGCCGGCACACGGATCATAAATGCTATTGTGGCTCCGCCTTCCCGCAGGCTGCAGCCATTACCTTCCCTTATGATATGCAAACCACGCTCTACTTGCCCCTCCCCTCAGGCCCCTCCCTCTCGACGCCAAAACAGTGACAGAAAGTTGAAACTGAAAATCAGTGACACTGAAAAAAAAGTGACATTGTAAAAAAAAAGTGACATTGTAAAAAAAATCTGTCACTGAAAAAAAAGTGACATGAAGAAAAAATCTAAAGATTGTCATTGAAAAATACAAAAAAATCCCAATAAAATAAAATAATAAGATTTTCAGATTTTAATTATTTTAATTTTGTTTCTTTTTCAGTGCCAAAACTTGTTTCAATGCCAATACAACTGTTTTCAATACAAATTTTTCAATGCCAATGTTTCCTTTTTCAATACTGGTTTTGTTTTCAATGCCAATTTTTTTTTTGGATGCCAAATTTTAATGTCACTGTTCTGGCTCCATAGATGAGCCTCTGCAGCTCTGAGACGTCACTAAACTGTCCACAGAAACATGTAGATAGAGTTTAAAGGCTGCCATGTTAAAGCTGTCAGTGTGTCTGCTCCTCACTTTCCCTCTCTGTCTCCTCAACAGGAACATTTGTAGTGAATGTGACACAGACCTCCTATCAGGCAGAGGAGAACCACAACATCACACTGGAATGGACGTTCACAACAACAACTGACACTTCCCCCGACTCCCTTTTTATCTTCTGTGATCTGAGAACTGATCACAAAGGCTCAGTCCTGTTTGAACTACGTGGAGGTGTTGTGGTCTCAGAGTCTCGGGATCAACAGTTTGTAGGACGAGTCCAGTGGGACAAAGACGTCCTCAGAAACGGACGACTCAGACTTCATGTGTCCAGACTCAGGACTGAGGACTCAGGCTGGTACCTGTGTGATGTGAGGACAAACTATGGTGTGGACTTTGGTGAATGTTGGCTCAACGTCTCTGGTAAGTTGGTTGAGCAGAAATCAGTGGAACTTTATTAACAGGTTCAATTCAGCAGCTTTTCAGCTGTTCCGTTGTTTGGTCTCTTTACAGCAGTGAAGGATTGTCCCAAACCTGAGAGACCCAACACAGACACACATGAGAGATCCAACACAGCAGGAGGTGGAAGGATCGGCCTCTCCTGTGGACTGGGACTGACGGCAGCTGTGGTAGTTGTGTTGGTTGTTCGTTATATTTTATTTATTCACTATCTGTCTGATGAACAACATTTCTGCTCAGGCTCCAGTGGAGGATCTGAGGAAATAGTTTGATCAACAAAACTTAATGAAACAATTTATACGATGGACAGATCTGAACAGAGCAGCAGACTTTGATCCAATCAAAACCAGGGAGGAGAGGGGAGAGTTCCAGGATGGATCTGTGCTAATCAAGCTCTGTTTTAAGGCTGGTCCTGGCTAATGTCCCATCGCAGGGAAGGAAAGTAAACAAATGGGGCTCAGCCTGGTTAAACAAAGTTAAATCGGGGACTATTGGGTGCCCACAGACATCCTGGATCAGGCTGTTGCACTGGACCGGTGGACAGAGTTCGTGTTGGTTTGTTTGTTACCTTCTATTTATTCACTCTCTGTCTGATGAGTCCAGTGGAGGATTTAGAAAAGTTTCAGCTCAGCAGGATCAGAGGAAACAGTTTGATCCACAACTTAATGAGACTGTTTTTAACAAAAATAATGGAGTTGATGAAGGAAATGTTGTTCTTCACCTTTGTCATCCGTTATTTTGACAGGACATCTCATCAAACTCTGTCACTTATACAACAGATCTGAAGTCTGCTCTGTGTTCACTTTACTGAAATAATGCTGAGAAACATGTCGACCTCATACACTGTGGATTGACTCTGTGCATTTTAGGTTGTTACCTTTTCCATTGATAGCTCTACATGATGGATTAGCCTTTAATAAGATATGACATAAACACTGACAGTATATCCTGTATATCCTGTACTGGCCTCCTGCAGGATGTAAAGAAGAATCAGGTGAACTTTAGAGCAGAGAACATTCAGCAGTTCAAAACAGAAATGACACAAGTTAAAACATTAAATGAACTGAAGAAGTGTGAACCACTGAAAACATTGGAAAGGAAAGAAAAGAGAAAGAGATATTTTTCTTTAATATTGTCATACATGATCCCTCTATATGCAATTTGTGTTATAAGTGTTTTGCTAGGATCACTTTGTTCCGTTCGTGTTGTTTTTGTTTTTTATCAAGATTTTTTTTTTAAATCTTTCAGTTTTGATCGTCAGTCCAGATTTTATCAACACAACGCTTTAACCTTTTCTTGTTGTAATGTGCAGTTTGAACTGAACTGAAGTGCTGCTGTTTAATTTGTGTTTGTTACTTACTGTCTGATTGTCATTCTGGCTCTGTATGTGTGCTTGAAAGAAATGGTGTGAATTGTTGACGCTAGTGTTGAAGATGAAGGTCTATATAATATGGTGTTATATGATAAATAACACTTTAATGGAAGATACAGGATCTCTGCTTGTTTTTTGGTTTGTTTCCTGAGGACAATTAACATCTGTTTATATTGTATATATTATAGTCACTGTTTGTTTATTGTCTTCAGTGTATGCACCTCTTTGATCAAGACAGATTCGTTGTTGGTCTAAAATACTTCTTGGTAATAAATCTGTTTCTGATTCTGATGAAAGTAAAATAAAACCTTCTCAGCTGCAGTTATGTAGTAATGTCAGCAGGTGGCGCCAGTGGTTTACAATGTGTGACACCATGTGGATCATTAGCTGCTGCTGCAGAGAAGATCAGATACATCATCAGCTGTGAGCTTCAGTTTGATTTACTCAGTCTGTGCAGGAAGAGGAAGATACATGAAACATGAAGAGTGTGGTTTGGTTTCTTTACCTTAACAAGAGTTGACAATGTTTTGGTCTTTATTAAAGGGGCTTATAAAACATGACTTGTATTATAGGCATTTAGTCGATTTTCCAACACATCGCTTTGTTTTTCCAGTTTGACAACTGAACAAAATCTCTCTGAGTCTTCTTGAGAAAACATAAACTGAAGGCAGTTCAGTTACAAACTCCTTTACAGGCCACAGTTATGACTACATTTGGCAGACACTTTAGTCCAAAGCGATTTGCACACATACATTGATAGGGCTGGGTATCGGTACTCAATAACTTTAAGGTATCAACCAAATAACCTGGTACCAAGTAGTATCAAAACTTCTCCAGTCAAACCATACCTGCATTCGATCCTTTTTGTACCCAGATATTCAAAAAATTACTTTTTGTATGGTTCGTACAGCAAGTCACTGCAAGTGTTCTCCAATTTAATGCTTACACCAGGGAGGGTTTTCTCCACCAGAGGACACATCGCAACTGTTAATTACTTCTGGTAAGATAAATGCTGACTACACTAAATTACTCATGTCTTGTGTGTTAAAACCTAGCTTGGATTTTACAGAAATGAAGGTCGCTAGTAGATAGGTTTGTGTGCTAGGTTTTACAATCTGTCATGGATTCCCTTTTAACTTCACCTTATTTAGCATCCATACCATAGTTTTAGCTTCTGTAGCAGCTAAGTGTATTTGGTTAATGTTGGTGTTTATTTTGGGAGATGTTCTTTTTTTGGCATTATAGCCGACCATAGTTTTTTGCCAACTTGACCAAGTACACCATCTAAACCAGGGCAACGCGTACATACATGACCAAACCAACGCTACGTCAACAATAAGTCAGAAATGTTCTCTGTATGGAATTAGTGACACTCAGTGATAATCCAGATCTGCCGTTCGTTGTCCACCAAAATGGATCGGGCTGGGAGTTGGCTGGATAAGGAAGCGGCGGAGAGCAGAACCAGAACTCAACAGCGACAGGACAAGGAGACCAGAAACCTGAGAAGGACAGTGGAGGAAAGGTTCTTCTGGACCGAGCGAAGGAGAAGGCGGTAAAGGAAAGTGCTGCCATAAGTACATGGGCATCAAAAAATGTGTGCACACAAAAGAACTAAAAGGGAAATCCCAATGCATTAGTGATTTAGGTCAAAGTAAGAGGCAATTTGCCAAAAATAAAAAACGTGAAAAAATTGACATCTTAAAGGATAAGAAGGTTTGCTTTGGGTGTCTCAACTCTGGGCATTTGAGCAAAAAAGCAAAAAGAATTGTGAAAAATGCAAACAGAGCCATCCAACAGCTTTACACATTCATGTCAAGAAAAAAAACCCTTCTACATATACTCCAGTGAGCCTGAACGACTGTAAACAGCACATTTGTATCGTCTCAAGCCTTTGGAAGCCAAATACGAGCCGTTGGTAATGGACAACTCACAATTCATCCAGTTGAGGCGAAAGCGAGAAAAGGGAATAAAGTGATTCAGACCTATGCATTTTTAGACTATGGAGTAAAATCCACTTCTAGAGGACTCTAATGACCTGGAACCTCTGACGCCAAACCATCTGCCGGTTTTTCCACCAGGCTTGTTTAATTCTATGGACCAGTATGCAAGAAGAAGATGGAAACAGGCACAATACATTTCAGATTTATTTTGGAAAAGATGGTCGAAAGAATACCTTGCTGCATTACAGGAAAGACAAAAGTGGAATGGAACAGAACGTTCTTCTTGCAACAGGAGACAACGAATTGATCGCCCAGAAATCCCTGGATGATTGGGAAAGTAATGAAAACATTCCCTGACAAATCAGTCATTGTCAGATCTGTTTAAATGCAAACAAATACTTATCTGCAGATCTTATTGAGACCAGTGACAAAACTGTTTGCCTGTTATTTCTTAACTGACCTATTAAATCACATGTTAATAAAAACAGCCTAATATTAATGGATTTATTCACAGTATGTACATATTATAAACAGAAGATCAGGTAAAGGCAGTGCATTGTCAGAATGACAAAAATGAAGATACAATCAAGACATCACTTCCTGTGTGTCCTGTCACATCATACAACACATGAAAACAAGCAGATCAGTTCAACCTCAAGCTTCATGACATCCTGCAGGAGTCCAGTACAGGAGAGATGAGATATGAATCATAATGTCTCACTTCTTTATGGATAAAACTATAAAAAATATAAATGTAAATATAAACGTAACCTATATATACAGTTGTAACTATCTACCCCTACCATTATATCATGGACACTTACTGAACAACATGAAGGCAGGATGTGTTTTAACCGTCTCATTTACAATGTTGATGAAACTGTTTCCTCTGGTGCTGTTGAGCTGGAACTTTTCTTAAATCCTCTGCAGGACTTTTGTTTCTTAGACAGACGGTGATAAATTTATGGCGATGAACAAACCACACAACTACCATAGCTGCTGTCAGTCCCAATACACAGTAGAGGCCGATCCTTCCTCGACTTGCTGTGTTGGGTGTCTCAAGTTCGGGCGAATCCCTCGCTGCTGTAAAGAGACCAAACAACAGAACAGCTGAAATTTTCGCATGCATATCTGATACTGTGAGAATGAAGTGAAGGATTGTGGACTGTGGTCATCCTCAATACTTTTCTTCAGGTTCTTATTGATCCAAAAAAGCTGCTGAATTGAACCTGTTAATAAAGTTCACCTTATAAACTTACCAGAGACGTTGAGCCAGCATTCACCAGAGTCCACACCATAGTTTGTGCTCACATCACACAGGTACCAGCCTGAGTCCTCAGTCCTGAGTCTGGACACATGAGGTCTGAGTCGTCCCTCTCTGAGGACGTCTTTGTCCCACTGGACTCGTCTTATAAACTGTTGATCCTGAGACTCTGGGACCTCAACACCTCCACGTAGTTCAAACAGGACTGAGACTTTGTGATCAGTTCTCAGATTACAGAAGATAAAAAGGGAGTCGGGGGAAGTCAGGTTTTTTTTGTTTTTTTTTCGGTGTATTGTTTACTGACTGCTTGAGAGTGTATATCATTCTGATCGCTTTGTTTATGATTTGAGAGCAGTGTTTGGTTTTGAGCACAGGTAAATCTGTTTTGAGGCGAAAGTTTCATTTTGCACGAGGAGTCAGAGGTTTTGTAAATAGTGCTTGAAGCTGAGATTTTGTGTTTAATGTTTTCAGAAAATGGAGCAAGGTTTCAGAAATTCTGTTTTAGCAATTGAGAAAAACTGTAATACCATTTCTCGCCCAACTCACAGGGAGGGGACTGATGTTTTCAAAGCGGACACGCCCCTTTAGACGTCATAGACATCTATACATGTCAGAAATCAGTTTGTTACTGACATCTCTTTATCACTCAATCCCTGTTTTTATCTTCACTCTTCTTCACATCTGGGAAAAGACCAAGTAAAAGTCAAGTGTATCCCATCATGCACTGTGCTCTGTGGAGAGAAGAGAACAGTCTGAAGCTGTCTTTATGATTTGATTCTGATGCTTCAAACACTTATTGATGTATACAATAGAAAGTTGTAAGGTAAAAAACATAAACAACTGTGATTGTACTCTGATCCTGATTAGCTAATACCATAACACAATGAAGTAGTCAGAGCAGTATAAAAAGAGTACCGGTCAGACAGTTTCTTACAACTGAACCTTAACCGAAATCAACTTTGATTAAAAAGTGCTAGTAGTATGTCAGAAAGAGTGCTTAATCAGGCTGCAGACTTGCAATTTAGGAATCAACTACCACGTGTGTGTTATGATACTTGACAGCCCATCCAACTGATGTTCCTGACAGGCATGCGTAGTCTCCTTTAACTTAATCACACCCACCATGGACTGAGTTCTTTGCAAGTTACTTTAACCACAATAGGTATGATTCCACTGTCAGGCTGTACAGACTAATTAACCATGTGTCTTGCACAGGTTCGGAGTGAAATTACAGTTGGATGTTGTTTCCTTCCAGCATTCTCTCGTTTACATCTACTAGTGCAGTGCCCGTAGGAAATAAGTGTTACTATAGAAAAGTGGGAGGTTAAGAAGCATTTTCATTGATGGCCAAATGAGGCTGTTTGAAAGTGGAAAGTCAGGGATATTTAGGTTTGTCCAGGGTATAATTGGCCGTTTGTGACTATTTTTGATTTTGCCATTATATTTCACCTTAACACTATTTACATGGTGTGATTATTTTCAGCACAACCTCACATGTGTGACTGTACAGTTATTTTTTCATTTTGACATATTATACTAACACAATGGACCTAAAATCACAAAAAAACATAAAGTCCGAGTAGAAAAAGTTATTTTTTACTATGAAAACCACAAATATGTTTAACAAACCATTGTTTATTACTTAAATTGCAAATATAAATTGTTGTTTGCTGAATAAGTGCATACATTATAAAAATTTACAAAGTTCTGTGTAACTATTTACATTTAAATGCAGGCAATGCTCAGGTCTGCCTGAGCTCCTTCCAGCTGAATGAAGAGCTGCACTTTCTGCTCCACATTCAGCTTCTCATTGTTTTTGACTCATTAAACAAAAAACCGACTCCACTACACACTTACTATACTCTCCAAACACGCTCAATGTCACAAATCTCTCAATTCTCAATATCGCTGTCTGTACACCGACCGTCGTTGCCTGTCAATCATCCGCCGACGTCCCTCCCACAACTTCCTGTTCCTCTACAACCAAACTTGCTGCTTGGACACTTTTGTGACAAAAGCCCTTTTTTACCGTTTCTGCTGCACCAGACACAAAACAAACGTGGCAGCAATGTTCGCGAAAAAGCGTGGCGGACATTATTTACCCCAAGTCCGGTTTTGGACAGGACAGTGTGTCCGGTCCTACAGCTCGGGAGATGGGCCGTGTAAGTTAGCTAGCAGCTAGCTACACACGAGCATCCACAATTTCGGATTCCACTTTGTTGTCCGCGCGTCTCCGCATCTCCTCAGACCTGAACAGACCGGTCCGGTCTCGTTTAGTCTCATTAATCCACAACAGTCAGTTTAGATGCACAGAACAGAACGGGACCGAACCGCCGGCTAACTCCCGGTCCAGCTCGCGCTGCCGCAGGTATACATCCGCTTGTTCCTTAATGTGTGTCGTAGGCTTGAGCTCTGCAGTGATTGGCTCTAATGCGCATGTCACTGTGGGGGCTCCGTGGACAATGCTCCAGAATGTGTAAAGCATTTATGAAATAATTTATTCACGGTATCATTGCAGTCCAAACAAATGCGAAGTCGCACACCACTGAACCAAACGGCAGCCATGTTGAAACTCTCAGGTCATTCTGATCCTGATCCGCAGAGATATTTGAGGCACACACACACACACACACACACACACACACACACACACACACACACACAGAGATTCCTTGCTTTTATAGAGAGATATGTGTTTGAAGCATCAGAATTAAATCATAAGGACAGCTGCAGATGTTTCTATTCTCTTCACAGAACGCAGTGCATGATGGTGAAAAACTCAACTTTCCTTTGTGTTTAAATGTAACTAGATGATATTATTTGACCATGTTCTTTTATACTGTTGTTTTACCCTGAGCCTGGGCAGGAAACCTGAGCAGAAAACGCCATAACACAGCACATCGGTAAAGTGCGTTTCAAGCAAGTTATTACATGCCTATGTCAGCAATGTTTCACCAAGCATAGAAACATCTCTGGCAGTACGTCCAATTGTGTGATTTCGGAGAACAGCGTGCTCCCCATGTCTAACACATAACTGATTTAATCACCCCCATAAACATTAGAGCACAAAGTTACAGGCGGAACGCAGTCACCTTGTTATTACACTTTGCTTTTGTATTCCATGTCGTCTTAAAACTCTCAGACGGGATCCGCCTGAATGAAGACTGTGAGTCCTGCAGGTAGTTTGACACTCATCCAACTGTGCGAGTTCACTGTAATAGATGTTTGATCCCTTTCAGAAAAATTCCTATTCAAAATTGTTCTGAGTACAAGACTGTATTCTGGTGTTAGGTTTCCTGCGCAGGTTCAGAGTGAAATCAAAGTTGATTATAAAACAAAAAGACGCACTCAGTAGAGCCTTGTAGCGTTCAGAGAAACTGTATAAACTTTGTTAAAGGCTGTCCGCAACGCATCACTAACCATTTGGGGCTATTTGATAATTCAGCAGATGTTATAGTGGTAAAAAATTAAATGTATATGGTAATCATTTAACTGGTCAAAATAAAATAATTTCGTTATATTTAAACATAAAGAAAACTTCAGATCAAACTTCTTTCCATCAGGAGAAAAGTTGAGTGTTTCCCATCATACAGCAAAATGTAACCACTCAAAATTGATTTCATTTGTTTCAAATCGTGACACAACCAATATAAGCCAGTTCAGAGATTACAGAGATTGTTTTTTGTTATCCTGCTCATTAAACACAAGGACTTTCCAGATTAAATCATGAGATGAAAGATTGCAGTTATCTGTATGACAAGTGTTTTACAGTTTTTTTCAATCGCTAACAAGCGCTTACCCATACTTCAGACTCACACCTACAAAACACAATTCGCCAAATGGATAATTTTCTTCTCAAAAACACATTTTGTTAAATATATGCTAACTCTTCATTTCAAAATAGAACACATCTTTCTCTGCACACACTAACGTTACCTAAACACTGGAAATCTGACTCAAAATGAAATTATTCTGTCAAAGAATAACACTTGTTTTCACTTCACAAGGTACATGCAGTCAATCAAAGTACACCAGGTTTCAAAACACTGGCTATTGTTGACATTACAAAAACTGCATAGACTTTTATGTTTCAGTTTTACAGGTATTTGCATGTAAAACATGCAATCCACCGTTTTCACACTAAATTTCTTGGTTGGGAACTGTATGTCCACATGTAATGTTCACATTCAAAAGCATTCCAGTAAAAAGCAAATCAGTTTTTTTTTTCCTTTACTGTTTACTACAGGAGGTACAGTAGAAATACTGTTTACAATATGATAGAACAGAAAAAGTTTTACAGTATTGCTTACAGTGAACAAAATATCCATGAAACACACAAGAGCATTCTGAACAAAAAAACAACAGCAAAAAGCCCAGATAAAAAGGGGGGGGGAACTAAAAAAAGCACAAAATTACTGTATCTAATCCCTGCGATCTTCAGGGTTAGGCCACATGTTTCCATCAATATCGCATCTAATATTATCCAAGGCGATGCACCTGGGATAAAACCGCTTGGTATGTAATTATTATGTAAATCTCATTACTGTGTACCATACTGTACTGTAACCTATTACAGTTTTTCTTGATTGTTTACACACAAAAATTGGACCACAACACGTAACTCATGCACCAACCCCCTGAACCAATTCTGCGAAACTACAAGCACAATTCCTGCTTTACACTCAAATTGCAGTTTTGAAACACACTTTTTTCAAAACACTACACACAGTTCTCTGCATTTGGCACAATTTTCATAAAGAAAATCTCTTGTTTTCACAAGGAACACACTGTCATTCAAAATTCAAAAGTTAATTGTCCTACTATGCACACTGACTCATCACACCGACAAACACCTGGACACCCTGCACAACACACTCATTCCACCAGATCAGCTCAGGTACGTTGTCATTTGGGACAATGTAAGTTTCCACCGGGCTACTCTGGTTTGTAACGGGTTCATTGCCCACCCACGCTTTATAGTTGTTTATCTCCCTCCATATTCTCCATTCCTCAATCCTATTGAAACATTTTTTTCTGCTTGGAGATGGAAAGTGTATTACCGGAATCCACAAACGTGTATACCCCATCTCCAAGCTATGGAAGACGCATGTGGAGATACAGCAGTTGATGCTTTTCGTGGCTGGATTGACCATGCTAGGTGATATTTCCCCCGCTGCCTTGCCAAGGGAAAACATTGCTTGTGATGTGGATGAGGTGCTGTAGCCAGACCGAAACAGAGGAGAGGATGCAGCTAAATTGTTGGCGTTTTTTTGTTACTGTAACTGTGTACAGTAAATTCTTATGTTGTTTTCTATGTAGAGCACTGTATGTGCAACTGTGTGTTGGTCGGGATGTATACTGTGTACATTGTTTTGTGTGAAAAATAAAATATATTTGTTTCCGTGGATTTGTGTGTTCTGAGTAGAGTTTAGATCGGGCCCAAAAAATCATGCCCGACCCGACCCGAGCCCGTGCACGTTGTGTCCGAGCCCGGCCCGACCCGACACATTAACTGTAATTATGAGCCCGAACCCGATTTAAACCCGACATTTTTTTAATATGTGGGCTGTTATAACTGACGTTCTCAACTACAATTCCGAGTTGTTTGAACAGCAGAAATCTGTTTAGAATTATCTTAATGAATAATGCAACAAGTGCAGCACTTAATGCACTCACAAAAGCCGACACATGTTGTCACGGCCCACGATTTGTTAAAATGGGTCCATACCTCCGATCTTCCTCCAAACTTGCTCACAGTTAATTCTCCTGTTTTTCTTTTTTTCTTTACATCTTCAAGCTCCCTGTTGCTCTAAGCTCCACAATCAGTGATGCCGGTAACGTGTCACTCTAATCTGACCACTTTTGCCAGTAACGAGTAATCTAACACGTTAATATTTCCAAACCAGTAATCAGATTAAAGTTACTTATTCAATTGACTGTGCATTACTATCATTTTTGTAATTTTCCTTAGTAAAATATATATTTTCTCTTTATTCTTGTGTCATGGGGAGTGATGTCACCTGCGCGAGAAGTCACGTTTCCAGCACGAGCAAAACTCACTCTTGTGTTAGACCATGCAGCGACACAAACAACGTGGAGGGAGGAGAGAGATGCGCGTTTTGTAGCTGGAAATTACAGTGATTATTTTGAGTTATTAAAAAATACAAAACACAAATGCTTGATCAAGGGCCCGGCCCGACCCGGCCCGAGGATAGTGACGGGAAATGTCGGCCCGACCCGACCCGCGGGCCTGTTCGGGTCAGGGTCGGGCTCGGGTTCGGGCAGAGAATCTAAACTCTAGTTCTGAGTATAAAAACAATATCCTCAAATATTTTACAACACACTTGTATGTACTGTCTATAGTAACTCTGAACAAAAAAAGGCCTATGTCATTATGATGAATAATAGGGAGTGTTTTCCATTCACCATAGTGTTTTACACTGAGCACATCAGTGTTCAACTGGTTCTTATAAATGTCTGTTCATATGATGGATTTAGTGTGTCATTTGAAAACAAAATACCATTTTGAAAAGAAATTCCATTGTTTTGAATGTAAAGTTTCATTTTGCAGGAGAATTGAGAGGTTTTGCCCGTTGTGTGTGTGTTTTTTGATTTGTGTGTAGAGTTCTGAGAGTAAGAGGTATGCTTTCAGAAAATGTGTGTAAACAATCGGGAAAAACTGTAAGTGCAAAGCTTATAGAACTGGACATTGCATTGAATATACAGTACTATACCTGGCTATATTGTCGTCGTAGCTCCTTGACTCTCTCACTGTTCCTCTCAAAGGGAACAGTGTAGAGCTGCTTCATCCGCACTCTGTGTTTGGACAGTGTCCGCGTAATGGTTGTGAGGCTGATGCTATCGATATTGTCAAATATCTCATAGTCCTCCACAATTCTAGTTTGAATTTAATGCAGTTTTATTGCATTATTTGTCACAACCATTTCTACAATGGCAAGCTCTTGATCATTACTGAGGAGCTTTCCTCTTCCCCCAGAGGGAGAAAGACGCTGCATTCTTTAGAGGGGCAAAAAAATCAACATATGCATTACTGTATGGCCTTATTGACATGTCAAGTGAGAATAGAAACAATCAATTATTCAATTGTTTGTTTATTATCAGCTGAGATATATTGTTTTTGAACTGATGTCATTGCAGAAGCAGAGGTTTTTATTAGAGGTGGGTGCAATTCATCGATGTGGCGATGCATCGCGATGCCTCACGTGACGATTTGGCATCGATTAATTAAAGTCGATGCTTTGCCACAACACGTAACCGGAACCTTAGCGCGCGCCG
>CAEMYA010000442.1:1005762-1027651 GCA_903131615.1 Diplodus sargus
GAAGAATCGTGGCACCAATAATCGAATCGAATCGACAATCGTTATAATCGAAGAATCGAAGAATCGAAGCTCCCATAATCGTAATCGAATCGAATCGTGAGGTACCCTTGTTGGAACACCCCTAGTTTTTATACTGCATCTAAGGTTTGGAATATTGTTTTTGCTATTGTGGGATGTTGTGTGTTAACGTTCGTGAATAATACAAAAACAATCTATAATTTTGTTGGGAGGTATAGCTTGTCTGTTAAGAAAATGTAAGCATTGTGGAAATGTGTTCACTGACTGCATATTGTGTGAAAAAGACATGAAATGTGTGAATGGTATGGCCACAAAAGACCGATGCTGTGCTAATTGTGTTTAGAGTTTTGAAAATGTGACAACTGGTTGAACAAATGCTTGTTAGCGACTGAAAAAAACTGTAATGTCATTAGATGCCTTCAGGAAAAAATAAGCAGAGATCCTCTATCTTTTATCAAAGTGTTAATTATTATATAACAAATGTATTATGTAGACCTTAATCTTTAACACCAGCGTTTCTTTCAAGCACACATATAGAGACAGAATGACAATCAGCAACAGACACTGAATAACAAACACAAATCAAACAGCAGCACTTCATTTTAGTACAAACTGCACAATACAACAAGACAAGGTTAAAGCTCCACGAGAAAAAGTCAAATCTGTTTGTAAAATCTGGACAAATGATAAAAACTGAAGGATTAAAAAAAAATCTCGATAAAAAACAAAAACAGAAAAAGTAAAATTACAAAACACAGATAACCCAAAGTGCATATAGAGGGATCGTATATAGCAATATTAAAGAAACGTATGTTTTTACAAATGTTTCTAATGTTTTTAGTGGTCCACACTTTTTTAGTTCATTTAATGTTTTAACTTGTGTCATTTCTGTTTTGAACTGCTGAATGTTCTCTGCTGTAAAGTTCACCTGATTCTTACATCATGCAGGAGGCCAGTACAGGATAAACAGGATATACTGTCAGTGTTAATGTCATATCTTATCAAGGCGTACTTCATTATATAGAGCTATAAATGAAAAAGGTAACAAAATAAAGTGCACAGAATCGGTACACGTGGTGTACGAGGTCGACATGTTTCTTAGCGTTATTTCAGTAAAGTGAACACAGCAGATTTCAGATCTGTCTAATAAGTGACAGAGTTTGATGAGATGTGAGGGACAACGTTTCCTCTGTCAACTCCATCATTGTTGTTAAAAACGATCTCATTAAGTTGTGGATCAAACTGTTTCCTCTGATCCTGCTGAGCAGGAACTTTTCTAAATCCTCCACTGGACTCATCAGACAGACAGTGAATAAATAAAATGTAACGAACAACCAACACAACTACCACTGCTGCTGCTGTCAGTCCCAGTCCACAGTAGAGGCCGATCCTTCCACCTCCTGCCGTGTTGGTTCTCTCATGTGTGTCTGTGTTGGGTCTCTCAGGTCCGGGACAATCCTTCACTGCTGTAAAGAGACCAAACAACAGAACAGCTGAAAAGTTGCTGAATTGAACCTGTTAATAAAGTTCTACTGATGTCTAGTCAACCAACTTACCAGAGACGTTGAGCCAACATTCTCTGGCATTCAAAACTTTATTCCTCCTCACTTTACAGCGATACCAGCCTGAGTCCTCAGTCTTGAGTCTGGACACATGAAGTCTGAGTCGTCCGTTTCTGAGGACGTCTTTGTCCCACTGGATTCGTCCTACAAACTGTTGATCCCGAGACCCTGGGACCTCAACACCTCCATATAGAACAAGCAGGGCTGAGACTTTGTGATCAGTTATCAGCTCACAGAAGATAAAAAGGGAGTCGAGGGAAGTGTCAGTTGTTGTTGTGAACGTCCATTCCAGTGTGATGTTGTGGTTCTCCTCTGCCTGATAGGAGGTCTGTGTCACATTCACTACAAATGTTCCTGTTGAGGAGACAGAGTGGGAAAGTGAGGAGCAGACACACTGACAGCTTTAACATGGCAGCCTTTAAACTCCATCTACATGTTTCTGTGGACAGTTTAGTGACGCCTCAGAGCTGCAGAGGCTCATCAACATCAACTGTTTGCTCACATGTGGGCGACTTTAACTGATTGATTGAATCACAGTGTAGTAAAGTGAAGCTGTAAACTAACCACAGACACAGTTGAGGCTGATGAGCAGCAGGATCCTGCAGATCATCTTCTCCCTGTGAGAGGAGACAGAGGTGAAGAGTCATGTGATCACAGTTCAGTCCTCACATGTACCACAACCAACATCATCTACTGTCTGTCTTTAGTCTTTACAATACTCTTTTGTCTTTATCATCCTGCGCCTTACAAAGAAGGACTTGTAACGAGTAATGTAACTAATTACTTACTCCAGGCAGTAATCTTGTAGTGTAAGGCATTACTATTTTTGAGAGTAATGTGTAATGTGTAATATATTACTTTTTTGAGTATCGAGCCCCAACACTGACCACAAACAACATCTACAGTCTGTATTTAGTCTTTACAATACTCCTTTGTCTTTATTATCCTGCTCATTACACGCAAGGACTTCCTGACTGGACACAGTCTTGATGCTAATGCTAAGCTGTTGCATTGTACTTCTGACACAAGATGGAGCCAGTGGTTAAAGTGTGAAGATGGAGAGGACACAAAATACACCACAGTGCAGTGTGCTGCATACACTGTAGCATGACGTCTGTGTTTGATTTAGCATTTCACTTCTTCAGAGATTCAAACTGGTGTATAAACCTTATATTATGTTGTAAACATGTGACACTGATACATCATTCACATCACTGTCATTGTTGATGAATGAATGTATTTAACTGTGTAGATCTGGCACCCTATGTTCCAGATCTACACATCTATCTATCTATCTATCTATCTATCTATCTATCTATCTATCTATCTATCTATCTATCTATCATGAAGGTCGATGTAAACATCACACTCTGGCAGGCACACGCACACACAGGGCCCAAGGGGTGCTTGAGCCCCTGCCCTTTTTGCCTCGTATTAAAAAGTCCCCTTTTTGTGTGTTTTTTCAATGAATAAATACATTCCTGTTGTGCATAGGAATGTCAAAAAACCAGCGATATAAAAACGCCATGGTTATCTAACGTACGCATTTCCTTGTATGGTGTCGTGTGCGTGCGTGTGTGTGTGTGTGTGTGTGTTGAGCCTACAAAGACGCTTCTCTGTCCGCTGTGGCTCCGCTCTCTCTCTCTCACGGAGGAGAGAGAGAGAGAGAGAATCATGCCTCACCAGCACATATGAGTTGAGACGTGACAGTGGAACGACTTGAACCTTTGTGAGTTAGAAATCCATTAAGCTTGTTAAACTAACTGCTTGTTATCGAGAGTTAAGAATAATATGACAGCTGTCTGTGTCGGCTAATTATCTTGCCACAAATCTTCAACTTCTTCCAGATATTGAGTTTACTCTGACTTTGCTGTTGTAAACACTGCTGTTCCTACTAAAAGTTACAGTAACAATCGCAGTAGTCATTTCTTGGTTTTGTCACAGCTTTAGATGTGTTGCCTGTATTTCTAGTTTGCACTTGTCCTCCAATAAATAGCCTAATAATAAACCAGTGTTTCATTGCTTTTGAAGAACTGCAGCTGAATTGCATGTCTGCCAAACCTCAGCATTATAATGTGAATTAATTCATGTTGACAATAATTTGTTGACACAAAAAAAATGGCAATTGCATATCACTCACAGCTACACAGGATGCACAGCTAAGAAGTTAGATTTCTATAAATTAAAATTAAATTAATCTACATGTTGAGGTCAGATTTTTTTGTTGTTGCGGGCACCATGCGCCTGCACATATCGCCCTTTTCTGACTTTGAGCCCCTGCCCCTCAATAATCATGTGCACGTCCCTGGACTCTGGTTAGTTTTATCAGTAAAATCTTCACACATAAAAAACTCATACAAGTGGAAATTACGTTATAAGTACAATGTCCCTCATACAGTTGACTGATTCAACTGACTTCAAAAGAGTAAGATACTTACACATCACATCTCCTGAGTTTTCAGTCGTTCCCGTCACTCATATAATAGATTTCTCTAATCCATTCTTCTTTTCGAGCTATTCCCATGCGCTCCTCGCACTCAAATAACATGCGTTTGACATACACTTCGTCCTAAAATAAATGTTCCGCCTTTTAAAGGGGCAGAAAGAAGAAGTGTCAAATTTCCTTTTTTTCAATTGGTCACCATTTGACTCCGTCATGCTTCCAATTGCAAGTGAAACTACAGTTGTTGAGTTTTTCTCTTCTCTCCACAGAACAGAGTGCATGATGGTAAAAACCTCGACTTTTCTACTGATGGAAAGAGGAGCTGCTTATATTAGTTACTGTGAACTGTATTTGCAAAATTGTACAAGTTTACCATGAAAATGTGATATATAGGTAAACGAAAAAACCCAATAAAAATTTCACACAGGCTTCTCCTCATGCACCAACTCTTAAAATCACCCGATTTCTTAAGGAAGTCTGGCAAACCTTCGTTACTGGTGACTACAGCTACTGTGTAAAGTATTCTTATTTATCTTCTTATACTTTTTATGATATTTTTATTGAAATTGTTATTTTATTCATTGTCACTCATTTCCCTCTGTGCTGCTATGTTACCTGTGAATTTCTCCCAAGGTCAATAAAGGAACATATTATCTTATCTTACATCTATATGAGCTTGTAAGTCTTCAGTCATTTGTGGACAAAGAAATGAGAACAAGTCTTCATCGTGTTGTGTTAAAATAAGTGAACTCCAAAAGGACTGTCTGTGCTGTGAAGATGAGGAAGTAACTTCGGCTCAACTTGTGACTTGCACCACTGCTAAACATTGAAACACAGACTGTAGACATCGACAGTAGTAAAGTTTAAACACAACCAGAAAAATACAAATATCAAATACATATAAATAGAGGATGATATTTATATTAGAGATGCACCGATCCAGTTTTATCCAATCCCGATACCGATACCTGGACTGAGCATATCGGCCCATACCCGATACCGATCCGATACCGTTGTTAGCACCGAAGTCAGTAGCACCGTCCGTAAACAAACTAGCATCTGGAGGCTCCGTGCACACGGCGGGGCGACCATCCAGCATCGCTGCGAGCCGGGTAGACCGCAGCAGCAGAGGAGGAGACAAAGCAGACCGGCGGTGAATAACCCTGAGGTTGTGGTGGAGGGAGGACCAACGGAGCAATGATGGACAGCCCACATAGTATTGAGTACGTCGGTTTGAAAGTTTGCGTTGCTAGGCTAACAGCTGATCGGTGAGGTTAACAACTGATGGCGGGGCTATTAGCTAAAAAGCGGAGAAATGTGACGTGAGTAAGTGTAACGTCCTGCAAAGAGGAATACAAAATAAAACATAGCAGCTGAACCTGAGAATAAACTAATAAAGAGCTGGTCAAACAACAACTACTGCTCTTCCAGCATGCGACACACTGACGGTGACGAATGACGTAGGATGTGCTGCTACGGGAAAAAAAAAAAACTGGATCGGCCGTGGATCTATTTCATTTTACCGATCCCCAATCCAGCCGTTTTGTCAATATCAGACCGATATCCGATCTTAATATCGGATCGGTGCATCCAAACATTCTCAAATACACTAATTTGTCTGTTCTGACAATCTAGGAGAGAAAAGCGTTGAACATGTCTTTTATTCCAGCTGAGATGGTTTAATGTGTCCCATTATCACATCGTAGAGGCTTTTTGTTAGAAGTAAGCTGCCTTATACAGAGGGAGAGAGAGAGAGAGAGAGAGAGAGAGAGAGAGAGAGAGATAGAGAGAGAGTGAGCGGATGATATTTATATTAAAAAGATTTATTAGCAAAAAAAGACTCCTGCAGGACGTCATGAAGCTTCAGGTTGAACTGATCTGCTTGTTCTCATGTGCCGTATGATGTTACAGGACACATAAGAAGTGACGTTTTCATTTAGTTTTTATATTTGCCTTCTGATGAACATTGCTACAATGCACTGCCTTTACCTGATGTTCTGTTTATAATGTGAGCTTACTATTAATGGATCCATTGATAGGACCAAAGCTGTTTTTTATTTCAATATGGTGTAATTTACTAGGTCAAATAAAATCATGTAGTTACATTCAGACATGAAGAAAACTTCAAACCAGGGGCGTTGCCAGACACTTTTTACTGTGGCACAGGGGCGACGCCAGGGATTTTGGGCCCCATGAAAAAAAATCTAGTTGGGCCCTTGTATAGGTTGCCCATGTCTCAAAGGGCCCCCTGTCAGTGCCGGGCCCTTGGAATCGTCCTAACCTTTCCCCCCCTGGCGGCGCCCCTGCTGGGGCATGTGCAGTTGTGAAGCAAATTTAGATGTCATGATTTGACAAATACATACTAATACTAATGTGCACAGGAAACTTAGACCAGAACTCACTAAGATGTCCGATCAGAATAAATGAGGAAGTTGCAGCAGATGTTTTAGTTAAAACACTGTCGTGGCTGATGCAAGTTATCGTGTGTCAATTGTGATTCTTATAAACCACAGTTTCACAACTATGAGGAAATACAGCCATGAATGTTATTGAAGCAAGTGTGGGTATATCAGGTGTGTGAGAAGTAGTTCTACATTGAAGGGTTTTGATAATGAAAACTAAGTAGTCAGTGTTAATATTTACCTACTCAAGGTTCATTGTGTTTATTATCAGTTGTCTACTTATGGAATTAGATTTGTGCAAGTGATGGGATACTCGATTCCTTTTGCTGACTCGAGTTTGTATGAGTCACTCACTAAAGTGAATCGGGTTTTCGAGTCACTTAAGTCACTTGAGTCAGTCACCCAGAGTGTGCAGCACGTTATTAATTGTCTAAATGTCAATTAATAACGTGATAGGGCTGAACTGCAGGAGAGGGACAGCAACACAGTTGTAGTTTATTTTTTTGTTTTTTTTACATGCACACACACATGGGTCAGTACTGGGTCAGTCAATCGCTCTTTTTCTGAATCAGCCTGTGATACAGCTCAGGGCAGAATAGAGAGGAGACAGGGGAGTTGAGTTGAAATAATGACAAGAGCCGTTGGTTCAGCCACGAAGCTAATACAGTAATTAGCTTGATACATTTACGCAAGTGCAGCTAGAATAACAGCTGCGTGCCATGTCTCCTCTTTGCAGTTAGCTGGCGGTAGCAGCGGTGAGTCAGTGAATGAGTTAATGGAGACAATGACTTGTAACTCCCAGTAAAAAGTCAGTTAAAAGAATCTCGAGTTTTGAATGATTTGTTCATGACTGGCACATCACTAATTTGTGCCAGAAGAAACAAACAAAACTTCTTAAATGTCAAACAAAAATAGGAATTTGAGAGAACGTAAAACTAATTTCAAAAATAAAACTTATAACTTGCAATCAAATAATTTGTCAAGTAGTGTAAAGTATTGGTATTTTACTCTTGTGATAATGTGTTATTTTGTTTACGGTTCCCTCTACTCTGCTTCTCTCTCTCAGTTTTGGTACAAACCTCTCGGGTGCAGTGGCGTGCACAGACTTTTTGAAAGGCAGGGGCGAAAAGAAAAAAAAGGGCACATACAGCGCGTTCTCGCCACTGAGGGCACTAAGTTCCGTGTGTTGCTGAGGGCACTTTAGACATGTTTATATGTTATACAAACTAGTGCAGTGCCCGTAGGAAATATGTGTTCCTATAGAAAAGTGGGAGGTTAAGTAGCTTTTTCATGGATGGCCAAATGAGGCTGTTTGAAGGTGGAACGTCAGGGATATTTAGGTTTGTTGTGAAATCCGATATTCCAGGGTATAATTGATTTTTGACTATTTTTGATTTTGCCATTATATTTCACCTTAAAAACTATTTACTTGGTGTCATTACTTTCAGCACAACCTCACATGTGTGACTGTACAGTTTTTTTTTCATTTTGACCTACTGTATTAACACTATGGACCTAAAATTACACAAAAAAAAACATAAAATCAGATTATTATATGTTAAGGTTATATGTTTAACAAACCATTTTTTTTTTACTTATAATGCAAATATAAATTGTTGTTTGCTAAATATGTGCATATATTTTAAAAAATTACAAAGTTATATGTAACAATTTACATTTAAATGCAGGCAATGCTCAGGTCTGCCTGAGCTCCTTCCAGCTGAATGAAGAGCTGCACTGCCTGCTCTACATTCAGCTTCTTCTCATTGTTTTTGACTCATTAAACAAAAAACTGACTCCACTACACACTAAACACACTACACCAAACACTACATAACACACTACTATACACTCCAAGCACGCTAAATGTCACAAATCTCTCAACTCTAAATATCGCTGTCTGTACACCAACCGCCGTTGCCTGTCATTCATCCGCCTCCGTCCCTCCAACAACTTCCTGTTCCTCTACAACCAAACTTGCTGCTTGGACACTTTCCTGAAAATAGCCTGTTTTTACCATTCCTTCTGCACCAGACACAAAGCAAACGTGACGACAATGTTCGCGAAAAAGCGTGGCGGACATTATTTACCCTAAGTCCGGTTTTGGATGTGCCACTGCGTCCGGTCCATCGACTCGGGAGGTGGGCCGTGTAAGTTGCTAGCGGCTAGCAGCTAGCTACACACGAACATCCACAGATTCCGATTCCACTTTGTTGTCCGCGCGTCTCCGGATCTCCTCAGACTCGAACAGACTCAGTCCGGACTCGTTTAGTCTCATTAATCCACAACAGTCAGTTTAGATGCACAGAACAGAACGGGACAGAACCACTGGCAAAATCCCGGTCCAGCTCGCACCGCTGCAGGTATAAATCCGCTTGTTTCTTAACGTATATGCTTGAGATCTGCAGTGATTGGCTCTGGTGTGCACGTGACTGTGGTGGCTTCAGTATTAATGCTCCCGAATTTGTAAAGCATTTATGAAATAATTTATTCATAGTATCATTGCAGTCCAAACAAATGCGAAGTTGCACACCACTGAACCAAGCAGCAGCCATGTTGAAACTCTCAGGTCATTCTGATCCTGATCCGCAGAGATATTTTTGAGGCACAGACAGACAGACAGACAGAGATTCCTTGCTTTTATAGAGAGATGGCACATTATATAGCCTTCATACAGACTAACTAGACAGACTGCTCAAGTTAATTTGTAGTTAGGATCAGCATCCACAAGAACTGTGTAGATTCAACATTGGACTGTGAAGAACACAGAAACATGGATGTAAGAAGGAAATAAAACCCTAGGGGGTCTGGGGGTCCCCCCCCCCCAGAAAATTTTAATTAAGTCGATGCCATTTCCTGTATTCTAGTGCATTTTAACACCATATTAGCACCAGATAATCCAAACTGGTTCTGTGAGATATACAGTAATTCTGGCTCGATATAGATAAAAAGGGGCCCAACATAAAAGTTATTGCAACAGTAATGTTTCATAGTATTTCTTGGTCTTAATAGTCTTCTGGAGTTTAGTGTGTTTTCTTTACCCAACAGGGCTCTGTGATAAAAACACAGGGAACAATACACATTTAAAATATTTATTTGACACCTCAAAAGAAACAAACTATGATGAAACATGGACATACAGTGGCTTGCAAAAGTAATCACCCCCCTTGGAACTTTTCCACATTTTGTCATGTTACAACCCCAAATGTAAATGTATTTTAATGGGGTTTTATGTGATAGACCAACACAAAGTGGTGCATAATTGTGAAGTGGAAGGAAAATGATACATGGTTTTTAAACATTTGTAAAAATTTAAAAAACAGAAAAGGGTGGTGTGCAAAAGTATTCACCCCCCTGAGTCAATACTTTGTAGAACCACCTTTCCCTGCAATAACAGCTGCAAGTCTGTCGGGGCAAGTCTCTACCAGCGATGCACATAAAGAGACTGAAATATTTGCCCATTCCTTCTTGCAAAATAGCTCAAGTTTAGTCTGATTGTGAGTGTCTGTGAACAGCAATTTTCAAGTCTTGCCAAAGATTCTCACTTGGATTTAGGTCTGGACTTTGACTGGGCCGTTCTAACACATGAATATGCTTTGATCTAAACCATTCCATTGTAGCTCTGGCTGTATGTTTAGGCTCGTTGTCCTGCTGGAAGGTGAAACTCCGCCCCAGTCTCAGGTTTTCTTCCAAGATTGTCCTGTATTTGGCTCCATCCATCTTCCCATCCCATGGATTAAACAGTGCTCCATGGGATATTTAAAGCTTGGGATATTTTTTCATATCCTAACCATGCTTTAAACTTCTCCACAACTTTATCCCTGACCTGTCCGGTGTGTTCCTTGGGCTTCATGATGCTGTTTGTTCAACAATTTTCTCTTCACTTCTCAATTATGCACCACTTTGTGTTGGTCTATCACATGAAATCCCATTAAAATACAGTTACGATTGTAGTTGTAACGTGACAAAATGTGAAAATGAAAAGTTCAAGGGGGGTGAATATTTTTGCAAGCCACTATATGTTTCCAACTGAGCTGTGCACTTAAAAAGGCATTTTAAAGAAAAGCATTTTAAAAAATTAAAATAGAATAAAAAATCAAGTACAAACAAAAACTGAGAAATTATTATCTTCATAAGAAATGCAGTCAACTCCTGGATAACACACATTCGCCAAGCACATTATTACACATGATTAAAACATTTAGACGTCAAACGTTAAAATGAGTTGAAAAATACATGATTTAAAAAAGTTCTGTGGTTTTATAACCCACACAATATAACTGTGGATTTACAAAACTAAGTGAATCATAAGTTTTAAACAGTGTTTGATGTGTTTATGCTGATGAACTGCTTCTGTTGTTAATGTTTCAGTGAAGTAGAGTCATAATGCAGTGGATCCTTTTCACATCAATCTGCACTTTGACCTGACAGCTGCAGTACAACATGATGAGACCTGACGTTCACTGACTCCAGTTTCAAGAGGCTGCCTGCTGTCAGACACATTCACATATTTATTGATCCTGTTTGAATTGTGTCATGAATCACACATATGATGTTTGTCAGTTCGCCGTTAAACTAAGGAAATATCAGACTGTGAATATATGTCTTTATAACGACGACACAGCCAACAGACTCGTTAGTGACGTCTTCTAATCACTTAGACATTGTAGAGCTGTTCCTGTATATCACATAACTGTGGTTTTCAGTATGAGCAGATTTGTTGTGATTTTCATCTTTTTTACTATCATTACGTTGACGAATGCCAGCTGCCAGAAATCTTTGAGCTGCAATGAGGAGAACTATTAGATTAGCGACTAAGAAAGCTCCGAAGGGAACGGCTCTGAGAACCAGTTCAGCTTTGCCCCAATCGTGTGATGTCACTTCCTTCTTCAGCCCTCCTGTTGTGTGTTCTGCATCTACATAAACAGGTAACAATAAGTAAATATCAGTCTCACAACCAACTTTACTTGGACCAAGTGAGATTTATTTCAGCGTGTTCATGTTGAATTATCCAACGTTATGTGCTTCATGTAATGTTCCTGCTTCCTCAGGTTTCCACTATGTGAGTTAAACTCATTCATCAAACATTTCTTGATTCGATCAGTTCATGTTGATACACTATTAAAGTCAGTGTACAGAAATTTTAGAATAGATTAAAATATGAAGTTCATATTAACCATATGGTACAGTGGTTTATGTGATACATTTACATTCCAAATAGTGACACTAAAGCAACAAAATGTAACTTCCTGGAGAAAGATAGTTGATTGTTAAGACTCATCGACAGGTCATCAAATACTGAAGTTTTGTTCTGATGTCTGACCCGAGGTGCTAACCAGAGGTTTCAATATTAGACGACCAGGAGATGAAACTCAACATTAACCTTCTTTCTCCAGGATGTTACATTTTCTCACATCGATGTCGAAACCAGCTGGCAACAGCCCATCCCGGTCCAACTTTGGCCAAATGAAGAAGTAAGCCCAAAAAGAGTATGTTGTAGACTGCCTTTCACAATGTTTATACAGTTCCTTCCTTCTATTGACCAGGTCTACTAATGTGTACTGGATTTGTACAATTTGTACAAAGTTCGTGAAGTTTCTCCTCATGATGCAAAAACTTTTAAAATCATGTGATTTGCTAGATAGTGAATATGTTAGCTGAGTATTTGTGGATTAAACACAAAAATACAAACTAAACCACACAGAATGTTTTAGTTACTTAATTACGTGTTGGTATGAGAGCGAGCTGTCCCCACTTTGTGTCACCTGAAGTATTTAATTGAGAGCTGGACAGAAGAACCGCTTCTCTCTACAGCACCAAGTGTCTGAAGTGAGGAGAAGGAGTTGTTGTTATGTGTTGTTGCATGAGCTCAACTTGTTATCATGAGGCTGCAGTGTTGTTTATTTTTGTGAAAGTGAAAGTAAAGTTGGATCAGCTGTACTGGCTGTTTACAGTGAGGTTATAACACAAACTCAGAAATGTATTTGTTTTCCATAAGTGAATAAATAAGCTGTTGTCAGAGGAAAATTAGGTCCTGGAACACTGTTTGAGGCAGCACAGACTACTTAGTAATACTGTTAGTTACATCTCATTCATCACAGACAGCTCCATTTTAATTACAGTTCTAGTGTTTCACCCTGTCTCAAGCAGAACAACTCTCACTGTCTTTCATCTGCTTTCCATCAATACATCTCTCACTTCATGGATGGTTTGTTCAGGGTTTAAAGTTCACCTCCATCTGCGTGTCCCTGATCCTTCCTGGTCCTGGAGAACTTTGACCAGTAGAGGGCGCCCCGAGCCCTGCTCAATGTCCCCCTCCATCCCAGCAGAGGGGAAGAGCGGGAGCAGGATACTATCACCAGACTCCGTTTAAAGTTTGCGTGACTTTAAGAGTCGGTGCATGAGGGAAAAGTAAAAATCAATAAATTGTAAATAAATTAAATACAAAACTTTAAGATGTCTTTTTCTTTATAAAAAGTGTCATGTTTGTCGCCTCACCATTGTCAAGCCCGTCTGCTGCCCGTCTGACGAGTTTCTTACTTCCCAGCGGCTGTTGCTCAACATTTACAGCATGTATGAAAAAATAAAACATATTGAATGTAAACATGTCAAATTTTGCAAAAACAGTAAACTTACTACAACAAACTGTCTTCTTGTGGTCCATGGAGAAAGTCACCAAATGTGGTTTTATTTTAAGCCTGATCATGAAACACCAGAACACAGTCAGGTAGACAAAGGTTGTAACACGGTCGAAGCAATGCAAGTTACAATAATTCTTCTAAGATGTACGGGTGGTGGCACAGTGACAGATCCAGAGCAAGACCATGTATTCACATAACTTTTATTACACGAACACCGGATTGAATTAGTTTAAAGTCAGTTTTAACTTTAATGTGATAAATTCTACAGTCAAAATGTTCTGACTATTTCAATGCATTGGGATTTCCCTCTTAGCTCTTTTGTGTGCACCCTTTTTTTTATGGCCATGTATTTTTATGGTAGCACTTCCCTTTACCGCCTTCTCCTTGGCTTGGTCATGAAGAAACTTTCCTCCACTGTCCAATTGCGTCCTCCTCAGGTTTCTGGCCTCCGGGTCCTGGTTGCTGTCGGTCCTGGTTCTGCTCTCCGCCTCTTCCTTGTCTAGCCAACTCCCAGCCCGATCCGTTTTGTTGGAAAGAAACAGCAGATCCGGATTATCACTGAGTATCGCTAACTCCATACAGAGGACGTTTCTGACTTATCGTTGACGCACTGTTGGTTTGGTCAGTTATGTGCACGTGGCCTTGGTGTAGATGGCATACTTTCTGGCTCTTTTATCAGCTGCTGCTAAAAAGTGGTCAAGCTGCCAAAAAAATAGAATGTTAAGATATGTCAATTCATTTATGTCATATTATACCAAAAAAGAACATGTCTCAAAATAAACACCAACTTCATCGTCTTGCAGTCAAAAACCACAGACCCTCATTGTGCCCAATGCCTGTTATAATTAGTCCTACACTTAAGCAGACTACCATGATTCATACAGTGCCACCCTGGTCATCATTAAAATGGCACCAATATCTTTAGTCTTTACCACTCAGATGTTACTAGTCATAGTT
Source organism: Diplodus sargus (assembly GCA_903131615.1). Classification (NCBI taxonomy): domain Eukaryota; kingdom Metazoa; phylum Chordata; class Actinopteri; order Spariformes; family Sparidae; genus Diplodus; species Diplodus sargus. Next base: position 1,019,786 of record CAEMYA010000442.1, read on the forward strand.
TGATTCCCCTGTTCTACATGTTGAAGTGTCATGGGCAATTTACTGAACCCCAAACTGCTCCTAATGTGTTAGCACCTTGCATTGCAGCCACAATCGTCAGTGTATGAGGCTGGGTATTGTTTAAAAAATTATGATAGTAGTACCGATACCAGTAGCCTTAAGGTGATATCAATACCAAGTTCTTCATTCAATACCTTTTTTTTCCTACTTCATTTGATACCCATGATGTGGATTGGTGGAGGTCTGCACTGTAGGTAGAGCTTTGTAGAGTTCAAGATCCTTCCATGCTTTCTCTGATCGTTCAAGCTAGGTGGTACTGCTAGGATGTTTTTGAGGACCAGGTCCTCCTCAGCAAACAGCTTTCACAGCATAGAGTAAAGCACAGACCGGCAGAGAGACTTTGTGTCAAACTGGAAAAACAAAGCGATGTGTTGTAAAAACGACTAAATGCCTACAAACAATACAAGTCATGTTTTATAAGCCTCTTGAAGAAGACCAAAATATCGTCAGCTATCGTAAAGGTAAAGAAACCAAGACCATCACACTCTTTATGTTTCATGTATCCTCCTCTTCCTGCACAGATAGTCAGTAAATCAAACTGAAGCTCACAGCTGATGATATAATTGATCTTCTCTGCAGCAGCAGCACCTGATCCACATGTTGTCAAAGGTTGGAAACCACTGGCGCCACCTGCTGACATTAATACATGACTGCAGCTGAGGAGGTTTTATTTTACAGCCATGTTAGATGTCTTCAGGAAACAAAACAAAACAAAAACAAGCATAGATCCTTTATCTTCCACTTAAAGCCTTGTTTATTATATCATGACCTGTTTATACTGTTATACTGGGAGCACTGGGGGTCCAGCTACTCCCAGTCAGCCCCTGTGGACAGCCCATACAACAGCTGTTTGAGACTTCAACTTGTGCAAAACAAAATCCACTTACAGTTTTTCTCAGTCGCTTTGGTGCTTTTCTCACATCACTATTAACATTTGCACAGCAGTTAGTGCATTTCTCAAAACAATTAGTGCAAACTGCAAAACCTAGTGGATAACCTGCAAAAGCACGTCACTTGCTCAAAATGGATAGTCCATTCCTCAAAAGCAAGTATTCATGTCAATGAAACTGCCAGTGTCATCAAAATGAGAAGTCTGGACACCATTGTTTATGAACAAGCCAGTCAAATGGCTTTGTCATGTTGTCATTATGACAATTTATTCTCTCTGTGTTTTCCAATGCAAAGAAAAGGTCAGATTTCGGTGACACAACCTGAAAATGCTCAAGACAGCACTATACACGACTTGTACAGCCATTTGAAACCTACAGTAAAGTTACACATTCCTTTAGTTAGGGGAGTAAGTGAATACAAGACACTGAGTACGTTTCACATGTTTACTGTATATGCTCTTTGCTATTCTACAGCATTGTGCAAAAGAAAAATACACTACAGTCACATATTTAGAACAAACATAAGAAACACCCTTTTGGTAGAGCTGTGCACAGATGTGAACACTATAACAGAACATATTGTAACTGAACATAGGTAAATCATTCTGGCACATCCAGACAGCCCTCTTCCACCTCTGCAGGTTGTCTTTCAATTATGTGGTGCAGAGTAAAATTACAGTAATGTAAATGTAAAATGTAAAATGGTACACACCATGTCCTGCTCGGTTCATTTTTGCTCACCAAATGAGGGTTCATGGGATTCATCCCTGATATGAGTGACTGTGAACAAGTGGCTTGTCATTGGTTACAACTAATACTTCACACACCTCTTGGTGAGTGAAAGCTGAAGTTCACTTGAGAGCAATTGTTCCATTTAGTGAAATAGGTGTGTAAGTGAACACAGAGAAGATTTCAGGTCTGTCAAAATAATGGACAACAAAGGTGAAGAACAAAGTTTCCTTCATCAAGTCCATTAATGTTTGTCTCCTCTCACTCTTATACTATGGACACTTACTGAACAACATGAAGGCAGGATGTGTTTTAACGGTCTGCTACGTTAATCAAACTGTTTACGCTTCCAGTCTCCTGCTGAGCTGTAACCTTTCTAAAATTCACCATTGGTCTTTGTTTCTTAGATAGTGAATAAATATGAGGCGACAAAGAAAACACACAACGACCACTGCTGCTGTCAGTCCACAGTAGAGGGTAATCCACATCCAACTGACGCTGTTTGGTCTCTCAGGTGTGTCTGTGTTGGGTCTCTCAGGTTCGGGCCAATCCCTCGCTGCTGTAAAGAGACCAAACAACAGAACAGCTGAAGTTGTGACATATTTCTCAGATACTGTGAGAACCAAGTGAAAAATTGTGGATTGTGGTCGTCCTGATTACTTTACTTCAGACTCTTATTGATCCAAAAAAGCTGCTGAATTGAACCTGTTAATAAAGTTTACTCCTAGTCAACCAACTTACCAGAGACGTTGAGCCAACATTCACCAAAGTCCACACCATAGTTTGTCCTCACATCACACAGGTACCGGCCTGAGTCCTCAGTCCTGAGTCTGGACACATGAAGTCTGAGTCGTCCCTCTCTGAGGACGTCTTGGTCCCACTGGACTCCTCCTACAAACTGTTGATCCTGAGACTCTGACTGGGACCACAACACCTCCACGTAGCTCAAACAGGACTGAGCCTTTGTGATCAGTTCTCATCTCACAGAAGATAAAATGGGAGTCGGGGGAAGTGTCAGTTGTTGTCGTGAACGTCCATTCCAGTGTGATGTTGTGGTTCTCCTCTGCCTGATAGGAGGTCTGTGTCACATTCACTACAAATGTTCCTGTTGAGGAGACAGAGAGGGAAAGTGAGGAGCAGACACACTGACAGCTTTAACATAGCAGCCTTTAAACTCCATCTACATGTTTCTGTGGACAGCTTAGTGACGTCTCAGAGCTGCAGAGGCTCATCAACATCAACTGTTTGCTCACATGTGGCCGACTTTAACTGATTGATTGAATCACAGTGTAAAAAAGTGAAGCTGTAAACTAACCACAGACACAGTTGAGGCTGATGAGCAGCAGGATCCTGCAGATCATCTTCTCCCTGTGAGAGGAGACAGAGGTGAAGAGTCATGTGATCACAGTTCAGTCCTCACATGTACCACAACCAACATCTACAGTCTGTCTTTAGTCTTTACAATACTCCTTTGTCTTTATTATCCTGCTCATTACACGCAAGGACTTTTCTACTAGACTCAGTCTTCTTACTAACGCTAAGCTGCCGTATTGCACTTCTTACACAAGAGGCGCACGTGATCAAACTGTGAAGACGACGAGTTCCGTCCTAAAGCTTTTACGGTGACTCAGTAAAAAACATTAGCAGCTCTGTGGCTCAGCTGCAGCAAATATAAAATGAAGAAAACAGAAAATCATTTAACCTCACCATATAGACACTTTTTTTTGGTTTCTTCTGTTTTTCACAATAAAAACACTTGAAATGCCCCCAAACCACATGAATTTCCCACTTATATTTAACTTCTTTAATGAGTCAAACTGATGTATAAAACGTATATTATGTTGTAAACATGTGACACTGATACATCATTCACATCACTGTCACACAGCACATCAGGAGCTCACAACTGACTTAATACTGATGAATGAATGTGTTAAACTGTGTAGATTACGCATTATGTTCCACTTCCCTCAGCATTTTATTTTATTTACCTCAGTATTTTAACTGATTTTATAACTGCTTAAGCATTTCACTGTATACAGTACTTTATTGCTTTTTGCATATGGTATGTAGTACTTTATTGTTGGTCATTGTTTCTATATTGGCCTATATATTTTGATTGTACTTGTATTTGAATGAATCTGCTGCTATGATGACATCACAGGAATTAATCAAGGTAGATATCATAAGGTAGAGGTAAAAATCAACACTCAGCTGTTTGAGTTATTCAAAGGTAATTACATACAGTGCTTATTAAAATGATGATTTCTGTTGCTTCTTGTTGTTCAGTGAAATTCTGATCATCAACTCCATCTCACACCATACTACTCAGGAAAAGAGCATGTGACTCAATGGCAATTCCAGAGCTTTCTCTCTTTCCAACAAGAATAACATTTTTTTTATCTTTCTTTTAACTGTCAACTTCTTCTTTTGGTTGGTCACCATCTGACTGTGTCATGGTTTTCCACTATGAGTTAAACCACAGTCGTTTAAGTTGTTTAATTAACAATTAAACATTTATTCTCTTCTATATCCAGATTTGTGTTTGAAGCATCACAATTACACAACAAAGTCAGCTGCAAATTATTCTGTTCTCTCCACAGAACACAGTGCATGATGGGAAACACTCAACTTTTCTCTTGATGGAAGGAGAAGCAGCTTATATTAGTTACTGTGAACTGTATTTGTAAAATTGCACGTTTATGGTAAAAATGTGATATACTGGTAAAAGATTGAAAACACAAAATCTTCACACAGGCTTCAACAGCAATGAGGCCACAGACTGACTCCTTTTACACTTACTCTTTTCAACTTACCAGAGATGTTGAGGCAACATTCACCAAAGTCCACATAGTTTGTCCTCACATCACACAGGTACCGGCCTGAGTCCTCAGTCCTGAGTCTGGACACATGAAGTCTGAGTCGTCCCTCTCTGAAGACGTCTTTGTCCCACTGGACTCGTCTTATAAACTGTTGATCCTGATACACCGGGACCTCAACACCTTCATGTAGACATAACGGGACTGAGACTTTATGATCAGTTCTAATCTCACAGAAGCTAAAAAGGGAGTCAGGGGAAGTGTCAGCTGTGGTTGTGAACGTCCATTCCTGTATGTTTTTATTATATTTTTATTGAAATTGTGATTTTATTCTTTCTTACTTATTTCCCTCTGTACTGCTGTGTTACCTGTGAATTTCTCCCAGGGCAGATCAATAAACATCTTATGGTATCTTACATATATGGGCTTGTCGGTCTATAGTCATTTGTGGACAAAGAAATGAGAAGTTCCGTCATGTTGTGTTCAAAATGAGGAGGTCTGGAAGTTTAGGAGGGAAAAGCATCTAAAATGTCTTTTTTTTTCCAGCTGAGATGGTTTAATGTGTCCATCACAACTTGAAGAGATAGAGAGCAAAAAACACTTCTGCAGGATGTCATGAAGCTTCAGGTTCAAGCTGATCTGCTTGCTCTCATGTGCTGTATGATGTTACAGGACACACAGGAAATGATGTCTTTATTTTGTTTTTATATTTGCCTTCTAAAAAACATTGATAGAATGCACTGCCTTTACCTGATGTTCTGTTTATAATGTGAACATATTGTTAAGAGATCCATTAATATGAGAGAAGCGGTTTTATCAATATGGTATCATTCAATAGGTCAAATAAAATCATGTAGTTACATGTAAACATAAAGAAAACTTCAAACCATATTCTTTCCATCAGGGGAAAAGCTGAGTGTTTCCCATCATGCACTGTGCATGGATATGTTAAGAAATGTTCAGACAAAATGGAACGGTTGATAAAGGAGAAGTAGTGAGAATGTCAACAGCTATTTAATGTGTCATAGCTATATATTACTACATTGACAGATGCTTGTGGGAAATGTTCTCAAGTCAGTAAATAATAAGTCAACTGTGTGAGGGACAACCTGCGAGAAACATTATTTCCCCTTGTGTCCCGTGTGTGAGAAGATTTTTAAACTAAATAATCTGTATTGATAATTATGTGTTCAAGCTAGTTTATTATCAGTTGTTTTCTCATGACTTTATGTGAACATTCTGTTTATATGTATTTCTAATGTATCAGTGTTACAACATTGACAACATGTCACCATGTCCCAGATTCACAGCTTCCATCTGTCTGAGGAGCAGCACTAGTTCTGCAGTGTGTTCATGTGGCAGCGATGCTGTTTGCAGCTGGCTTACCAGTTTAACTAGCAGCGCCATCTTGGGATAGAAGTACAATACAGCAGCTATATTAGTTACTGTTAACTGTATTTATAAGATTGCACACGTTTACTGTGAAAATGTGATACATGTTAGGGGTGGGCAGATCGATCCAAATATTGATAGTATCGATACCAAGGTGAGTATTGGTATCGGATCGATACTAGCGCGATGAGATCGATATTTTTGTTGTAGTTTCTCTTCTATAAGTTCAGCAAATCACTTGTATTTCTTCACAGAGTTTGTGTGATTACAGTGTCTCTCTCAGTCCTTATGCGCAGTGGTCCTCTCCCAGGGGCGGTTCGAGGGTGGGGGACCAACAGGGGCCAATACCCCCGTAACTCTGAGTCTGGACCCCCCTGTGCCCCCCCCGACAGGGAGGCTGCATCACTAATACAATGACAGATTTCTTGCATTGATTTTGTACTGAAGGGAAAGGTGGAAATAAAGTGTCTCAGCAGTTTACTACCCAGTCAAAATTGTTGAAATTGTAAACACCGTTTTGTCTGAATGAGAGATTTGTCTTTTTTTCCAGGTTGTATGTGCCCCCCAACAAAAAAGCCGGCCCCAACCTGGCCCCCCTATTAAACTGGTCTAGAACCACCATTGTCCTCTCTACCTCTCTCACTCCGCTCACTCAGGTTCACTCTGCAGTATAAATATGGCAGAATATAATAACACTTTTGTGTATCTGTTGAAGGAACATTAGTATTCCTATTTAGGCTACATGCAGATAGGTTATAGGTTTAATTATGTAGAATATTATTTTCTTATATGTTTAAAATCTTTGTCCTGTGTTTTATTATTATCATAATCATGATCAGCTAATTAAAGGCAAAAGTACACAAATCATTCAATGATTAGGAATGTTCAAGTAAAATGTACCGGTATAGGTATCGGCAATAATGGTCCTGTAATTACTTGTTATCGGATCGATGCCAAAATTTGCAGTATAGCCCACCGCTAATACATGTGTAAAAGATAATAGCATAAAAACTGTCATCAAAGTCCTTCATGCTGCTATTACTACCACCTTCATCATTTAGTCCATGCTCACAATTCTCATTTCTTAAGATTTAAACTAGCAAGTTCACCTTTGTTGTCAACTTCCTCTTAAGATTGGTGACCATCTTACCGGGCCATGGTTGTCTAGTTAGAAGTGAAACTATAGTTGTTTGAGTTATTTAATATCCCCTACGGAAGCCCTAAACTACGGAAGCCCTAAACGGCCATGTATTCATATATTTTATTTCCTCCGTTTTCTCGTGATAACGAGTTAATTTCCTCCGTTTTCCCGAGATAACAGGATAATTTTCTCGAGATCTCGTGATGACGAAAGTTTGTTTTCCCGAGATAACGACATAATCAATTTGATTACTCCAGAAAACAAAACGATAGTGTAGTGTATTAAATCAGTGCAGGAAACATCATTCAGTGTAGCAATGTCAGAGGAGCAGGAGCATATCGATCACTGTGTCACATATATTTTCAATCAATCTGACACAGGCTGACAGCGTTATGCCTTGCTATTATAGATAATATTCACATTAATGTGCGTAATCTAAGAAGACGGCTAGCAAGGCTTCAGCTATATCGGTGGCACAATCTAAGTGAGCCTGATGTCGTTGTAGCATCCCCGCTGAATGATGGTCAGACTCTCTAACTGATGGTCCAAAGTGTTTATTACAGGAACCTTGTACACTCGAACACACCTTCGGACACACCTTTAGAACTTGTGCCCTTTATCAGCCAGGTGCACAGTAAATCATTTCATCACGTTCAGCAAAAATCATGCAGGCACACTTCAAACACGCACACACACCATTCACAGGAACACAGACGTTCTCGGTTCACAGCGAGACGCTTTCAAAATAAAAGTCCCGCATTTAGTGTCTAATATAATTAATGAAATAATAACCTGGCTTCAAAGAATATCAGTTAACTAAATGAAAACAAGATGT
>CAEMYA010000442.1:1027664-1040189 GCA_903131615.1 Diplodus sargus
CACACACACACACACACACCTTATTATATCATTATCTCGGGAAAACAAAGTTTCGTTATCTCGAGATCTCGACAAAAATTATCCCGTTATCTCGGGAAAACAAATGAAATTAACTCGTTATCACGAGAAAACAAAGTTTCGTTAACTCGAGATCTCGAGAAAATTATCTCGTTATAAAATGTAAACAGAAAATTTTCTGTTCCGCCTTTTGGTGAAGCAGAAAGAAGAAGTGTCAAATTTCCTTTTTTTTCAACTGGTCACTATTTGACTCCGTCATGCTTCCAATTGCAAATGAAACTACAGTTGTTGAGTTTTTCTCTTCTCTCCACAGAACAGAGTGCATGATGGTAAAAACCTCGACTTTTCTACTGATGGAAAGAGGAGCTGCTTATATGAGTTACTGTGAACTGTATTTGCAAAATTGTACAAGTTTACCATGAAAATGTGATATATAGGTAAACGAAAAAACCCAATAAAAATTTCACACAGGCTTCTCCTCATGCACCAACTCTTAAAATCACCTGATTTCTTAAGGAAGTCTGGCATACCTTCGTTACTGGTGACTACAGCTACTGTGTAAAGTATTCTTATATATATTCTTATAGTTTTATGATATTTTTATTGAAATTGTTATTTTATTCATTGTCACTCATTTCCCTCTGTACTGCTGTCTTACCTGTGAATTTCTCCCAGGGCGGATCAATAAAGGAACATCTTATCTTATCTTACATCTATATGAGCTTGTAAGTCTTCAGTCATTTGTGGACAAAGAAATGAGAACAAGTGTTCTTTGTGTTGTGTTAAAATAAGTGAACTCCAAACGGACTGTTGCTGTGAGGATGAGGAAGTAACTTCGCCTCAACTTGTGACTTGTACCACTGCTTAACATTCAAACACAGACTGTAGGCATCGACTGTAGTAAAGTTTAAACACAGCCAGAATAATACAGATATCAAATACATAGAAATAGATGATGATATTTATATTAAAGATATTTATGAAAAAAACCTTCTCAAATCATTATTTTGTCTGGTCTGACAGTCTAGGAGAGAAAAACGTTGAACATGTCTTTTATTCCAGCTGAGATGGTTTAAACCTCTTAAGACCTAAGCTGTTTTTTGATATGCATTTTTAATTTCTCTTTGCTTTTTGGGCTTATTGGGACCTGATAAGTATAAGAACTAAGCATCATCTTTTGACATAATGTAGTTTTTGAGAAAATGATGTCCACATATGCGGAAGTAGAATTAAGAATTAAGGCATAGACAACCTAAAATGTGATGTCCATGTATGTGGACGCCAGGTCTTAAGTTGTGTCCCATTATCACGTCCTGGAGGCTTTTTGTTTGCAGTAAGCTGCCTTATACAGAGAGAGAGAGAGAGAGAGAGAGAGAGAGAGAGAGAGAGGGGGGGGATGATATTTATATTAAAAAGATTTATTAGCAAAAAAGACTTCTGCAGGACGTCATGAAGCTTCAGGTTGAACTGATCTGCTTGTTCTCATGTGCCTTATGATGTTACAGGACACACAGGAAGTGACGTTTTCATTTAGTTTTTATATTTGCCTTCTGATGAACATTGTTACAATGCACTGCCTTTACCTGATGTTCTGTTTATAATGTGACCATGCTGTTAATAGATCCATTGATATGACAGAGGCTGTTTTTCATTTCAATATGGCATCATTTACTAGGTCAAATAAAATCAGTTACATTCAGACATAAAGAAAACTTCAAACCATCTTCTGTCCATCAGGGGTAAAGCCGAGTGTTTCCCATCATGCACTGTGCTCTGCGGAGAGAAGAGAAACGTATGCAGCTGTCTGCATGATTTAATTCTGATGCTTCAATCACATGTTGATATACACGAGAGGAAGGTTGGAAAGAAACAACTTAAGATGTCATGATTTGACAAATACATACTAATACTAACAAGGGTCGGACGGAAATCCTTGAAAGTGCTTGAATTTCAATGTTGCGTTTTCAAGGTCTGAAAAGTGCTTGATTTTAGTTTAAGTGCTTGGAACTGCTTGACATTATAACTGTGGCTTTCACAAAATTGGGATCCGACTGGATAATTAATTTCTGAAGTTTCTGCTATTATGAAAAATAATGTTAGATGTTTACAGCATAATACAATGTACATAATTGTGATAAAAAGTGAAGAAAAAAATCACGAGTATCCTGTAGATACGTATTTTACCCCAGCAATAAGGTGCTGGAAAATCTTGAAAATGACCCTTAAAAGTGCTTGAATTTGACCTTGAAAAATGTGTACGAACCCTGTACTAAATGTGCACAGGAAACTTAGACCAGAACTCACTAAGATGTCCGATCAGAATAAATGAGGAAGTTGCAGCAGTTTTGGTTTGATGAATCACTGCTGTGGCTTATGCAAGTTCCTCATAGTGTGTCAACTGTGATCCTTATAAACGACAGTTTCAAAAAAATGAGGAAGTACAGCCATGAATGTCTTATAAGCAAGTGTGGGTATATCAGGTGTGTGAGAAGTAGTCCTACATTGAAGGGTTTTGATAAAAACTAAGTAAAACGACTAAATGCCTACAAACAATACAAGTCATGTTTTATAAGCCTCTTGAAGAAGACCAAAATATCGTCAGCTATCGTTAAGGTAAAGAAACCAAGACCATCACACTCTTTATGTTTCATGTATCCTCCTCTTCCTGCACAGATAGTCAGTAAATCAAACTGAAGCTCACAGCTGATGATATAATTGATCTTCTCTGCAGCAGCAGCACCTGATCCACATGTTGTCAAAGGTTGGAAACCACTGGCGCCACCTGCTGACATTAATACATGACTGCAGCTGAGAAGGTTTTATTTTACAGCCATGTTAGATGTTTTCAAGAAACAAAACAAAAACAAGCAGAGATCCTTCTTCCACTTAAAGCCTTGTTTATTATATCATGACCTGTTTATACTGTTATACTGGGAGCACCGGGGGTCCAGCTACTCCCAGTCAGCCCCTGTGGACAGCCCATACAACAGCTGTTTGAGACTTCAACTTGTGCAAAACAAAATCCACTTAATACAATAACTTTACAGTGAAGAGCGCCCTCTGCTGACCTTTACCTTTAACACCAGTGTCAACAAATCACAGCTTTTCTTTCAAGCACACATTCAGAAACAAATTGACAATAAGTAACAGACAGTAAATAACAAACACAAACACTTAGTTCTAACTGCACACTACAACAAGAAAAGGTCTATGAGGATAAGCTAATTTTACATTTAGCAGCTTTTGTCCAAAGTGACTTACAGTAATTCATGCATACATTCATACATTTATATAGAGCTATAAATGAAAAAGGCATCAAGATAAAGTGCACAGAGTCGTTACACGTGGTGTATGAGGTCGACATGTTTTTCAGCATTATTTCAACAAGTGAAATAGGTGTGTAAGTGAACACAGAGAAGATTTCAGGTCTGTCAAAATAATGGACAACAAAGGTGAAGAACAAAGTTTCCTTCATCAAGTCCATTAATGTTTGTCTCCTCTCACTCTTATACTATGGACACTTACTGAACAACATGAAGGCAGGATGTGTTTTAACGGTCTGCTACGTTAATCAAACTGTTTACGCTTTCAGTCTCCTGCTGAGCTGTAACCTTTCTAAAATTCTCCATTGGTCTTTGTTTCTTAGATAGTGAATAAATATGAGGCGACAAAGAAAACACACAACGACCACTGCTGCTGTCAGTCCACAGTAGGTAATCCATATCCAACTGACGCTTCTTACTTCCCAGTGGCTGTAGCTCAACATTTTACAGCAAATGTATGAAAGAATAAAACATATTGACAGTAACATGTCACATTTCACAAATACAGTAAACTTACTGCAATAAACTGCTTCTCGCGGTCCATGGAAAAAGTCACCAGATTTCATTAGAAAAACTCCCAATTTTGAGCCTTGAAGCGGTAAGAGAAACTGCATAAACGTTGAGAAAGGCTGTCTACACATATTCTTAACTTTGTCTGCCTTCTTCTTTAATTCGGCTAGTGGTAAAAATTAATAGGTCAAATAAATCACGTAGTTACATTTAAACGTAAAGAAATTTTCAGATCAAAGTTCTTTCCATCAGGGGAAAAGTCAAGTGTTTCCCAGCATGCACTGTGCTCTGTGGAGAGAGGAGACAATTTTAAAGCTGTCTTTATGATTTAATGTTGATGCTTCAAACACGTATCGTTAAGATCGACAGCAAACTGAAAAGGAAATAAACCAACTTTGCGTTCACACCGACCATGCGCAGAAAACGTAGACCATAAAGCACTCACTAGTCATGCGGGAATAAAAAAGGCGTAATGCAGAGAGTAACTGACTGAGTGGACAGACTCTCTCTCTCTCCTACCTACCTACCTACCTACCCACCCACCCCACAAAGCTACAAAGAAATCCCTGTGAGGATGTGGTCTCACTCTACGAAAAACCGAAACCTTTTGCAGTCACTATGAAACGCACGCCTCGTTCACTGTCAGAGATAGTATGAATGATTTCATCTGGAGACTCTGCACTGAAGGGTGTAAATGCACCACTTGTTTTGTGTTGTTCCCGCTGTTGCTTTCTGAGATGTCCACATACTTTTGGGAACTTGAATGATTTTCTGTTCTTTGAATTTTATCTGTTGAACCAAACCTCTGCTGATATGTTTAACTCAGTCACTGTCAAAGCTGTTGGACTGAACTCTTCATCTTCACAGTTTAACCATTGGCGCAAACTTGTGTAAAAAGTGCAATAGAGCAGCTTAGCGTTAGCATCATGACTGTGTCCAGTCAGGGAGTCCTTGTGTGTAATCAGCAGGATCATAAAAACAAAGGAGTATTTTAAAGACTAAAGACACACAGTAGATGTTGGTTGTGGTACATGTGAGGACTGAACTGTGATCACATGACTCTTCACCTCTGTCTCCTCTCACAGGGAGAAGATGATCTGCAGGATCCTGCTGCTCCTCAGCCTCAACTGTGTCTGTGGTTAGTTTACAGCTTCACTTTATTACACTGTGATTCAATCAATCAGTTAAAGTCGCCCACATGTGAGCAAACAGTTGATGTTGATGAGCCTCTGCAGCTCTGAGACGTCACTAAACTGTCCACAGAAACATGTAGATGGAGTTTAAAGTCTGCCATGTTAAAGCTGTCAGTGTGTCTGCTCCTCACTTTCCCTCTCTGTCTCCTCAACAGGAACATTTGTAGTGAATGTTACACAGACCTCCTATCAGGCAGAGGAGAACCACAACATCACATTGGAATGGACGTTCACAACCACAGCTGACACTTCCCTCAACTCCCTTTTTATCTTCTGTGAGATGAAAACTGATCACAAAGTCTCAGTCCTGTTTGTTCTAGATGTGTTGAGGTCCCAGAGTCTCGGGATCAACAGTTTGTAGGACGAGTCCAGTGGGACAAAGATGTCCGTCTCTGAGGACATCTTTGTCCAGTGGGACAAAGATGTCCTCAGAGACGGACAACTCAGACTTCATGTGTCCAGACTCAGGACTGAGGACTCAGGCTGGTACCTGTGTGATGTGAGCACAAACTATGGTGTGGACTCTGGTGATTGTTGGCTCAATGTCTCTGGTAAGTTTATAAGGTGAACTTTATTAACAGGTTCAATTCAGCAGCTTTTTTGGATCAATAAGAACCTGAAGAAAAGTATTGAGGATGACCACAGTCCACAATCCTTCACTTCATTCTCACAGTATCAGATATGCATGCGAAAATTTCAGCTGTTCTCTTGTTTGGTCTCTCGACCTCGTACACCGTGGAATGACTCTGTGCATTTTAGGTTGTTACCATTTCCATTGATAGCTCTACATGATGGATTGACACAAGTTAACACATTAAATGAACTGAAGAAGTGTGAACCACTGAAAACATTGGAAAAGAAACAAAAGAAAAAGAGATATTTTTCTTTAATCTTGTCACACATGATCCCTCTATATGCAATTTGTGTTATAAGTGTTTTGCTAGGTTCACTTTGTTCCTTTCGTGTTGTTTTTGTTTTTTTTATCAAGAGCAAATCTTTCAGTTTTGATTGTCAGTCCAGATTTTATCAACACAACGCTTTAACCTTTTCTTGTTGTAATGTGCAGTTTGAACTGAAATGAAGTGCTGCTGTTTAATTTGTGTTTGTTACTTACTCTCTGTTACCGATTGTCATTCTGCCTCTGTATGTGTGCTTGAAAGAAATGGAGTGATTTGTTGACGCTGGTGGTATTATAGTCACTGTTTGTTTATTGCCTTCAGTGTATGCACCTCCTTGATCAAGACTGATTCGCTGTTGGTCTAAAATACTTCTTGGTAATAAATCTGTTTCTGATTCTGATGAAAGTAAAATAAAACCTTCTCAGCTGCAGTTATGTAGTAATGTCAGCAGGTGGCGCCAGTAGTTTCCAAACACATGGCTCATGAGCTGCTGCTGCAGAGAAGATCAGATACATCATCAGCTGTGAGCTTCAGTTTGATTTACTCAGTCTGTGCAGGAAGAGGAGGATACATGAAACATAAACAGTGTGATGGTCTTGGTTCCTTTAGCTTAACGTCAGCTGACGATATTTTGGTCTTTATTAAAGAGGCTTATGAAACATGACTTGTATTATAGGCATTTAGTCAATTTTCCAACACATCGCTTTTTATTTCCAGTTTGACAACTGAACAAAATCTCTCTGAGTCTTCTTGAGAAAACATAAACTGAGGGCAGTTCAGTTACAAACTCCTTTACAGGCTACAGTTATAACTACATTTGGCAGACACTTTAGTCCAAAGCGATTTGCACACATACATTGATAGGGCTGGGTATCGGTAGTCAGTAACTTTAAGGTATCGACCAAATCACCCGGTACCAAGTAGTATCAAAACTTCTCCAGTCAAACCATACCTGCATTCAATCCTTTTTTTACCCAGATATTTAAAAAATTACTATTTGTAGGGTTCGTACAGCAAGTCACTGCAAGTGCTCTCCAATTTAATGCTTACACCAGGGAGGGTTTTCTCCACCAGAGGACACATCGCAACTGTTAATGACTTCTAGTAAGATAAATGCTGACTACACTAAATTACTCATGTCTTGTGTGTTAAAACCTAGCTTGGATTTTACAGAAATGAAGGTCGCTAGTAGATAGGTTTGTGTGCTAGGTTTTACAATCTGTCATGGATTCCCTTCTAGCTTCACCTTATTTAGCATCCATACCATAGTTTTAGCTTCTGTAGCAGCTAAGTGTATTTGGTTAATGTTGCTGTTTACTTTGAGAGATGTTCTCTTTTTAGTATTGTGTGTAATAAATAGATTGACATAGCCGACCATAGTTTTTTGCCAACTTGACCAAGTACACCATCTAAACCAGGGCCACGTGCACATAAATGACCAAACCAATGGTGCATCAACAATAAGTCAGTAATATCCTCTGTATGGAGTTAGTGACACTCAGTGATAATCCGGAACGCAACTGGAAAGTGGCGAAAACTTTGTTCTGGACCGAGCCAAGGAAAAGGCGTTAAAGGAAAGTGCTGCCGTAAGTACATGGCCATCAAAAAACGTGCGCACACAAAATAACTAAAAGGGAAATCCCAATGCATCGGTGATTTAGTTCAAAGTAAGAGGCAATTTACATTTAAAGGTTTACATAAGGAGAATAAAGTTTATGTTAAAACCTTTATTTCTGTTGTAAATATCTTGTTTGTTGTGGAAAACAGGCTAAATGGACGTGAGTCAGGTTATTGCGGTTGATGTGTGTGAAAAGGAAGCAGCTAACAGTGATGCTCAATATGAGAGGGGAGAGACCCTTGTCAGAAAACGATCAGTGAAGCTTACAGCAACGCCATTGCTATCTACGATCACTGATTTAGAAAAGCTCAGCGAATTTATACCAACTAAAGCTGCCAACTTAAGACACAGTTCGGGGGTTGAGCCTGGTTATCAAGCTGAAATAAAAAGCAACTTCAGCATATATCAAATGCGAATTATTGCTGCAAAAGTGCACATAATACTCTGCTAGAGCTGCTACCTGTGGAAGAAAAGGAAAACTGTGAAAATTTTGGTCAAGGCTAAACTTCTGAGTGTGAATCAATTGTCACAAAATGTTTGACGGGTGCAAGTGTTGGAGCTGCTGAAAATGTTGTTGTCAACACCGGTGACAATGTCTGTTCATTGGCTTTCAATTAACAGTTTGTCAAATGTTGGTACAGTGACAAGCGTCTCGGTTAAAAGCCGCGGCAGTGCAAAAATCAAGTCGATCTAACAAATCCTCTTTGGAAATTGCACGTGCACACACTGAAACCAAGAGAGTCTCAAAAGAAATAACTGTTGTCATCCCTCATGCAAAGCTCAAAGAATTAATAACACTGAGGGAAAATAAAAACACATTTGTCACAAAAGCAGAAAGGACTGAAAATGCTACACCTGCAATTTATGATACTTCTACACTACAAATTATTCAAAGGCAAAATGAAATACAGTATCCGAACTGCTAATGCAACAACAAAGGGCAAGCCAACTTCCACCAAGAGATACACCTGATTTTGAAGGTAAACCTTTAAAATTCAAAGTCTTCATGCAATCCTTTAAACACCATGTGGAGGAGAAAACTGAAGAGGACTGCATGTATTTTCTGGAAAGATACACCAGACACAAGACATTGAACAGAGTTTACACATGAATCCTGAGAGAGGCTTTGAAACCGCTGAAACGCTCATACAAGAGCATTTTGGCAATGAAGCAAAGTTCACAGCACCTAACATGGAAAAAGTTCTCACCTGACCTGCTGTTGAGACAAAAAGATGTTTCCTTGCTCCAGGGTTACGCTTTATTCCTATGTGGGTGCATCAACGCAATGTGTGATTTGCAGGACATGAGCAAACTTGACATGTCTGCTAATCTTAAACCTGTCATTTCATTACGTCTTTTTAAGCTTAGCGTGACATCATGTACTTTGTGGAACATCAAGTCCAGCTCTTGTCTGATCCAATTTTTGAGGATATTCAAGGGATATACTGAAAAGGGATGTGTACCAAAAGCCCAAAATGAAATAAGGAAACTTTACTGATAGACACAAGGAGCAACATCAATTGTTTATTCTGTTCACAAAGTCACTCTTTGGATGGATGTCTACAATTTGAAAAAATAAACAACGTGAAAAAATTGACATCTTAAAGGATAAAGGGGTTTGCTTTGGGTGTCTCAACTCTGGGCATTTGAGCAACAATTGTGAAAATGCAAACAGAGCCATCCAACAGCTTTACACATTCATGTCAAGAAAAAAATAAAATAATGAACCGACTGTAAACAACACACTTGTGACGTCTCAAGCCCTTGGAAGCCGAAAAGGAGCCGTTAGTAATGGAAAACTCCCAATTCTTCCAGTTCAGGTGAAAGAAAGAGAAGGCAACAAAATGAGTCAGACCTCTGCATTTTTAGACTATGGATCAATATCAACTAACCCTAACCCTAACAACCTGGAACCTCTGACGCCAAACCATCTACCGGTTTTTCCACCAGGCTTGATTGATCGTAAGGACCAGTATACAAGAAGAAGATGGAAACAGGCACAACACATTTCAGATTTATTTTGGAAAAGATGGTCCAAAGAATACCTTGCTGCAATACAGGAAAGACAAAAGTGGAACGAAACAGAACATAATCTTGCAACAGGAGACAACGTTTTGATCACACATGCCACTGCCCCCGGAAATTCCCAGATGATTGGGAAAGTAATCAAAACATTCACTTTAAATTCAAACAAAGACAAATATTATTGAAAGACCAGTAATTGACAAGTAACTAGTAATTGTAATGTCTTGTACAGTTATAAACAATTAGGAGTCTGTTATGTTTTTATTGACCGATTAAATGATGACACGTTAATAAAAACAGCTTCTCTCATATTAATGGATTCATTTACAGTATGTTCACGAAACATAACATCAGGTAAAGGCAGTGCATTGTAACAATGTTCATCAGAAGACAAAGATTAAGATAATAAATAAAGACTTCCTGCGCATGAAAACAACCAGATCAGTTCAACTTGAAGCTTCATGACATCCTGCAGGAGTCCAGTACAGGAGAGAGGAGATATGAATCATAATGTCTTATTTCATTATGGATAAAAAAAATAAAAAAAACATGATGTAGAGAAATGCAAAATATAACTGTAACATATATACATAGCTAACTATTGACCTCTGACTCTTATATCATGGACACTTACTGAACAACATGAAGGAAGGATGTGTTTTAACGGTCTCATTGAGGGTGTTGATTAAACTGTTCCTCTGATCCTGCTGAGCCGGAGCTTTTCTTAAATCCTCTGCTGGAGTTTTGTTTCTTAGACAGACAGTGATATATAAATGGCGACGAACAAACCACACAACGACCACTGCTGCTGTCAGTCCCAATACACAATAGAGGATGATCATTCCCCAACTGACCCTGTTTGGTCTCTCAGGTGTGTCTGTGTTGGGTCTCTCAGGTTCGGGCCAATCCCTCGCTGCTGTAAACAGACCAAACAACAGAACAGCTGAAGTTGTGTCATATTTCTCAGATACTGTGAGAACGAAGAGAGGGATTGTGGTCGTCCTCAACACTTTTCTTCAGGTTCTTGTTGATCCAATAAAGCTGATGAATTTAACCTGTTAATAAAGTTCTACTCCTACTCAACCAACTTACCAGAGACATTGAGCCAACATTCACCAAAGTCCACACCATAGTTGTCCTCACATCACACAGGTACCAGCCTGAGTCCTCAGTCCTGAGTTTGGACACATGAAGTCTCAGTCTTCCGTCTCTGAGAACGTCTTTGTCCCACTGTTGATCCCGAGACTCTGGGACCACAACACCTCCACGTAGTTCAAACAGGACTGAGACGTTGTAATCAGTTATCAGATAGCAGGTGATAAAAAGGGAGTCGGGGGAAGTGTCAGTTGTGGTTGTGAACGTCCATTCCAGTGTGATGTTGTGGTTCTCCTCTGCCTGATAGGAGGTCTGTGTCACATTCACTACAAATGTTCCTGTTGAGAAGACAAAGAGGGAAAGTGAGGAGCAGACACACTGACAGCTTTAACATGGCAGCCTTTAAACTCTATCTCCATGTTTTTGTGGACTGTTTAGTGACATCTCAGAGCTGCAGAGGCTCATCAACATCAACTGTTTACTCACATGTGGGTGACTTTAATTGATTGATTGAACCACAGTGTAATAAAGTGAAGCTGTAAACTAACCACAGAAACAGTTGAGGCTGATGAGCTGCAGGATCCTGCAGATCATCTTCTCCCTGTGAGAGGAGACAGAGGTGAAGAGTCATGTGATCACAGTTCAGTCCTCACATGTACCACAACCAACATCTGCAGTCTGTCTTTAGTCTTTACAATACTCCTTTGTTTTTATTATCCTGCTCATTACACTCAAGGACTAGTTCAGACCAGTTCTGTTAGGAGCAGAGGAGGTGGAGGTCGCGGAGACCTATAAATATCTTGGGCTGTGGCTAGACAACAAGCTGGACTGGACGAGCAACACTAAGCAGCTGTACAAGAAGGCTCAGAGCAGATTGTACTTTCTGAGGAGGCTACGATCATTCAACATCTGCAGGAAGCTCCTGTGGATGTTCTATCAGTCAGTGGTCACCAGCGTTCTTTCCTACGCTGTGGTGTGCAGGGGCGCGAGCACACCAACAGGAGACCTTTCCAGGTTGGAAAAGCTGGTCAGGCGGGCCGGCTCGGTGGTCGGCATGAATCTGGACCCCCTGGTGACAGTGGCAGAGAGGAAAACTCTTAACAAACTGCGGGGCCTCCTGGCCAATGCCAACCACCCTCTGCACACTGTCATCAGCAGCCGGAGGAGCCGGTTCAGCGACAGGCTGCTCCTTCCAACGAGCCAGACAAACAGACTGAGGAACTCCTTTGTCCCCCATGCCATCAAACTGTACAACTCCTCACTGGGGGGAGGAGGGCGAACAGATGATGAACAAACTCATGTACAATAACCATGTACAATATAATAATAACCATGTGCAATACTACACAACCATACAAATACTGTATCTGTGAATACTGTGTACTGTTTATATATATTATATAGACACACATATATTTACACATATATTTTTCCTCCTCTATTCTTACAGTGTTATTTTATTTTATATCATTTATGTATATTTAACAGTGCTGTGTGTAATATGGAACTTCAATTTCCCCGAGGGAGCCTCCCAACGGGATTAATGAAGTCATGTCTGAGTCTAAGACTCCCTGGCTGGACACAGTCTTGATGCTAACGCCAAGCTGCTATATTGCACTTCTGACACAAGATGGCGCCGATGGTTAAACTGTGAAGATGAAGATTTCAACAGCTTTGATGGTGATCCAATAAAAGACATCAGCAGCTGTTTGATTCAACACATTACAGTTTTTCTCAGTCGCTTTGGTGCTTTTCTCACATCACTATTAACATTTGCACAGCAGTTAGTGCATTTCTCAAAACAATTAGTGCAAACTGCAAAACCTAGTGGATAACCTGCAAAA
>CAEMYA010000442.1:1041092-1061649 GCA_903131615.1 Diplodus sargus
GCATTTGCAGTTTGTTCAGAGGAAGGAGAAATTGCTACTATGATGTGCACAAATGACTAAATGTTGTGGAGGTTGAACTAATAGTTATGAGAATTTTCATTCTGATCTGAGAAAAGCACCAAAACGACTGAGAAAAACTGTAAATGGAAAGAACAGAAAAAAAAATAGTTAACCTTATTATGAAACAATGAAGTTCCCAGAAGTGTGTGGACACCTCTGTAAGCAACAACGGCGCCATCTAGTGGGACCAACACAATACAGTCTGTAATATGAGTAGTGCATTATACCCTTCAGTGCAAAACGGTGACACAATGTCAGTGTTTTCAACAGTGTACATATATAACGATATGAGATAACAACTGCAAATGAACATAATTCGGCATCATGTGTCTCACAGCTTAACATGTGCCTCTATGAACCAATGTTTGGAGTCAAGAACATAACATAACATGTTATTACAGAAATGCTTTTAGAATAGGAAACTAAGTTTCTAGTAGAATTTCACTCCTCAGCTGAAATACACCTAATACAACAGATACAACTTAAATGAACACTTACACTTGTCAGGTCAAGATTCTTTTCCAGATTAAATTATGATGAGATGAAAGCTTGCAGTGATATGTATGACGAGTGTTTTAATACCACACACAGTTAACACAGTTGAGGCAGTTGAGGAAACAGAGGTGAAGAGTCATGTGATCACAGTTCAGTCCTCACATGCACCACAACCAACATCTACAGTCTGTCTCTAGTCTTTATAATACTCCTTTGTTATCCTACTCATTAAACACAAGGACTTTCCAGCTTAAATCATGAGATGAAAGATTGCAGTGATCTGTATGACAAGTGTTTTAATACCATCTCTCACGCCAAACTCACCAGGTGCCAGTGTCTTTATAAAGCAGGCACACCCCTTGCACACCTCATGAGACCTGATAGGCTACATGTGTGAGAGTAACCTCACATGATTTGTTTGTCTGCATGTCAACTTTAGAAATAGATGGTGCAAATCGTCTGTATCCTCCAATCACGCGGGTCTGTACACTCGTGTATTGCGGGGTTTATTCGAGTTACTCACATCACGTTTTTATCACTATCTATGATGTTACTTTATGTTCACTTTAAACAAAACAGTTTAATTATATTCTTTAAATGCTGTAAAACAACTCAGATCACAATTTCATGGAGTTCATGATGAACATTTGTATTCATCAGAGGATCTAATTCAAGAAACTGATGCAATGAAAATGTATCTCTTGTCTCTCTCCATATTCTAGTATGAATGTGACCTGTAAATCAGTTTCTTACTGTTATATATGTATATAAAGTTTATTGTTATTATGATTATTATTATTATTGTTATTATCTTTATGACATAATTTAAATCTCTTTGATATAAATATCATCCTCTCTATTTATTTCATCTCAATCTTTGTCTTCTGATGAGCATTGTTACAAAGCACCGTCTTTACCTGATGTTCTGTTTACAATGTGAACATACTGTAATCCATTAATATGAGATGTTGTTTCCATTAGCATGGTAGTCATTGAATACGTCAAATAAAATCATGTAGTAACATCTAAACATAAAAAAAAAAAAAAAAAAAAACTTCAGATCAAACTTCATTCCATCAGGAGAAAAATAGAGTGTTTCCCATCATGCATTGTGTTCTGTGTAAAGAAAATACAACCTGAAGCTGTCTTTATGATTTAATTCTGATGCTTCAAACACATATTGATATATATGAGAGAAAGGTGGAAAGGAAACAACATAAATATCTGTGATTGTACTCTGAGTCTGACTAGGAAACACCAGAACATAGTCGGGCAGTCAGATCAGTATAAGAGCAACTCACGTTTGAAAACATCACTGGTGGCGTTGAAGTGTGTTATCAGTTTCATTATTGAACTCCAGTGGAAGATTGTGGACTTGTCTGGCTTTGTTAAAGATGACAGTTGTACTTTTCACACATGATGTGAGAAATTCACAAGAAGTTGGAAATCGGCCAGAACTGCATTCCATTTCACAACACGCCTTTCCAGGATATTGTTTAACAATTCTAACCCCTTGTGTGTCACACTATGAAAGACTTTATCACATTGACCGATAAACGATCTCTATGACTATATGGAAAATTCCGCAGTCAGTTCTGACTACTTGACTGTGTTCTGGTGTAGATTTCCCACACAGGTCAGAGTGAAATCACAGTTGTTTATGTTGTTAAATAAATATCTGTGATTGTACTCTGAGCCTGACTAGGAAACACCAGAACACAGTCAGGCAGTCAGATCAGTATAAGAGCAACTCGTGCCAAACGTAGGTTCTGTATTACAGTTTTTTTCAATTGCTAAAACACAATTTCTGAAACCTTGCTCCATTTTCTGAAAACATTAAACACAAAACCTCAGCTTCAAGCACTATTTACAAAACCTCTGACTCCTCTTGCAAAATGAAATCATAAACAAAGCGATGAAAATGATATACACTCTCAAGCAGGCAGTAAACAATACACCAAAAAATTGAAAACACGTTGTTCAAAACATATAGTTCTCAGGGAGAAATACATTTTTAATCTCAATACAAATTTCATATTTTTCCGTCATCGTCTTTTGATGAATGAAAACATGTTCTATCATAGTAGCTCAATATTGATCAGAAATTATACTCTGCTTTGCTCTTTGCATTTTTTTTGTTCCTCCTCCTCCTTGTACCCCTATTTTTACAGCACTGTACTCTGCATCTCACAAACTTGTCCTTTGTTCCTGTGATACTTTACAGTTCTTCTCAATTGCTAAAACACAATTTCTGAAACCTTGCTTAAATTTCTGAAAACATTAAACACAAATCCTCAGCTTCAAGGACTATTTACAAAACCTCTGACTCCTCGTGCAAAATGAAACTTTCGCCTCAAAACAGATTTTCCTGTGCAGGTTGCCTGAACTCATTTAGCTAATTGTGCAGTCTGTTGTCAATACTTTAAACCATTTCACATGGTAAAACACAATTCGCAGATCTCACTTAGACTTTCAGCAGAACTCAAAACACATTCTGCACTCTAATGCACATGTCATCCATACTGGTAAACACAAGTGGCAACAATCAAATACAAAAAAGAGAACACATGTCACCGATTAAACACAACCACTCAAAATTGATTTCACTTGTTTCAAATCATGTGACACAACCAATATAAGCCAGTTCAGAGAGCAAACAGGTAAATTTTCTGCAAGCCATGGATTTAGCCTGTGGTAATATAGGTGAGGAACCATGTCAGGGCTGGATTCAGCACACAAGAGGCTTCTTCCCCCGTTGCCTCAGGAGGGAAAATATTGCTTGTGATGTCGACGAAGTGCTCTGGCCAGACCCAGCCCAAAGTATTATATACTGTAGTACAGTGCATTGTAGGCTGTATACTGTACAACAAACAAATTGTCTCATTGTGCTTTCCATTTGTTTACAGTACTGACTGCTCAATAGATTTTGACTGGTTGCAGGTTCATATAAACAAAGAACAAGAATTACACTATCACAGAAACAAAAGACAAGTTTGTGAGATGCAGAGTTCAGTACTGTAAAAATAGGGATACAAGGAGAGAAAAAATGCAAAGAGCAAAGCAGAGTAAAATTTCTGACCAATTTTGAGCTACTATGATAGAACATGTTTTCATTCATCAAAAGACAATGACGGAAAATATGAAATTTGTTTTGAAACTATAAATGTATTTCTCCCTGAGAACGATATGTTTTGAACAACGTGTTTTCTATTTTTCGTTGTACTGTTTACTGACTACTTGAGAGTGTATATCATTCTGATCGCTTTGTTTATGAACTGAGAGCAGTGTTTGGCTTTGAGCACAGGTAAATCTGTTTTGAGGCGAAAGTTTCATTTTGCACGAGGAGTCAGAGGTTTTGTAAATAGTGCTTGAAGCTGAGATTTTGTGTTTAATGTTTTCAGAAAATGGAGCAAGGTTTCAGAAATTGTGTTTTAGCAACTGAGAAAAACTGTAATCAATGACATGTGTTCTCTTTTTGTATTTGATTGTTGCCACTTGTGTTTACCAGTATGGATGACATGTGCATTAGAGTGCAGAATGTGTTTAGAGAGTGAGAATGTGTTTACCGTGTGAAATGGTTGAAGGTATTGACAACAGACTGCACAATTAGCTAAATTAGTTCAGGCAACTGCGAACTTTGTTCAGCCAATGGGTTTTAGTGTTTTAGCAACTGAGAAAAACTGTAAGCTGTGATATCAGTGTCAGTTTTAAACTGTAGTAGAAGTCTAATGATACACATGATATTATAAGAGATGTCAGCTGTGCAGGTGATATAGCATGAGATAAATTAACAGAAGTTTGATGCTTTACCAGAATTGCATTCCATTTTCAAACACATCTTCCAGGACACTTGTGTAGCAAATTTAACCACTTGACTGTCATAATGCCGAAAGCTTAACTTCACACAAGTGTATTGACGATAAACAATCTCTGTATCTGTTGGGAAATTCCTCAGTCATAATGTTCTGACCACTTGACTGTGCATTTTTCACTGTATGAACATATCCCAAAACTCACCAAATATAGTATTGGAATATATATATGTATAGGAATATACGTCACACCTGCCGAACATTTTTAGAATCTATCGTCGTCAATTTAATTTAACTTTAACTTCATAACCTCACCATAATTTCCCATGTACACCAAATTCATCACACATAGCGCCACCTGGACACAGGAATTCAGAAAAAAACATCCTGTTTACATGACATTTATAGGTTTTTTCCTTCCATATCATACAATACAAGATGACGTGCAACTAAAAGGTGAGCACACCCTCCGAAATCGTCTCTGCCAGTCAATATTCAAAACACAACTGACCACAAATTAGGTAGAGGGGTGGATCTGTAGTCCATTCAGATTTTAAGTAGATTGAAGAGAGTTCTTCTGACTCCAGCGGACATTATATAATACCGGCGGGAGTAGGCCACTAAATCATAAAGCCTTGAATGCCTTGGTCTAACGACACAGAACGAAGCCAGTTTTCTTGCTATCAGTGTGTGAAGCTGTTGTAAAGCTTTGAAAAGACGGTAAACGGGAAAAGTGCGACAGACATACAAGTCCATTTACATGTCCAGCAATAAATCAGTACATTCAACTTGTGACAGGTCGTCTCCCTCCCTGCCACTATAAGGCACTGTGCCAACTTATCGGGCATTCTGAATGAGGGGCGGCACGATGCGCCCTTACGTATAGAGGTGAAGACACACCTGTCTCTTCCTTTTTCCTCCGCTTCTCTACGGTGGCTGCGGCCAGTCTATCGCGGTGGTTCAGCGTGGCTGTTGCGGGCGTACATTCCTCCTCATTCAGCGTAATGCTCTCTGCCAGTCCTCCGTTGTGCATCTGTGCATCAATGGGCATTTTGGTGACGCGATCTCCGCTCTTTGCAGCGCAAGCGGCTGCTGAGGCTGTGGGAGACGATGCACTCTGCTAGAAGCCCTCCCTGGATGCGCTTCACCTGTTCCTTTCAAGTCAGGGATGGACTGGGACAGAAATTTGGCCCTGGACTTTTTGGTCCAGACCGGCCCACTACAATCCTTGCGCAAATATTGTGCCGACTCGCCCCGTTGATGTACATACAAACACACAAGCTCTTACAGTTTTTTTTCAATTGTTTGCACGCAATTTTGAAAACCGGGTTCTTTTTTTCAAAAATATAATCACAATTATCCAAACACCACTCTCACTTTGCATAATTCCTAGATTGTTTGCAAAATGACACACTTCAGTCAAAACATGCACACACATTTGTGAAAATGCTATTAGTTTTCATTTAACCAACACAGTCCTCAATGATCAAACATTATTGCTGCCAGTTTCACACTGCTGTGATAAATAAAAAACAAAAACCTAATTTTAGTGTAACCCCTCTTGCACCTAAGTCTTTAAGCTAGTGTGTTTATAAAACCAAGAGGCAGGGGTCATTATCTATTTTAGATTCGATGAGGAGATTGGTTATTATCTTTCCTGGTATACTGTAAGGATAGACCTGTAATATCCACCCCAAATAACTCACACGACAACCGACTGGCGATTTAGGTTGAAGAAAATATATATTGAAACCAAAAACTTATGGAGTCAGTATTCCACAATGCAGATATCACTAGAAATATGATGGAATGAGAGAAAAAAAATACTGCTAATGCACGAAAGTACCACACTTCTAGTAATAGTTATAAACAATTTAGTATGATAACACAGTAATATAGTAAAATTCACAAAGAACCTTAAACCTTCAATATCTTTTTTTCTTTGAGTTCTGGTGAGCCACAAGTGGTTTTCTTAAATGAAATTGTACCAAAAAAACCTCTGAGATCTCAGGAAAAAAAAAGTAAATAAAAAAAATTGAGTCCACTCAGGAAGTCCTACCACCCCAATGGATGTCAGATAAGGCAGTCCAGGAAGATTATTGCAGGATGGAATGGCAATGTGAATGAAGATCCCCTGGCAGAAGATGGAAAGCAACCAGGATGGAGGTATGGACAGATGACGGTCCTCTGAAGGGCTCCACAAAAAAAACCAGCCGGAATATCAATCAATAGTTCAACGGAGTTCAACGGAGTTCTACACGATGTCCACAGCTTCTCAATCGTTTATCAATGTTTACTTTCTATTTCAGTTATCAACTTTCTGACTCAGTTTTATCAAGGTACAGCTATGTTGTTTCTCCAACATCCACACGAACTGGGTAGCAGGCAAGAAGAAGAACAAAGATCTCATATGCGAGTAAGATGATGACTCGTAGCGTTTTTTCTTCGCGCCTAAAAGAGTGTATTGACTGCGCCTCTGCTGCCACCTTGTGACCAAATTGGGAATAGGTTATTTCTTTAAAAAACAAAATTTAACAACAAAACACATGGAATGCAGCTTAATTTTCCAAAATAATGGAGGTAATAGCCTGGAAGATTTACTACCTGGGTTACATTAGGAAATAGCATGTGCTAGATTTTTGGCCAGACATTGTTATGTAAGGGATAATTTAGATGTGACAACCCCACAACATTCTTCATGAATGTACACAAATAGGCCTACTATAAACTTACCAAGCACTGCACAACACTGATACTGCAGACTAAATATTTCAAGTATTTATTTCAATACTTACAGTATTTCTTACCATAATCAGTTACAGTAAACAAACAAGGAAATCAATGAAACAAATAAAATCTGTATACAAATAAAAATTACTGCATGAAGTACATACACTTTGACTCTGAAGAAAAACTACTGAAAAAGCAACAAGAATACTGTAACTATTCATCATCTCTCCATCTGGCTGGATCAGGCCATAAGATTTCATCCACATCACAGGCTATGTCTTCATTGGCAAGGCAACGTTGGAAGACTCGCCTCGTGTGACGAATCCACCCCTGCACAGAAGCTGCTTCGATATGATCACAGGCCTGCTCCATGGCCTGAATGAGGGGCAAACGGTCATAGGGCGGTAGTATACCTTCCAACGCCATACTGAAAAAAACTCTTCTATTGGATTCAGGAAGGCGGAGTATGGGGGAAGGTATAAGTGATGTGTTGGAAAATTGACTACAGACCTACAAACAATACATGTTATGTTTTATAAGACTCTTTAATAAAGACTAAAATATTGTCAGCTATCATTAATGTAAAGTGAGTAAATCAAACTGAAGCTCACAGCTGCTGATGTATCTGATCTTCTCTGCAGCAGCAGCTAATGATCCACATGTTGCCACAGGTTGGAAACCACTGGCGCCACCTGCTGACATTAATACATGACTGCAGCTCAGAAGGTTTTGTTTTGATGTCATTAGATGCCTTCAGGAAAAAAGAAGCAGAGATCCATTATATTTTATCAAAGTGTTAATTATTATATAACAAATGTATTATATGGACCTTTATCTTTAACACCAGCGTTTCTTTCAAGCACACATATAGAGACAGAATGACAATCAGCAACAGTCAGTAAATAACACACAAATCAAACAGCAGCACTTCATTTTAGTACAAACTGCACAATACAACAAGACAATGTTAAAGCTCCACGAGAAAAAGTTAAATCTGTTTGTAAAATCTGGACAAATGATAAAAACTGAAGGATTAAAAAAAAATCTCGATAAAAAACAAAAACAGAAAAAGTAAAATAACAAAACAGATAACCAAAAGTACATAGAGGGATCGTATATAACAATATTAAAGAAACGTATGTTTTTAAAAATGTTTCTAATGTTTTCAGTGGTTCACAGTTCTTCAGTTCATTTAATGTTTTAACTTGTGTCATTTCTGTTTTGAACTGTTGAATGTTCTCTCCTCTAAAGTTCACCTGATTCTTCTTTACATCCTGCAGGAGGCCAGTAAAGGATATACAGGATATACTGTCAATGTTAACGTCATATCTTATTAATGCCTACTTCATCATATAGAGCTATAAATGAAAAAGGTAACAACATAAAGTGCACAGAATCGTTACAAGTGGTGTACGAGGTCGACATGTTTCTCAGCATTATTTCAGTAAAGTGAACACAGAAGATTTCAGATCTGTCTAATAAGTGACAGAGTTTGATGAGATGTGAGGGACAACGTTTCCTCTGTCAACTCCATTATTGTTGTTAAAAACGGTCTCATTAAGTTGTGGATCAAACAGTTTCCTCTGATCCTGCTGAGCAGGAACTTTTCTAAATCCTCCACTGGACTCATCAGACAGGCAGTAAATAAATAAAAGGTAACAAACAAACAACACGACCCTCCATCGCTCTCTGTCCACCTGTCCAGTGCAACAGCCTGATCCAGGATGTCTGTGGGCACCCAATAGTCCCCAATTTAACATTGTTTAACCAGCCTGAGCCCCATTTCCTTTTTTTCCCTTCCCTGCGACAGGACATTAGCTAGGACCAGCCTTAAAACAGAGCTTGATTAGCACAGATCCATCCTGGAACTCTCCCCTCTCCTCCCTGGTTCCCTGATTCTCTCAAAGTCGTCTCATTAAGTTTTGTTGATCAACGATTTCTTCACATCCTCCACCAGAGTCTGAGCAGAAGTGTTTTTCATCAGACTGACGGTGAATAAATAAAATGTAACGAACAACCAACACAACTACCACTGCTGCTGTCAGTCCCAGTCCACAGTAGAGGCCAATCCTTCCACCTCCTGCTGTGTTGGAACTCTCACGTGTGTCTGTGTTGGGTCTCTCAGGTTTGGGACAATCCTTCACTGCTGTAAAGAGACCAAACAACAGAACAGCTGAAAAGCTGCTGAATTGAACCTGTTAATGCATTTCTACTGATGTCTACTCAACCAACTTACCAGAGACATTAAGCCAACATTCACAGGCATTCAAAACATTATTCCTCCTCACTTTACAGCGATACCGGCCTGAGTCTTCAGTCCTGAGTCTGGACACATGAAGTCTGAGTCGTCTGTTTCTGAGGACATCTTTGTCCCACTGGACTCGTCCTACAAACTGTTGATCCTGAGACTCTGAGTCCACAACACCTCCATATAGAACAAACAGGACTGAGACTTTGTGATCAGTTATCATCTCACAGAAGATAAAAAGGGAGTTGGGGGAAGTGTTAGCTGTGATTGTGAACGTGCATTCCAGTGTGAAGTTGTGGTTCTCCTCTGCCTGACAGGAGGTCTGTGTCACATTCACTACAAATGTTCCTGTTGAGGAGACAGAGAGGGAAAGTGAGGAGCAGACACACTGACAGCTTTAACATGGCAGCCTTTAAACTCCATCTACATGTTTCTGTGGACAGTTTAGTGACGTCTCAGAGCTGCAGAGGCTCATTAACATCAACTGTTTGCTCACATGTGGGTGACTTTAACTGATTGATTAAATCACAGTGTAATAAAGTGAAGCTGTAAACTAACCACAGACACAGTTGAGGCTGATGAGCAGCAGGATCCTGCAGATCATCTTCTCCCTGTCTGAGGAGACAGAGGTGAAGAGTTGTGATCACAGTTCAGTCCTCACATGTACTACAACCAGAGGTGTCAGAAGTACTCACAATTGGTACTTAAGTAGAAGTATAGATATTTGTGTAAAAAATTACTCTAGTAAAAGTAGAAGTACTGATTCAGCTCCTTTACTCAAGTAAAAGTAAAAAAGCACAGCCTCTGAAATGTACTTAAGTACAAAAGTAAAAAATATTTTTGCCGTCAATGATACACAATACCTCTTTTGATAACTCAACAAAATGAAAAGTTCTTGGCACACAAAATAGGACAGTTTTTTCTTTTATTAGCAACCTGCAAAGTTCTGGTACAGAGAAAAATAAATAAATCACTTGACACAGTCTGTTTGCTGCAAGTTAAATTTCAGACAGAATAATCAAAACTGAATTGACGTGAGGTACCAACAGCTTTGGTACTCTCAAACCTATACTTAACATTCTACTTTTAACAGAATTTGTATATTTTAACACTTTATATAGAAAAACTTTTGACAGGCTTAATTTACGCCAATGTGCAAATGAGTTTTCCATTTCGGCAACAGAATTTAAAACATGGAAACTAGTGTAAACAAGTTGTTTTTCTTTGTGAGATATTCACTCATCTCTGTAGGAATCCTGAATTCGTTTATTTAGCTGATCTGGTTCTCAAATTTATTTGAATAAAGGCATGTACTGAAAATCAGTCCTGCAGTGCTGAAAAGCCTCTCGCAGGCAGCTGAGGCAGGTAGAGGTGTGTTGAGCTTCAGTGACACGTTGCAGAGTGCTGGGAAAGATTTCAGGACATCCATGTATCATCTGGGCAGGCCAGGTAGGACTCTAGCTTGGTTTCCCACAGTTTATGCAGCTTGGATGGGCCTTCATCTGAGGTCGACTTCCTCCTCAAAGTAGGCGCAGTGAGGTTTTTGTGTCTCTCCAAGTGACTCACGTGCTTTCTGTAGGAGTAACAACACACACATATAAGACACAGATGTACACAAAGATAAGAGAAAAGTGGTTCACCTGACAGAATTATTAGATAAATGTCTTTGTGCGTAGTTGATGGAGATGTTTAACAACTACTGGCACACAGGGAACGTGAGCCTTCAGACTGTTCGGCTTAAAAGCCTTTTCTGACAGACAACCAAGAGGTGTTTTCTGGCCCTTAAGAGTAACGCCTCACAACTGTGGCAAAACGGCAATTAATTGAGGATTATTGGGCTGTTGTCTTTTTTGAACCGAGCACTAGCTAGTGCTAGCTCAATACTATCAAAACAATGTGTTCCCATAGCATTGCTGACGTTGTAAACTGGCCTACAAGAAATGCTAAATGAGCTAAAGATAACAACTAAAAATACACCTTACCTGTCTGTGTTTATTCATATTTGACGGAGAGCTCTTGAGCTGGTGGCTCTTAGGTTGGCACGGGACACAGCACATTCGCCATGAATCATTCTTAGAGCTGACAACCTCAAACAGTTCTCGGGAATAAAGTCATGGACGGGGAATGTCTTGCTTCTCCCAATATGATGTGTCGTCGTTCCCTGTTCCACTTTCTTCCTCCATGTCGCTGCTGCAATTTTCTCTCTAACACAACCTGTAACTCATGGCGCTTCTCTCCGCGGTTAAATAAATACTCAATAAATACTCAATTAAAGTACAGATACCTGAAAAATCTACTTAAGTACAGTAACAAAGTATTTTTACTTTGTTACTTGCCACCTCTGACCACAACCAACATCTACAGTTAAAACACGTTCGTTGAGGACAGAACTTTGCTAAATGTGCAGCAGAATAACAGACAAACATGTTGAAATCCAGCAGCTGTTAGTAAAGTTCAGTAAAGGCAAAACAGAGTCACTTGTAGACACAAAGACGACTCCATCCCAGTCCACATTCACATCACTGTCACACAGGACATCAGGAGCTCACAACTGACTGTTTCACTAACTATTGATGAATCAATGTGTGGAACTGTGTAGGTAAAAGTAAATATCAGTAAAATCTTCTCACACACAAGATTTGCACAAGTTGAAATGATGTTTCCGGTAGAATGTCCCTCATACAGCTGACCGGTTGATCTCACCTCACTAAAGACAATTCCTTACACAGATCAGCTTGTGGTGTATTTTGGCAGTTGCCAGCTCCTTGTCAGAGCCTTTTGACTCACATGGGACTCTGCACTGAGCTTTTAAAGGGAGCGGTCCCGTCAGACCATGATGAGAGTTGAGACTGCAGTGATCTGTATGACGAGTGGTTTACGGCCAGCGAAGTTTAAAGCTGAGGTGTGCTCCGAAATCCCGCTTCAGGTGTGCTATAAAGGCCTGCGAGCCACGCTTCGACTGAATAGTTTCTCTTTCTTGTCCCCAGCGTGACGCACCACACAGATGAGCACTCCGGTGTGATGCGGGCCGTATGGAATCAGCCCCTTGTCGCTGCATGAGGTGTGGCCCATACAGTGTATTTTTCATTTACTCTTCTCATACTATCAAACACATTTTAAATCAGATTTATATGACAGTAATGGACGTCCTCTATATCTTTGTCTCGTATATCTCGATATGCGTTTGAAGCTTCGGACTAAAATAAAAACTGTTGACAAAAGATTTTTAGAAACGGAAAATTCAGTTTCTAGTAGAAGTTAACTGCTCAGCTGACAAGTCCAACTTAAATTAACACTTACACATGTCAGGTCGAGAGTCTTCGGTCACTGGCAGACGAGATCCTGATGAGAGTTGAGACTGCAGTCATCTGTATGAAAACTTTACTTGGCTGTGTGACAGCACTCCAGCTCCAGGTGTCTTTGATAGGCTTGCGAGTCCCGCCCTGAGAGGAGGGAGGGGCGAGTGTGCCCCTCCGTCCTATGAGCGTATAGTGCCTGTGTCCAAATTCAGCGGCAGCATCCTTCAAGGACCCATCCTTCGCCGCCAGCAAAGGCAGGGTCCTTCAGAGAGACCTGCAGGCAGCGTCAGCCTGTTGTGAAATGGGCAGAGGTGGGTAGTAACGCGCTACATTTACTCCGTTACATTTACTTAAGTAACTTTTTGGATAAACTGTAGTTGTAAGAGTAGTTTTAATGCATCATACTTTTTACTTTTACTTGAGTATATATGTGAAGAAGAAACGCTACTTTTAGTCCGTTACAGTGAGATACATTCCGCTCGCTACTTTCATTTTTATTCATCTGTTATTCAGTAGGCCTACACAGTGGTTTGTTTTGTTTCGCCAATCAAACGTAGCAGCTAACAACGTTTGACTCCGTTTCACCAATCAAACGGAGCCAGGCAGTCACATGACTGCACACAAAATCTCCGCGGTCCCGCACAGAGGCAACGTGACTGAAAGCAGAAAACACTGGCGCAGACAACGGCGTGTGATTCGGAATCAGAAGAGGCAGAACACCCCTGGCCTCACATTTAATCTATGTTTACTTTACAGACTATGAAAAAAAGAACAGCTATGTTATGCGCTGTTAAACGTGTCTGTCTGAACATGTCGACATTTCAGCCTACAAGAACTCCACTTCGAACATGAGAAAACACGTTGCGGTAAGTTGTTTATTTGTATAAGCTGTGGATAGGCTAACTAGTGTTGTGTCGGTCGCGAACGTGTCGTTCAAAAGAACGAATCGTTTGAGTGAACGAAGTGAACGGAATCACTTGAGGAACTGATTCGTTCCTTTCTCAGTTCAGTTGAGCTCAGCAGCGAGCATGCCGGCCGGGAGTGGAACTGCCGAACGTGATTCTCAGCAGGACGTGAACGTGATTCACGTCCTCAGCATGTCGTTCGCGAACGACTGATTAACTCATGATTTGCGTCGCTGAGGACGTGAATCTCGTTCACCTACTGTGCTGAAAGAGGCGCTGTGTCAGTCAGTCACTCACTCAGGGCAGAGAAGTAGGAGAGGAGAGAGATTCACCTTCAGTAATCATACTGCTAAAACTAGCGATGTGTTGCTAACATCAGTAGCATAATGTTAAGTGATTTTACACAGTAAAACAGTACAAGTTACTCACGTTACTCACGTGAATCACGTAATTCTCAGTAGGACGTCCTCAGCATGTCGTTCGCGAACGTGATTCACGTCCTCAGCAGGTCGTTCGCGAACGACTGATTATACAACAAGTAGTTACGACCAAGCAATCTGATTGGTCAACAAGACATTTTGACCGTGCTCAAATCAGCATTACAGCACGCCTGACTCATTACTCAAAATATTACTCCGCTGAGTCTGTGTTTATCCATCTCCATGGCAACGTAGTAACTGTCAGCTGGAGCAAAAATATAAAAAAGTACGTCTTGAAATTCAAACTTTCTGCCGTAAAATATGTAGAGGAAAACTCGGGAGAAGCAGCCGCTAGACGTTTCTCTGTCGACCCAAAGAGAGTGAGAGATTGGCGAATAAAATAAAACGGAGCTGTCCGAGGAGGACAGCAGCAGGTCAGGCTGCCTGCTGGAGGGAGGAAGAAGGCTAGCGAGGAGCCTGAGATAAACATGCGGGGATTAGTTATCAGCAAACGGGCACGCCACGAGAGAGTGTGAGGTTTCTGGACAGCAACACATTCTGGCCTTTAATTCAACTCAGTGTAAATTTAACCTGTTCGTCCTGGTGTAAGTTAGGGAATGCAGACAATACGGGGCTCACAGCTCCAAGGGACCTTGGAGCCAGCATTCAGCTGTGTGTAGGTCAAAGGTTAGCAGGAGACAAGGCCACTATAGAGACTAAAATGGAGCCTGACTCCTATGTCAGCTGGAGAAAGATATCTAACTGTGTACATCTCCAGAAAAGGATAGAGGGGTCATTTAGGTAATTTTGGAGCACAAGACCTAAGGAGTGACAATAACAGATTTAGCCATTTATGGGAGATGAGCAGAGAGATAGGCCAACTCCTTTTTTTTAGTTGATTGGACAGATGGACCCTCAACCCACCACAGTGACCAATTAGAAGTAGGCAAGTACAGCCCAAGAGACTTTAAGAAGGCTCATGAGTAAAGAATCGGGGGGTGGCATTTTGGTAAAGATCGAGCAGAGGGCGAAGCCGTTTGGCATTACCTTTGCCATAGATTTGAGAACTCCAGAGGGCGGCCACACTCTGAATTCGGACGCTGGCTAGAAGAACTGTTTCAATAAAGACTGCTCTTTCCTCCACCCAAGCCATGCCTCCGCAGAATTCTTTTATCATCAAACTACATGCCGACACCTTTGAGGAAAAGAGCCCAGAAACTACAAGTGTCCTGCAAAATGATCAGGGCGATGGCGAAACAAATGTCCGCCACCGTGAGTGACAGCAGAGATGAGGAGTTTGCAGCGAGTGCTGGTCGCTAAATCGTTTCCTCCGCTGTAACAACTTCACTTACAGAAGACAACTCTTGCCCAGAAGTATGCCAGATAATTCACAGAGAAGCGGGCGAAGTTTGTGACATTTTCATGCCCGATTTTTGAGAGGAAGGAATTAAATGCTTGTAACAAATTGCCGCCTGGTCTGTTAAGTGACTTAAACAAATAAACACTCCAGCTATTATTAAATTCCGAGACCGCGATAAAACATTAACGTCAGCTCAGAGTTCATCATCTGGGACTAGAAAATCCTTTCCGTTGCTAGGTCGTTACTATGGTTTGGATTATTTGCTGGAGTGGTAAACTACGTTCCATTACACATATGAGTCTACTGACGTGACTGATTTTGTTTCAGTTATTAGTCAGACCCCATGTGTTTCCATGGAAACGCGACGCACACTCGCAAAAACCTTTAAAATTTGAGAGCAAAATGTCCATCAACATGGATATATTTTGATTATACATTGTATTTGTGTTGGTATTAGTTGTATAATCGCAATATTACCCTCGAGGGTGTGCTTAAACGTCATTTGAGCACTTCGATGCTGCTTGCGGACCTCGGCGCAAGCGCCTCGGTCCTGACCTCATCACCGTCGTGCTCAAATGACGTTAAAGCACACCCTCTCGGATAATATTGCTTAATTCACTCATGATTCGCCTCGCTGAGGACGTGAATCTCGCTCACGTACTGTGCTGGAAGTGGCGCTGTGTCACTCACTCACTCACTCACTCAGGGCAGAGGAGGTGATTCTCGTTCAGTAACTGTACTGCTAAAATTAGCGCTGTGTTGCTACCCAGATAGCAAATCATTTTGGCTTTTTTGTGGCATATATCTGGCCTCTTCGGGGTTGTTTTGGCAAAGGATTATATTTTTGGGTCAGGTTTGGTTTTGTTATGATCTGCCATAATAAATAAATGGCGCAATGTTATTTTGGCCGGGTTTTGGCTTATGTCTGGTTAACCAGCCAAAAAGGCAATGAGCGGGACCGTAATGTTTTTGAGCGCGTTCGCATTCATGGATTTACGGGAGCGCTTTGGCATCCCTCTGGCTTGCCAAAACTCTGCACAGAGACCGGGAACTTTTTAACGGTTCATGAGATCTCACATCATTTCTCGGCGTGATCACTGGAGGTGAGAACATTTTTCTGCTGTTTCTGCTAACCACAAGTTTAATGGTTTTGTTTGGTCTGTTTGAGACGCGGGTCATGTACGCAACTTGCATTTTATATAGCCTAATGAATAACATGACTGGCGGAGGTTTAGATGCATTTTTGATCTGATCGTTTGTGTAGGCTAACGTTAGTCATTGCACTAGAGATTGAAGCTAGCTAGATTGCTGAATCCAGCAACCTGATGAGGATAATTAAATCGTCTCTGACCACTGGTGGCGATGGCCCTGTTGTGGTGGCTGTCAGCTGTGTGTCCGAAGCTAAATAAATACAGCCCAGGCGAGGCGCCGGGGCCACCGCCGTCAGCACGGGGCTCTCTCGCGCGGGGCCGAGTTGGCTAGTCCCGGCCGCCGAGCTGAGTTGACGGCGGTGGGCTGGGCTGTATTTACTTAGCTTCGGACACACATCTGACAGACATGGACGCGAATCACAGCCCGGACGCACTGCCCGCGGGAGCAGCCCGTCCTCGCAGAAGCAACTGACAAATATTTATAGACGGACAAGCAACAACTTAATTAATCATCATTTAATTATTTTATTTTGAAAATTGACCGGATTCTCTCGCCTTTTCTGTGCACGACTTCTTGTCTGGTACGATCTGGTCTATCCAGCTTTCAGATAGGTGCACATGTTAACCAGTCTGCCTGGTCTCACATCTCGCGCTCTGGAGCGCAGTGCGCACGCCTGCAGCGCTTCAGATCGGTTCAGTTCTCTTCTTCAGTTTCACGCGAGCCGCGAGCGCCGAGGCAAGAAGTCGGGCACAGAAAAGGCGAGAGAATCCGGTCAATTTTCACAATAAAATAAATAAAATGATGATTAATTAAGTTGTTGCTTGTAAAATGGTGAATGGTAAATGGTCTGTATTTACATAGCGCTGAGAGAGGAGGAGAAATAGAGTTGATCGGATGTTCCGGTCGATGCAGAGTGAAATGTCTGAGAATTCTGACTCGGTGCAAACTCAGAGTGATGATGGGGGAACTGATAGGGAAAACTGTAGCGTTGATAATTCCCAGTTGTGTGATCAGACCATGCGTGAAGAAGGTTTTAGTGAAAGTGAATCAGATGAAAGTTCTGATGATGACAGCCCCTCGGCCCTTGACCTGCCATCTGCGTTGTCAGATTGGGCCACTCGGTTTGGTATTTCTCTGGTCGCCCTGTCAGCGCTCTTGTCCATACTTAGAGTTTACCACCCTCTCCTACCAAAAGATGGCCGGACTTTGCTGAAAACTAAGATGAATTATTCTGTGGAAAAGTTAGCAGGTGGCTCATTTTATTACTTTGGGGTCTTGAACACACTTTCCAGAACATTTGAGAGATTGTCGAGTAAAGTAAATGACAGACACTTGTTTAAATTGCAGCTGAACATTGATGGTTTGCCACTGTTTAAAAGTTCTTCTGTTCAGTTCTGGCCAATTCTAGGCATGTTGCAAGGCTTAATGAAAAGACCTGTGTTAATTGCGTTGTTCTGTGGTGAATCTTAACCAACCTCCCTGTCAGATTACCTAGGGGCTCTTGTGAATGAGTTTAAGGTGTTGAAGGATGGTTTTCTCATTGGTCAAAAGACTATCTTTGTGCAAATTAGTTCAGTTATATGTGATGCTCCTGCCCGAGCTTTGGTTAAAGCGGTCAAGAGTCACACTGGATATTCAGGATGTGATAAGTGTACCCAGTCAGGTGTTTCCAGTAACTATCGCATGACTTTCCCAGAAAAAAATGCTCCTCGTAGGACAGATGAGAATTTCAAGGCTTTAAGTGACGAAGACCACCGTAAGGGTGTCTCACCTTTTACTGAATTGAATATTGGTATGGTGAGCTGTTTCCCTCACGATTACATGCATTTGGTATGTCTCGGTGTGGTACGTAAGCTTTTGGATTTGTGGATGGGTTCAGCTGGGCCTCTTCGTTGTCGCATGTCAGCTAGTCAAAGTTGCATCATATCTGACAGACTGACTGGTTTGAGAGCCTTTGTCCCTTCTGAGTTTGCCAGGAAACCAAGAGGACTTACAGAGAGACATAGATGGAAAGCAACAGAATGGCGACAATTTATGTTGTATACAGGTCCAGTTGTGCTGAAGGGTATCCTAGCTGACGAGCTTTACAATAACTTCTTATTGCTTTCAGTTGCCATTCATGTTCTAGCTCGGCCCTCATTATGTTTAGTACTAAATGATTATGCCAGGACACTGCTTTGCTCATTTGTGGACCATTTCAGTAAGTTATATGGTGACCATTTTGTCGTTTACAACATACATGGTCTTGTTCATCTCAGTGATGATGCAAAGGCTCATGGTCACTTAGACCTCTTTTCTGGTTTTCCTTATGAAAACTATCTGCAGATTTTAAAGAAACTGGTAAGGAAACCACACAATCCCTTGGCTCAAGTGATAAGACGTGTCTCAGAAATGGAGAATATCAGTGAGGAAAGCATTGCAGAGAAACAGAGTTGCATTGCATCAGGGAAGCACAATGATGGACCTGTGCCACAAGAGTTCATTGGAAGTTCTGTAAATCAGTTTAAAAAGTTAGTCTTTGATGGTGTGACTGTTAAATCCTCATGTGGTGGTGACAGCTGCTTTAGGATTCACAATGATATCACTTTAGTGGAAAACATTGTTCTGCATGAAGGGTTCTATCATGTAATGTACAGGTCATACACCAGAAGAGAGACATTTTTCAACTACCCTGTTGACTCCACTGAAGTAGACATTCTGGTTGTTTCAGGTCTGTCAACCAACCTTAAATGTGCCAGGCTCGATGGGAATTTAAGCAAGTTTGTTAGAATTCCTTTGTGTGAGATTAGAGATACCTTTGTTGTCTTTCCTCTGCTACACCTTCATTGAGTGGTTGTACAAATCCAAAGCAGAAAGCGGAAAAGGACCAACACGTGCGCGTGCGCGCGCGCACACACACACACACACACACACACACTGTGTGAATTGTTCTGTTGTTTAGTAAAGGATAAAGACTGTTGAGGTCTGTTCCATGGCCTAATGGAGAAGTGGAGGTGGAAAAACTCTGATGCAAAGCAGAGGAATTTTCATTCATTTCGAGGAATTGTCATTGATTTATTGATGATAAAATGTTCAGATTAATGGTGAATCATTTCTAAATCAAAAAAGTTCTTTGAGGGTTTTTCATATGCACTTTTTATTTGTCCTCTGGAATGGTGGTGGTGGGCACAAAAGAAAAGAGAAAGAAAAAGATTACACTCCCAAGCAAAATCCTGTCATAATGTTGTGGAGTTACATTTATGTTCTCTCATTGCAGAAAAGATGTACTCAGTCATCTGTTTTGATAAAGACGAGGAGGTGGAGGTTGCGCCAACAGCTTGGTTTCATGAAGGGACCTGTAG
The DNA here is from genome assembly GCA_903131615.1 of Diplodus sargus. NCBI lineage: Eukaryota > Metazoa > Chordata > Actinopteri > Spariformes > Sparidae > Diplodus > Diplodus sargus. The sequence continues at coordinate 1,060,914 of CAEMYA010000442.1, forward strand.
GTGGCCTCCCTACAAGAGCCAGGGAGTTCAGCGGGCCGTTAAGCAGCTGGAGGAGGCCCAAAGTAGATGGCCTGTTCACACAGACGCCAGAATATTTTATTCTTCAGGTTTGCACTCTTAGATAATGAACTGATTTGTAATATCAAAAGGAAACATAATCCTAAAATTGAGTTCTGTTCAACAGACAGCATTTTAGAATGCCGCAAGCGAGTTTCACTGGCACTGGAGCAGACGGACTATGCATGAGAGGCAGACGACCAAGACATGCGGCCTAAAAGAAAACTTAAGTAGGACTTTTATGCATCTCCACACACACACACACACACACACACACACACACACACACACACACACACACACATATACACACATATACACACACACACACACACACACACACACACACACACACACACACACATTCTTTAAAAGCAGCATAACGCACCTGCTACACATGTTGTACCAATGTTCTTTAACAACAAGGCTATGGGTCAATTTACTTTAGAATTATCATATGATAATGTTTTCATATAACAGTGTTATATACCTGCTGGGTATTATGGTTATAATATCAAGCATGATAGAAAAGCTATGTTTAACCAAGAGCTAAAGGCTGAGAATAATAGTTCATGGAAAGACCTGATTAAAAAGATAGTTCATGATTTGTATATGTTAATGTAGCAATTCATTAGAAAGAGTGAGTTAAAAGGGAATAGTAATTCATTGTTTTCATGTG
>CAEMYA010000442.1:1077879-1132894 GCA_903131615.1 Diplodus sargus
CTGGGAGGAGACCTAGGGGTAGACCCAGGACCAGGTGGAGGGATTATATCTCTTCTCTGGCCTGGGAGCGCCTGGGGATTCCCCAGTCAGAGTTAGCCGATGTGGCCGGGGAAAGGGAAGTCTGGGACTCGCTACTGAAGCTGCTGCCCCCGCGACCCGATTTTGGATAAGCGGTTGACAATGGATGGATGGATGAAATTGTAATTAAACGCAGCAAAGAATTAAAAAAACAGAAAACTGAAAGAAAATGAATGCCCTTATAAATCAGTTGCAGCTGCTAAGTTCCAAACACGACTTATCTGAGGATGAATTGGAAACACTAAAAAGTCTCAGTGAAGAGCTTGATAGAATGTATGTGAATTTAGCTAAAGGTGCTTTCATCAGATCTCGAGTCAAGTGGTTTGAAAAAGGAATGAAAAACTCCAGTTGCTATTTTGCACTGGAGAAAAGAAACAGAAAGAGAAATAATATTACATCTCTTAATATAGATAGTGTCATATGTTCTGATCCTAATAACGTCTCTAATCACATCACCTCTTTTTACAACAAACTACAGACATCTGAATTTAGTCAAGCAAAGTGTGACACATTTATGAAACACATACGGAACTTTACACCTTTGATTTCAGAAAATTTTAAAGAGGAGTATGAAGCTAGGCTTTTGTGTTCAGAAATTACTAATGCTGTGCACTCAGTGAGATTGAGGAAATCACCTGGAAGCGATGGCCTTTCAGTAGAATTGTACCTTTGCTTTTGGGATTTAATCAAAGATCATCTTAATTAATGCATACTGAATGCATAGACAAACAAGAAATATCAACAACCATGAAGCAAGGACTGATAACCTTGATTCCTTGATAAGCCAGGAAAAATATCCTTTAATAATAGAAAACTGGACACTTGTTTCACTCTTAAATATAGACTATAAAATCTTAGCACAAGTTTATGCTAAATGACTAAAAAAGAATTTAGAAGAGATAATAAGTGAAAACCAAAATGACTTTAAGGCAAATCGTCATATTAGCTCTAATGTCAGATTAATATTGGATCTAATAGATTATTCAGATTAAATAAACTCCAAAGCTTTGATGGTCTTTCTCGACTTCTACAAGGCATTTGATTCAATTGAACACTCCTTCATTATTCAAACCCTGCAAATTCTTGGTTTTGGAGATAAATTTATTAATAACATTGCCATGTTTTATAAAGACATAAATAGCTCGGTTATTCTATATCCCAAAATGTCTCAAAGATTTCCTGTTTCAAGAGGTGTACGCCAAGGTTGCCCTTTTTCCTGTTTTTTATTTTTGGTTGTTGCCGAACTTCTATTTTTAAATATTTCGTGCAACCCAAACATTCAAGGCTTGACAATCTTCAATCGAGAGGTTAAGATTTCACAGCTGGCCGATGACACGGTTTTATTTCTCAAGGATAAATCGCATATACAGACTGCATTACAAGTAACTGGTAAATTTTCAGAAGACTCAGGTCTTAAAGTTAATATCAATAAGAGTGTAATTTTATGTTTATTTGAGACTGATGAAAAGCTTATGTTTAATATCCCTGTTAAACAAACTGTTAAATATCTGGCAATTCACATTACAAAAGATATGGAGCTTAGACAACAACTAAACTTCCTTCCAAAAGTTAAAAAAACTAAGTCAATTCTTAATATGTGGCTGCAGAGAGACCTCTCCATTTTTGGAAGGGTGTTATTATCAAAAGCTGGTGTATCAACGTTTGTTTATCCTGCTCTGTCACTTTTTCTTAATGATGCACTCTGTAAAGAAATCAATAGTTTATTTGTTTATATTGTTTGGAAAAATAGACACCACCATCTCAAGAAAGAAATTCTTAGTTTACAGAGAGCAGAAGGAGAATTGGAAATTCAGATTTTTTTTTAACTTAAATTCTACCTTTAAAGTTAAATGGCTCAAGAAATGTTTGGGACTACCAAAGTCACTATGGAATTTTATTCCACACAATATATTCAAAAAAAGTGGGAGGCTTAAGGTTTCTAATGGGCTGCAACTTCACAGTATCTAAATTACTACTGAAACTCTCAAAGTTTTATCAACTGGCTTTACGCTCTTGGAAATTATGTTATGTGTACTTTTCTCTACACAAAGAATTGCTTTGGAACAATGGTCATATTACTATTAACAACAAAAGTGTATATAAGGAGGGCTGGATTGAGAGGGACATAATATTAGTGACGGACTTGTTTGAGGATAATGGAATTTTTTTCAGCTATGAAGACTTCCTGAAATCTAAATCCTTTCCAGTCAAATACAGAGAGTTTGTTTTGGTTGTAAAGGCTGTTCCCACTGGTATGATTGAGTTAATACAATGTCATTTAAGTTACCAAAATGTTCATGTTCAGACACCTTGTCTAAAGGTTGATGGGGTTGACGTAATGGATAGAAAATGTACAAACAAACATCTTAGGAAAGTATTTCAGAGACATAATAAGTTTTCCCCCAGAGGAAAGAGTTTTTTTGGGAGTTGCAGTTGGTTGATATAAACTGGCGCAAGGCATGGTTGTGTCCCTTTCAGTTCTGTATTTCCAATAAGATTAGAGAAGTTCATTTTAAAAATTTTACATAATATTTACCCTTGTAACAAATCAATTTCTAGGTTTGCTGAAGTGGATGAAATGTGCACTTTTTGTGGAGATGAGCCAGAGACAATTTTGCATTTGTTCTGTATTTGCCCATTGTCGTCTATATTTTGGATGGACATGAAAATCCACAATAAAACTAAACAGCACTTAGCAATTAGACCCAAAGATATTATTTCAAAATTCGAATATAATGACATATTAATTTGCTCCACAATAACCTCATGATTTTAATAGGTAAATTCCACATCCACAAGAGTAAATTTTCCAAGTCCCTCCCAAACTTTAATGTCTTCACAAGTGAGTTTATTTTTTATATAGATACCTTGAAACTGATGCCAGACAAGAAAAGTGAGCGCACATTATTATACTTCAAGTAATTTTCACTTACCCCAAAATAAGAAGTGCCTTATATATATTTGATTTATTTTATTTCAATTACATATTATTTCTATATAGATATTTTTTTAAAATTCTTTTTGTAACTTCTCTTTATCACTCAATACCTGTTTCCATCTTCACTCTGATTGTCTGTACTTTTACAAATGTTAAATAAAGACTTTCATTAAAAAAAATCTGTTAATAAAGTTCATTATTATTATTTTTATTATGACATAAAATGAATCTCTTTGATATAGATGTCATCATCTCTATTTTTGTGATCTAAATCTTTGTCTTCTGATGCCTTTACCTTATACTGTAAATACATCCATTAATATGAGAGAAGCTGTTTTCAATAACAAGGTAATCATCAAATACCTCAATTAAATGTAGTTACATTTAAACATAAAGAAAACTTCAGATCAAACTTCCAAGTCCTAAAAATGTCTTTGTGTTTTAATTCTGATGCTTCAAACACTTATCGATGGATACAATAGAAAGGTGGAAGGTAAACAACATAAACAACTGTGATACTGTGATCGTACTCTGACCCTGAGCAGCAAACACCATAACACAGTGAAGTAGTTAGAGCAATATTACAGGAATATTGGCTTAAATGCAGCTTGCATTTGTCCCCAACTCCTGGGTCTGGCCCTTTGTGCTGCTGATGGGTAAACAGGAAAGCTGAATGACAATGCATATAGACAGTTGAGTTATGTGTTCTCATGTGATTTTGTAACGTACCTGGAAATGACATAGTAATAGTTAGTTACCAATTGTTGTACATGACAGATAGGTGGAGTCTCTATTGACTTAGTCACACACACAACAAGGTGTGTTCATTGCAGATTCCCCAAACCACATTACGTATAATGCTGCAGTCAGACTGTACTGCCTGATTGACCAAGTGTCCTCCACGGGTTCAGAGTGAAATCACAGTTGTATGTTGTTTCCTTCCAGCGTTCTCTCGTTTACATCTATATGTGTTTGAAGCATCAGAATTAAATTTCAGATTTTTATATTGTCTTCACATAACGCAGTGCACCATGGGAAACACTCACATTTTCTTTGTGTTTAAATGTAACTAGATGATTTTATTTGAGCATGTTCTTTTATACTGTTGTTTTACCCTGAGCCTGAGCAGGAAACACCATAACACAGCACATCGGTAAAGTGCGTTTCAGACAAGTTATTACATGCCTATGTCAGCAATGTTTCACCAAGCATAGAAACATCTCTGGCAGTACGTCCAATTGTGTGATTTCGGAGAACAGCGTGCTCCCCATGTCTAACTCATAACTGATCTAATCACCCCCATAAACATTAGAGCACAATGTTACAGGCGGCACCAGTCACCTTGTTACACTTTGCTTTTGTATTCCATGTCGTCTTAAAACTCTCAGACGGGATCCGCCTGAATGAAGACTGTGAGTCCTGCAGGTAGTTTGACACTCATCCAACTGTGCGAGTTCACTGTAATAGATGTTTGATCCCTTTCAGAAAAATTCCTATTCAAAATTGTTCTGAGTACAAGACTGTGTTCCAGTGTTAGGTTTCCTGCACAGGTTCACAGTTGATTATAAAACAAAAAGACGCACTCAGTAGAGCCTTGTAGCGTTCAGAGAAACTGTATAAACTTTGTTAAAGGCTGTCCGCAACACATCACTATTTGGGCCTGTTTGATAATTCAGCAGATGTTATAGAGGCAAAAAATGAAATGTATATGGTAATCATTTAACTGGTTAAAGTTACATTTAAACATAAAGAAAACTTCAGATCAAACATCTTTCCATCAGGAGAAAAGTTGAGTGTTTCCCATCATACAGCAAAATGTAACCACTCAAAATTGATTTCACTTGTTTCAAATCATGTGACACAACCAATATAAGCCAGTTCAGAGAGGAAACAGGTTGTTGAAGGTTCGACGGAGAAAGTCTAAGAATGGATGGAAGAAACAATGTGAGAGGACAAGGACGAGTGCATATGCGAGGTGGGCGAGGAGGAGGAAGAGGATGAGGGCAAGAAAGAGGAAGAGGAAGACAAAGAGTGGAAATATCTGATGAAATTCGAGCAACAGTCATTGACCATGTTCTTGTCCATGGACTGACAATGAGGGAAGCAGGACTTAGAGTGCAATCCAATTTGAGCCGATTTTCTGTGTCCACCATAGTACGGACATTCAGAGGAGAGAACAGTATACTACTGTATTGTTGTAATTGCAAATTTACTGTACTACACTTTATGCAGCTGTTTCAACAGACATTTGTAAAGTTCATCACTGTATGTATTGTGCTGCATGAATATTTTTTGTAACTGCACATCAACTTTTGGTAGACTTGCTAGGCTGCCACATGCAGGTGGAAGGACAGCTATATTCACTCGGGAGCAAAAGGCCGTTATAGTTGGCATGGTCCTTCAAAATAATCTAATACGACTCAGAGAAAGCCAGGAACAAGTGATACAAGACAACACACAATAGGAAATCGACAGTGTGAGCATTTCCACAATTGACCATGTCCTCCAGCGTAACAGGATGCAATGAAACAAGTATACAGGGTACCTTTAGAGTGCAACTCACAAAGGGTGAAAGAACTGCGAGCTCAGTATGTGCAAGCGAGTGTACATTCAGACACATTTACTGTAATCCAGATTGTCTACAGCACTGACTGCTCAATAGATTTTGACTGGTTGCAGGTTCGTATCAGCAAAGAACAAGAATTACAGTATCACAGAAACAAAGGACAAGTTTGTGAGATGCAGAGTACAGTACTGTAAAAATAGGGGTACAAGGAGGAGGAGGAACAAAAAAAAAACAAAGAGCAAAGCAGAGTTTAATTTCTGATCAATTTTGAGCTATGATAGAACATGTTTTCATTCATCAAAAGACAGTGACGGAAAAATATGAAATTTGTTTGGGATTACAGTTTTTATTGATTGCTTTGATGCAGCAGTCAACTCAAACTCCACATTTTCAAAACAGTTAACACAGGCCGAAACAGTGGCACTCATGGTCAAAATGACTCATTTTGTTTGCAAAAGGCTCTAACCGTGCCAAAACATTTAAAATATGCATCAAAATCTAATTTTGCCTTCAAATAACACAACTTGCATGCAAGTGTATGAGCTCTTTCAATCAACCATTACACAGAGTGTCAAACAGGTGCTTTAGTGATTTCATACTGTTGTAGTTTCTAATAGTTAGGAACAGATAGTTTCTGTTTGGTTACCATAGCTAAAACAATGGAGTTTGGACTGCTTGAATGACATCCGTGTTAACTGTTCTAAACTTCAGATCAAACTTCATTCTATCAGGGGAAAAGTTGAGAGTTTCCCATCATGCATTGTGTTCTGTGTAGAAAAGAGTACAATCTGAAGCTGTCTTTATGATTTAATTCTGATGCTTCCAACACATTCTGATATATACGAGAGGAAAGTGGAAAGGAAACATATAAACATCTGTGATTGTACTCTGAGCCAGCCTAGGAGACACCAGAACATAGTCAGGTAGTCAGACCAGCATGCAAGTCATGTGTGAAAAATCCACTGATGTCACCTTAAGTAAGTGTTTACAAAACAGCAGAAAGATAAAGACATATTTTACTGTGTGACGGATGGCTGTCATGCAGATGATACATTCTATCATCCTGACACAGAGTATCTAGCACCACTATTTGGTAGACCTATATTATTAGCAATACACTGTCACAGGGTTTAATACTTACTAGATCTTAGTATTGTTGGCAGAGAAGCAGTCCCTGTACCTATTCAGAACATTTTGCAGACAGAATGTTCTGAGTACTTGACTGTTTCTGATGTACATTTGCTGCTGAGGTTCAGAGTGAAATCACAATTGCTCATGTTGTTTCCTTCCGGCTTCCTCTCATACATGGATATGTGTTTACAGCATCAGAATTACATCACGAAGACAGCTGCAGATTCTTCTCTCCATGGAACACAGTGCATGATGGGAAACGCTCAACTTTTCCCCTGATGGAAAGAAGTTAGATTTGAAATTTTCTTTATGTTTAAATGTAACTAGACCATGTTCATTTCTACCACTATAATGTGAGCAGAATTAACAAGAAGGCTAAATTGTGCTTTAGGGTCACACAACTTCTTGTTACAGTGACTGACTTTACAGCAGCTGCAGTGTGTGAGCTGTGTGACGTTAAGATCAGTAATCAGTAAACTCAGCAGTACATTTACAACAATAACATGTTTCTTTCTTTGTAAAATGTCATTTTTGTTGCCTAATCGATGTCAAAGCTTGTCTGCTTCTGTGTCTGAGACAACAGAGTACAGCAGTCTGTGTGAGGGACCTGAGCTGACAGGCCCGTCACGTCTCATCTACAAGGTCCACAAGCTCAGTTTTTAAGGAGTGCTGTTGGTAAATACACTAAGGAATGAACTGCTAACTCCTCCCTTAAAACTTTAACCACCTGAGAATTGTGTGTCAGTTTTCTGACTCTTGGCTCAGACCCAGCCCTCTAAAAGTAAAGGTGTTGATCAAAGTGTATGTCCCTCTCAGGTTGTGTCCTGTAAAGTAGTTTGTAACTGCTTTCAGTTTATGTTTTCTCTAGAAGACTCAGAGAGACTTTGTGCCAAACTGGACACAAAGTAATGTGTTGGAAAATCGATTGCAGGCCTACAAACAATATGTCATATTTTATAAGACTCTTTAATAAAGAACAAAAATATTGTCAGCTGTTATTAAGGTAAAGAGACCAAGACAAACACACTCTTCATGTTTCATGTATCCTCCTCCTCCTGCACAGACGGTGGACAAATCAAGCTGAAGCTCACAGATATGATTTATTTGATCTTCTCTGCAGCAGCAGCGCCTGAGCCACATGTTGTTACAGATTGGAAACCACTGGCGCCACCTGCTGACATTAATACATGACTGCAGCTGAGGAGTTTTATTTTACTGCCATGTTAGATGTTTTCAGGAAAAAACAAGCAGGGATACTTTATCTTTCATCAAAGTGTTATTTATTATAAGAACTTCATTATATAGACATTTATCTTTAACACCAGCATTAACAAATCACAGCTTTCTTTCAAGCACACATACAGAGACAGAATGACAATCAGTAGCGGACAGTTAATAACAATCACAAATCAAACAGCAGCACTTCATTTAAAAGGTTAACGCTCCTTGAGAGAAAATTAAATCTGTTGATAAAATCTGGACAGACAATCAAAACTGAAAGATTCAAAAAAATCTTGATAAATAATAAAACAACATGAACAGAAAAAGTAAAATAACAAAACACAGATAACCAAAACAACATATAGAGTAGGGGTACTTAAATGCAAATCTTAAAAGGCCAAAAAGATTTTTTTCAATGACTCTGAGGTCCATGTATTGAGGTTGGTCAGGCCACATGCAATAATACTGTATAATATTATATATATATATATATATATATATATATATATATATATAAACACACACTTTTCATTCAAAACAACAACAAAAATAAGAACAAAAATAAAATGTCATTTCCATTCTGACAAATTAAAATAGTTCTAAGTGAGCCCTCTGTTGCTTTTTGTTGTTGTGTCATAGATGTGACAAGAATCCTGCTTGCAGCTTGATATGACGATTTCAGTGCATTACTTTTTGTTGTTCTTACCTCTGAATTTTGAGGAAATGTCTCTTCAAAATTCCTATGCTTTGTCTCATGATGCCATTTCAAATTGGATCCAGGATCTATGTGGACACCCAATAGTCCCCGATTTAATGTTGTTTAACCAACCTGAGCCCCATTTGTTTATTTCCCTTCCCTGCGACAGGATATTAGCCAGGACCAGCCTTAAAACAGAGCTTGATTAGCACAGATTCATCCTGGAACTCTCCCCTCTCCTCCCTGGTTCCCTGATCAGATCTGTCCATCGTATAAAATTGTTTCATTAAGTTTTGTTGATCAAACTATTTCCTCAGATCCTCAACCATAGACTGAGCAGAAATGTTTTTCATCAGAGTGACAGTGAATAAATAAAATGCAACAGCCAACACAACTACCACTGCTGCTGTCAGTCCCAGTCCACAGTAGAGGCCGATCCTTCCACCTCCTGCTGTGTTGGGTCTCTCATGTGTGTCTGTGTTGGGTCTCTCAGGTCTGGGACAATCCTTCACTGCTGTAAAGAGACCAAACAACAGAACAGCTGAAAAGCTGAAAAGCTACTTAATTGAACCTGTTAATAAAGTTCTTCTGACTTCTACTCAACCAACTTACCAGAGACGTTGAGCCAACAATCACTAAAGTTCAAAACGTTATTCCTCCTCACTTTACAGCATTACCGGCCTGAGTCCTCAGTCCTGAGACCGGACACATGAAGTCTGAGTCGTTCATCTCTGAGGACGTCTTTGTCCCACTGGACTCGTCCTACAAACTGTTGATCCTGAAACTCTGACAACTCAACACCTCCATATAGAACAAACAGGGCTGAGACTTTGTGATCAGTTATCATCTCACAGAGGATAAAAAGGGAGTTGAGGGAAGTGTCATTTGTGGTTGTGGATGTCCATTCCAGTGTGATGTTGTGGTTCTCCTCTGCCTGATAGGAGGTCTGTGTCACATTCACTACAAATGTTCCTGTTGAGGAGACAGAGAGGGAAAGTGAGGAGCAGACACACTGACAGCTTTAACATGGCAGCCTTTAAACTCCATCTACATGTTTCTGTGGACAGTTTAGTGACACCTCAGAGCTGCAGAGGCTCATCAACATCAACTGTTTGCTCACAAGTGGGCGACTTTAACTGATTGATTGAATCACAGTGTAATAAAGTGAAGCTGTAAACTATCCACAGACACAGTTGATGCTGATGAGCAGCAGGATCCTGCAGATCATCTTCTCCCTGTGAGAGGAGACAGAGGTGAAGAGTCATGTGATCACAGTTCAGTCCTCACATGTACCACAACCAACATCTACAGTTAAAACATGCTCGTTGAGGACGGAACTTTACTAAATGTGCAGCAGAGTAACAGACAAACACGTTGAAATCCAGTAGCTGTTAATAAAGTTCAGTAAAGGCAAAACAGAGTCACTTGTAGACAAACGATGACTCCATCCCAGTCCACATTCATATCACTGTCACACTCATGACATCGGAAGCTCACAATCGACTGTTTGACTAACTATTGATGAATCAATGCGTGGAGCTGTGCAGGAGAAAGTAAATATCATTAAGATCTTCTCACACACAAGATTTGCACAAGTTGAAATGATGTTTCCAGTAGAATATCCCTCATACAGCTGACTGGTTGATCTCACTTCACTAAAGACTATTACTAACACAGATCAGCTTGTGGTGTGTTTTGTCAGTTGCCAGCTCCTTGTCAGAGCCTTTTGACTCACACCGTCAGATGCGGTCCTTGTGTCTTTGCTGCCTCTATGAGCTGCACAACACCTCAACGCGGTCATTTACATACGAGACCATGATGAGAGTTAAGACTGCAGTGATCTATGACAAGTGATTTACTCCCACAGAAAACTGTAGCTGGGTTTGCTAGACAGTCCAGCTCCAGGTGTGCTATAAAGGCTTACGAGCCACGCCCTACTGAACAGTCCTCATTCTAGTGGAGAACAGTTTGGCACGTACTGTGAGAACTCCGGAGTTGGTGTAAATCATACGGAGTGAGCTCCTTCTTGCACGAGGTGCAAAAACAAATTATTAAAAGTCATCTCCAGTTTTCATAATTTTTAATTAATTCCTTTAACTACTGTGTTATTGTTTTGTGTCCATTGTCATAAAGGTCTTCAAGCTAGTTAAGGTGGCTGATTTCCTGAACCACAACATTCTGACTACTTGCGTCTGGTGTGCTGGTGTACTGTTTCTCGCACACGTCCAGAGTGAAATCACAGTCGTTCATGTTGTTTCCTTCCAGCTTCCTCTCCTGTAAGTCAATATTTGTTTGAAGCATCAGAATTGAGTCATAAGGACAGCTGCAGATTCTTCTCTACTCTCCACAGAACACAGTGCATGATGGGAAACACTCAACTTTTCAGATGATGGAAAGAAGTTTGATCTGAAGTTTTCTTTATGTTTAAATGTAACTAGATGATTCTATTTGACCATGTTCATTTTTACCACTGTAACGTGAGCAGAATTAACCAGAAGGCCCAATCGTGCTTTATGGTCACACAGACTTCTTGTTACAGTGACTGACTCTACAGCAGCTACAGTGTGTGAGCTGTGGGACGTTAACATCAGTAATCAGTAAACTCAGCAGTGCATTTAAAACAAGACGTTTCTTCTTCTTCTTTGTAAAAACAAACAAAACAAAATACAATTTGTCCCCTCATTGCTGTCAAAACCTGTCTGCTTCCGTGTCTGTAGAGTTTCTTACCTTCCAGCAGCTGTACCTCAACATTTACACCACATGTATTTAAGAATAAAACATATTGACGGTAAACATGTCACATTTTACAATACAGTAAACTAACAACAAGAGAAGAATAAAGGAACACTTCAGTAAGTTAGCGCTTCTTATTGACAATGATGTTTTGTGAAGTTTAGATTATTAAGAGAAGGATACTCTTCCAGCAGATTGTAGATGAGGTCCAGCACCTCCAGGGTGTCTGTCTGTGTTAGGATGGCATCACAGCGGACCTCTGTCAGGCCCTGGTAGGCAAAAGAAAGTCACTGAAAGCTTGAGGCGTGGCTGGGATGACTGTGTTGGCCTGAGGTGAGCCTAAGATGATCTATGACAGATCCCTCTGCACTGTAACCCTTTTCAAACCCTTCTTGCAGAGTTGGAGATTAGGAGAGACATCAGATGATTATGTCATGATCAAACCTAAACCACTGCTCCCAGAAATTCCTGGATGATCGGAAAAGTAAACAAAACATTCCCTGACAAATCAGGCATCGTCAGATCTGTTCAAATTCAAACAAGAACAAATACTATTGAGACCAGTGACAAAACTGTGTCTATTTGCGGAAGAGGTTAGACTCTCTGTTTACAATTTTGACATGTTAAACAGAGTTAACAAAAATAGTTTATTGTTGTGGTTCTACATTTTGAAGTAGTTATGAGTTCTGAGTGTTTGGCTCCATGTGCGTACATAATTGTAATAGTTATGTCTTTTACAACTGTGACGGTGAAGTTGGCAGGCCCGGACTGGCCATAGGGAGAACCGGGAGTATTCCCAATCCTATGATTGGCCTGCTGGCCTGCGTCTCTCTCTCTCTCTCTTTTGTGTGTGTGTGTGTGTGTGTGTGTGTGTAGTCAGCGGACCGGGAGAGGAGACGAGGCTTCAACGATTAGATGATGGACCCCAACCCGGGTGAAAAAAAAAAAAAAGGACAAAAGGCGGTGCCGAGAGGGAGAGAGAGAAAAAAAGAAAAGCGCTGGTTGAGGATGACACGGTCAAATGCCTCAAATTGACCAAGTAAGTTATGTAAAAAACTTACTTGGTCAGTTCTTGTCAGTATGAGGTCCAGGGACACCCAAGGGTCCTTGAGGCTGTACACTTTTACACAGTGTAAATATGTAGCCCACTAGGCCCTGGCTTTGAAATTAAAATAAGGATTGGGATTTTAAATCACTGATTTACAAGCCACTTTTTTTATTTACTGTTTTTGAAATTATTTATTTGTGAAACAAATGGGATATAATCATTCCATTATTATGTATATGAATACAAGGGCAAATCAAGTGAGACATAGGCTACACTATCTTACTGTATGATCTATAGTGTATGGAAAAACACTGTAAGCATATGTTTGCTATTCAAAGGTGGTGATGGTAATGACAGTCTATTTCATATTTTGCTTTAAAATATCTGGTGGGTCAATACCTCCACAGATGGGTCATGGACTGAAAATGTCCGTGTGACATTCGGGTGAGTGTCGTAGTGACTATTATTCCTATATTGGAGTGCGTATTTGTTTTGAATCAGCCAAAAACTTACTATTGTGTGTGTGTGTGTGTGTGTGCGTGTGAGTGCACGCGTGCATGTGTGTGCGTGTGTGCGTGTGTGCCCATGCATGTAGGTGTGGGTGTGAACGTGCGTGTGTGGGCAAGGCCAGGGTGCCCTGGTTACATGACTGACTCCTGGCCTGAAAAAGTCTCCCAGTCCGGGCCTGCCTTTGGCCTTATGTGTGCATGTGCCAGATGCCAAACATGTTGCAGCTAGCACAGACAGCGCTCCTAGTTTGAGCAGGCAGTCACCAATCCACACTTGACAAGATGACAGGGTTCAGAGCCAAAATGAGTAAGTCAACGCCTGACAATATAACAAACGCACTGGCGAAGTGGATTGCAGTCCAAATGTTGCTTCTCCTGTCAAATATTGATATGCGATTAATTGAGATTAATTAATTACAAAGCCTCTAATTAATTAGATTATTTTGCTTAATCGAGTCCCACCACTAATAATAATACTAAATGTGCAAAGGAAACTTAAACCAGAACACACTGAGGTGTGAGACATCACGCTAAACTTGAGATGAAAAGGGGAAATGGTTATCCTGTGTTGAACAACTTTCTGCATAACGGTAGTTCACTGTCAAAGATGAGTACATTTGAGCAGTATTAACAGACGATTGTGGGATGTGCTTACAATCTCTATAGTCTGTAGAAGTTATATGAGTACGTCAACTCTCTGAAGGTCATCCTGTGAGAAACATTATTTCCCTTTGATAATTATGTGTTCAAGCTTGTTTGTGTTTATCGTCTGTTGTTTTCTAATGACTTAATATGGACACACAGTTTATATGTATTTCTAATGTATCAGTGTTAAAACATTGACAACATGTCACCATGTCCTTAGATTCACAGCTTCCATCGGTGTTTTCATGTGGCAGCCAGATGGCTGTATCTGCAGCTGGCTTGTTCATCTACCAGCGCCATCTTGTGACAGAAGTGCCATACAGCAGCTATATTCGTTACTGTTAACTGCATTTGCAAAATTGTACGTTTACTGTGAAAATGTGATATATAGGTTAAAAAAACAACAACAACAACAACAACAACAAAAAAAGAAAACATAAAAACTCTGGGAGTGTGGTATACTACCATCACTGGTGACTTCATCACATGGTCCATGTTCATGACTGTCACCCACAAATTCAAGGAATCAGGTACTGTAGGTGGATTGGGTGTCCTTTCCTCTGCTGTGATATCTATTGGCAACATATGATCCACAAAGTTCATGAATTTAAAACAATCACATCATATTCAGCCTAGTTTTTGGTTTATTGGACTCCTACAACTGAACTGTGTGGGGTCTGTTTATAAGGAAATCCAATATTCAGTTCAGAGTGTTAATTAGTCATAAACAAAGTTAAATTAGATCAACTCAAAGTTTACATTGTCATTTTTCTTGACTTCAGAGTTAATTTTATTTCATTAATTGGTGGTTTGTCTGGAAGATGTTCTGAAGTGAACTGGGTGCATCTTTATGATTTTGTCTTTTCTTCCAGCGGTTTTTGGGCAGGTAATTATTTAGAGATATCATTGCGACCAAACAATCCTGTTTTCTGTCAAAAGAAGTGTGTTTGACCCTGGACACTCCTCACATGAACAATCTCTGTACAGAATCTGTGTGTTTGAGGTCTGAAGGACACAAAGAGGCGATGCTGCCTGCTGACCCCTGAATAATTTGGTGTTTCTATTAATTTTTTTTTGTTTTACAAAAAGTGCAGACAAATTCAATATAAAGTGGGCAGAATGTGAGTGTAAATGAATAATTACATAACTTGTCATTATTCACTCAAATATGACCATAAATCTGTCAGTTTCCCTTCACTTCATAGTGTAAGGTGGAGAGAGCCCCTTCAGGCCGTCGTTATCCAATCCATTCAACTTGTTCATATAGACAACGCCCACATCACTGAAAGTCCAGTCCATGTTTTCCCTGTGACCTTGCTTGCACTGGGTACCTGCAGTGTGTGAACCTTGAAGACTAGAACAGCATGAGGAGAAGAACGTAACTGAAGAAGAATGGATATAAGAAAGTTTTTCAAGAAACTAAATATTGATCACTGCTGGTAGTAACAGGTAGCTCCAGCTAACAGCAGAAAGTGCCATGGAATTAATGAACCAAGTGCTCCCTGTTTGACAAATAAAAACCTAGCTTGCACACTATAGACAATCTCTGCACGTCTCACCTTTGTTGTTTCGCAGTCAAAAGTTACATTCCAGCTCCGAAAGAACGCTGTTATTTAGCTATCTAGTTTGTCTGAACTGGATTGTGAGGGCCCTGGTTGATTGTTTCTAGAGTTAAGTGTGCACTCTTTTTACCATATACTATCTCTGGGTGACTTCCTTCGGGAGCATCAGCTTTGTTTCTCACTTTACGCATGGATGCCATGTCAGGGCAGAGGAGCACAGGGAGTGAGAGGGGAGAGACCTCTAGTAGAAAGTTGAGTCTAAAGGATTTCAGAGGATAGAGTCATTTGTGATGCAGACAGTCTTGTAATTTTATGGAACTCAATATGAGTATGAAACATGAAGTATTTCAGTCAAGGTGCACCGTATAAGACTTATTTAACTTGAGCTTTCATTGAAGAGAGTAATGATTAGAAAGTGGAGAAAGCCAAGATATATAAAAGCCTGACCCATTATCAAGAGTATTATAATATTACTTTAATTCAGGTAATTTAGCAATATTTTCCAGGGCTTGAAATTACGAACATTTTAGTCACATATGTGCCCAAAACCTAATCTATGCGACTTCAAAATATTTGGGAGCAAACACTTATTGTGTTGTGAGCGAAAGTCATGGCATTAGCCTCTATGTTGATCAGTGATCAGTTAGCAGTTATTCAACTCATTGTGTTTCAATGTATCTTGAAGGGTCAGGCAGAAGGAGATGCTGAGGGAGAAAAAGATCAACATAACAATAATAAATAATCAACTCAGTCTTTGTTAGCTGTTTGTGAAATGTTGTGCTCATGCGCTACGTTCGCTCACTTCCTGTGCATCTCTTTGGGGCTAACCCTCCCCTGTCCTTAAAACCTAGTGACACCCCTGTTATAAACAGAAGATCAGGTAAAGACAGTGCATTGTAACAATGTTCATCTGAAGACAATGATTAAGATATAATCAAGACATAATTTGCTGTGCGTCCTGTAACATCATACAACACATGAGAACAAGCAGATCTCTTCAACCTGAAGCTTCATGACATCCTGCAGGAGTCCAGTACAGGAGAGATGAGATATGAATCATAATGTCTTATTTTGTTGTGGATAAAAAAACATCATGTCGAGAAATTCAAAATATACATTTAACATATAGGCTATACAGTTTTAACACTGACAGGATGTGTTTAAACGGTCTATCTAAAAAAACGACCAACACAACTGCTGCTGCCAGTCCACAGTGGAGGCCTATCATCGCTTATCTTGCTGTGTTGGGTCTCTCAGGTTCGGGCCAATCCCTCACTGCTGTAAAGAGACCAAACAACAGAATAGCTGAAGTTGTGTCATATTTCTCAGATACTGTGAGAATGAAGTGAAGGATTGTGGTTGTCCTCAATACTTTTCTTCAGGTTCTTACTGATCCCGGTCGGTGCTCGAGCTGAGAGCAATACAGTGTGAGCTCCCAAGTGCTCTCCGGGTCGTGGAGTGATTGACTTACAGTTTTTCTCAGTCGCTTTGGTGCTTTTCTCACATCACTATTAACATTTGCACAGCAGTTAGTGCATTTCTCAAAACAATTAGTGCAAACTGCAAAACCTAGTGGATAACCTGCAAAAGCACATCACTTGCTCAAAATGGATAGTCCATTCCTCAAAAGCAAGTATTCATGTCAATGAAACTGCCAGTGTCATCAAAATGAAAAGTCTTGACACCATCGTTTATGAACAAGACAGTCAAATGGCTTTGTCATGTTGTCATTATAACAGTTTATTCTCTCAGTGTTTTCCAATGCAAAGAAAAGGTCAGATTTCGGTGACACAACCTGAAAATGCTCAAGACAGCACTATACACTACTTGTACAACCATATGAAACCTACAGTAAAGTTACACATTGCTGTAGTTAGGGGAGTAAGTGAATACAAGACACTGAGTACGTTTCACATGTTTACTGTATATGCTCTTTGCAATTCTACAGCATTGTGCAAAAGAAAAATACACTACAGTCACTTATTTAGAACAAACATAAGAAACACCCTTTTGGTAGAGCTGTGCACAGATGTGAACACTATAACAGAACATTTTGTAACTGAACATAGGTAAATCATTCTGGCACATCCAGACAGCCCTCTTCCACCTCTGCAGGTTGTCTTTCAATTATGTGGTGCAGAGTAAAATTACAGTAATGTAAATGTAAAATGTAAAATGGTACACACCATGTCCTGCTCGGTTCATATATGCTCGCCAAGTGAGGGTTCATGGGATTCATCCCTGATATGAGTGACTATGAACAAGTGGCTTGTCATTGGTTACAACGTATATTTCACACACCTCCTCGTGAGTGAAAGCTGAAGTTCACTTGAGAGCAATTGTTCCATTTAGGAGACATTTCCAGGAAAAAAATATTTTGCTTGTCAGAATTTGATAACTAGTTCAACAATTTTGTATGTAATGACTCAAGCAATGAAATGAAGACTATTAGTTTTATTGAGGGTGACTATTCAGCATCCATAAGTATAGTTCATGTTGACTGACATGACATAAGCATTTGCAGTTTGTTCAGAGGAAGGAGAAATTGCTACTATGATGTGCACAAATGACTAAATGTTGTGGAGGTTGAACTAATAGTTATGAGAATTTTCATTCTGATCTGAGAAAAGCACCAAAGCGACTGAGAAAAACTGTAAACATACCACCCGGTTGTGGCTAGATGTGCAGTGTTTTTTTTTCCTTCTTCTTCTTCCATTTAATTCTTTACATGCTGTAGAAAACATTTTATATCAGATTTATATCAAGTTAATAAATGTCTCCGAGGACTCAAAGATTTCTCATGACGTAATTTGCAAATATGTTACAATTTGTATTTTTCATTATGTGATTTGCGACACACTGAATTAATAAAAACACATAGATTCATCTCTTGTCTGTCTTTTAATATTCTATTCATTGATGTGGCCTGAAAGTCAGTTTGTAATTGTTTCTGAGTGTTAATAAAGTTTATTATTTAAAAGTTGCTGATAAACTCTTTGAGGACTTTACATCTTCAGGGATAATAGAGGAAGAGTCAAAACAACATCTCTTATAAAAATATAGATTCATTTAAGGTATGTACACATTATAAACAGAACATTAGGAGAGTGTAGCAGTGTATTGTAACGTTTAGAGGGCACAAAGTGAAAACTCTCCATACAGTGATTTACTGAACCAGCTGTGATTGTTGAAACCAGCTAGATGTCCACGTTGAATGTACAAACTCAAACAGCAGCACTTCATTTCAGTTTGAACAGCAGCATTGCAACAAGAAGAGGTTAAAGTTCCACGAGCAACATCTGTTTATAAAATCTAGACAGTAAAAAAAATCTTGATAATATAACAACAAAAATGAAAAAGTGAACATAACTAAACACAGAACACAAAGTGCATGTTCTCTGCTCTAAAGTTTGCCAGATTCTTCTTTACATCCTGCAGGAGGCCAGTACAGGATATACTGTCAATGCTAATGCCATATCTTATGAAGGGTTAATTCATCATATAGAGCTATAAATTAGAAAGGTAACAACATAAAGTGCAGAGAGTCGTTACACGTGGTGAACGAGGTCGACATGTTTCTTAGCATTATTTCAGTAAAGTGAACACAGAGCAGATTTCAGATCTGTCTAATAAGTGACAGAGTTTGATGAGACGTCCTGTCAAAATGATGGAAAACATAAAGGTGAGGGTTTCCTCTGATCCTACTGAGCTGGAACTTTTCCAAATCCTCACTGGTCTCATCAGACAGACAGTGAATAAATAAAATGTAACAAATAAAGAACACAGCCCTCCATCGCACTCTGTCCACCTGTCCAGTGCAACAGCCTGATCCAGGATGTCTGTGGGCACCCAATAGTCCCTGATTTAATGTTGTTTAACCAGCCTGAGCCCCATTTGTTTATTTCCCTTCCCTGCGGTGGTACATTAGCCAGGACCAGCCTTAAAACGGAGTTTGATTAGCACAGATCCCATCCTGGAACTCTCCCCTCTCCTCCCTGGTTCCCTGATCAGATCTGTCCATCGTATAAAATTGTTTAATTGAGTTTAATTGAAGTGACTATTACCTCAGATCCTCCACCTGAGTTTAAGCAGAAATGTTGTTCATCAGAGTGACAGTGAATAAAAAAAAGGCAACAAACAATCAACACAACTACCGCTGCTGCTGTCAGTCCCAGTCCACAGTAGAGGCCGATCCTTCCACCTCCTGCTGTGTTCGGTCTCTCAGGTGTGTCTGTGCTGGGTCTCTCAGGTCCGGGAGAATCCTTCACTGCTGTAAAGAGACAAACAACAGAATAGCTGTGAAGTTGCTAAATAGAACCTGTTAATAAAGTTCTACTGACTTTTAGTCAATCAACTTACCAGAGACGTTGAGCCAACAGTCGCTGGAGTTCAAAACATTATTCCTCCTCACTTTACAGCAATACCGACCTGAGTCCTCAGTCCTGAGTCTGGACACATTAAGTCTGAGTCGTCCCTCTCTGAGAACCTCTTTGTCCCACTGGACTCGTCCTACAAACTGTTGATCCCGAGACTCTGGGACCTCAACACCTCCAGATAGAACAAACAGGACTGAGACTTTGTGGTCAGTTATCAGATAGCAGGAGATAAAAAGGGAGTTGAGGGAAGTGTCAGCGGTGGTTGTGAACGTCCATTCCAATGTGATGGTGTGGTTCTCCTCTGCCTGATAGGAGGTCTGTGTCACATTCACTACAAATGTTCCTGTTGAGGAGACAGAGAGGGAAAGTGAGGAGCAGACACACTGACAACTTTAACATGGCAGCCTTTAAACTCCATCTACATGTTTCTGTGGACAGTTTAGTGACGTATCAGAGCTGCAGAGGCTCATCAACATCAACTGTTTGCTCACATGTGGGCGACTTGAACTGATTGATTGAATCACAGTGTAAAAATGAAGCTGTAAACTGACCACAGACACAGTTGAGGCTGATGAGCAGCAGGATCCTGCAGATCATCTTCTCCCTGTGAGAGGAGACAGAGGTGAAGAGTCATGTGATCACAGTTCAGTCTTCACATGTACCACAACCAACATCTACTGTCTGTCTTTAGCCTTTACAATACTCCTTTGTCTTTATTATCCTGCTCATTACAGAAGAACTCCCTGACTGGACACAGTCTTGATGCTAATGCTAAGCTGCTGTATTGTACGTCTGACACAAGATGGCGCCAGTGGTTAAACTGTGGAGGTGAAGATTTCAGTCCAACAGCTTTGGCGGTGACTCAGTAAAACACATGAGCAGCTGTTTGATTCAACAGATGAAATTGAATGAACAGAAAATCATTGAACTTCATAATCAAACCATAAAGTGCACAAAAGTACGTGGACATACAACTACGGCGCCATCCAGTGAGAACAGCACAAAAGAAGTTGAACATTCGACCCTTCGTTGTAAAGCTGTGGGAACATAAAGTAAGTGTTGTCAACATATACAGAAATGAGATAAAAACTGCAAATAAATACGAACAACCTTGAATTTGGCATCATGTCATAGTTGAACTTGTCTCTCTATGAACTAATGTTTAGAGTCAATTGTAACATATTATACCATGGCCTGGGGGAATACTCGATTCTGATTGGCTGCATGGTGTCCAATAATCCCTATTATACCATGGTCCGGAGGAATACTCAATTCTGACTGGCTGCAGGGTGTCCATTAAACCCTGATATATGGACACCTGCTAAGTAGTTCCAGTCAAATTGTCTGTTCACAGTTCTAAATGAATGCGCTAGCTGGCGTATCAAATCTGAATATTTTATTTCAAACACTGAGCGCAGTCCATCAGTCATCAGTGCCTTATCCTCTGAACACCACAGGACGGTAACTGTAACACACAAGCTGCAGAAAGCACACTTCGTAATTATTATTAAGTAACCGGTAGTCTAATATGGACTTCAATGGGACTTTTCAGGCTGTCCTAACGATTTGGGTGAAGTTGAGTCGGTAGACTGGGCTCCGATGGTCAACCTCGGTTACCAAAAATACTAAGCCCAAATCAGAGGCATCTCTTCAACGAGAGCAGAGGATGAAGCTCAAGGAAGACCAACAAAGACAGTCAGAATGTGCAGAGGTTATGTTGGATCTCCAACAGACAGCTGAAAGCCAGAGTATTAGCTCAAATCTAACGCAGACAGCCCACTAGTTGGTAATGTCAACAACCTCGACTGTTGGCAAATCTTCAAGTTCTACCGAAAACTCACTCATCTTCATGAGGTACAGGTCATGTCCAACATATCTGTTAACTAACTCCTTGAGCCTATGTCTTAAAACGGGATCTAAATCCATACAATACGGACTCTCTGCAGCGGTTTCCTCCATAGACGTATTCTCCATTGTTTACTTCCTGCCCTTCATCTGAAACCGCGCCGCCTTCCCGCGTCAACATAATCACGTGACTGAAACACACAGCTCTTCTTAAATGCTGTAGAGTGCTCCATTCACTTGAATGGGCCTTCCCAACGATGGCCGGTCAATTATTTTCGTATAATTGACCGCTGCTAAGCGTATTTGACCGTTGTCAAGGAAAGTGGCCTTTTTGCCTCTGATTCATGTATTTCGTAGCACACCGAGCTCTAAAATCTTTTCACCCCAAGAAGTCCGGTCACTTATCACCCCAGCGTATTTGGTCGCTAAGTGACGTCAGCTGATCTGTAGCCTACTTCATATCGGAAAAAATGCACTCCTAGGCCACTAGTATGGATGAGTTTCCCATTAACTTTAATATTTTTGGAAAATACAGTGATTTCGACTCTTTGCAAGACAGAGTTGTCGTCACCGGGCAAGAAAAGAAAAAGAGAGGAAAGCAAAGAAGAGGGAGAAGCGAAACGGCACAAAGTTTTGGATGACAGAGACGTTGATAAAATAGAAGAGGATATGGGTATGGTACGGTATGGGCAATGTCAGTCTTAAAAGAGTGGTTAGAGGACTTGAATGTCAGCGGATGATTCATCAGCTGTGTTCTAAAGAATGTTCTGTTCAACGTCTTTTTCGACAGTTTGGTGAACTATATTTCTCTGCTGAAAAACAGATTGATTCGTCCGTCGGGACTTATTTTCCCGATAATGACCGCCGTTCTATACATTATCCTTTACTTATATGGACACCTACTAAGTAGTTCCAGTCAAATTGTCTGTTCACCGTTCTAAATTAATGCGCCAGCTGGTGCATCAAATCTTAATACTTTATTTCCAACCCTGAGTGCAGTCCATCAGTCTGTCAGTGCCTTATCCTCTGAACATCACAGGATGGCGACTGTAACACACAAGCTGTAGAACGTACATTCAAATCCCGTTTGTTGTTCAACTCCCTACTTCAGGCTGCGGCCACAATAACGTTACACGCGGCTGATCACTTGTTCTTGAGAAACTTGATATTGATTTGGGGGTAATGACATGACTGGTTAGCTAGCTTGTCTTGTTGTTAAACATACTGTCAAATTATATTTACTGTTTGTCAAACTACGCAATGTTATGAGGGGGCCAAGCCCGAGGGGCCGAGGGAACGCGTATGCAAGCAGATGCGTTTCCTCGGACCAGTGGTGCTAAGAACCCTATTGTAATTGTAAAGTTTTTTTTCTCCCTCTAAAAATGGTGCTGCAGGCTAAACCGTGCAAGGGAGGGCGGTGCAATATGGAGGGTTGGTCCAGACACCTGCATGTACCTCAGACATAAAAAACTACATATATCCACCTGCAGGGGGCACTATAACCTAGGCCAATGCGTTTTTGCCTATAACTCCCACACCGTCTGTCGCACATTAAAAAACCTTGTATCCCCATATTCTCTGAATGGAGCTGAATCACTTTGCAATTGGCTACGCCCACTTCCGCATAGAACGTTTTTTCACAAAAACTGGAAAACCTACTTTTCCGAACTCCTCCTTGGGATTTTGTCCCATCTGCGTGAAACTTGGCACGTACACTCTTCAGCTGGACCTGATCTAAAGTTATCAAAAGAATTTTGCTCGGTCAAAAAATGCGCAAATTATTGTCGAACAAATTTCTGTAGCTCGCTCTAAAACTGTAAACTGTTTGATATCTCATTCAATGCTATTAACACCAAATGAGATCCTTGGTTGCCATGACACTGGCAAGGCATGAGCAGAATTTGGTGAATTTTGGCCACTAGGGGGCGCTAAAATATGGGAAGTTTATATTTCTTGAACTGCTACACCGATTTTTAAGAAATTTGGTCGGTATGATGTAGGGCCACTCCTGAGCCCGTATCTTGAACGTGGTCATGACTGGTCAATGTGGGCTTATTACATGGTAAACAACAAACATTAATTTCAGCCAAACTGTTATGCTGAGAGCTTTGAAATTTATATGGTACATATAGAATAGGACACAGTTCTTCCATACCAAAAATTGCACATTGCGTTTTTGCCTTTAACTTCCACATTTTAAATAACACATTCGCAAATCTTATATCCATATGTTCCCTGAATAGAGCTGGGTTTTCTGACATAGGACACGCCCAATTCTGCAACACATTTCGTTCCCTAAATCGCCACATATGCAAAACCTACTTTTTCGAACCCCTCCTACAATTTAAGCGGCATCTGCCTGAAACTTTGCACATAGAATCTCCAGATGTTTCTGATGAAAAGTTGTCAAAAGAATTTTGGCACTCCAAAAAATCTGCTAGTTATAACCAAACAATCTTTTTTGCTAGCTAAAAAACACATATTGTTTTATATTTCGGTCAAACCAAATGCTTTCAACATCAAACTTAAGTCAATTTTTCCTGATGTCATCCAGAGACTCTCTTTAGTGCAAATTGACCGATAGGTGGCACTATAATGGATGTAAATGCATTTTTGCCTTTTAAAACAGGTGCTATTATATAAAAAGCTCAAAGTAACTGTACTACGTCCAACATTCTAACACGTCACCTCTGTAGCTTCTCACAAAAAGTTCTTTCTGCTCCACAGGTTCTGTAACATTAGTTCACTTCTCACATATGCAAGACAAATAACAGTGCGTTTAGAAAATGTAGGCCTACACACTAATCAACATAAATGCATTTTTCCTTGTCACTTCCATTTTTTGTTGCAATAATAGAAATGTAATGGAACAGTACTGATGTGGGGTCACTCCTGAGGCCAGCCATATAGTTAAGTAACGATTGGTCAAAGTGGGCGTGATTTAGTACAACAAATCCAAATCGGCACACATTCAGGTTTGCAATTCCGGTGCACTTCCCATTACAGTGAATACCACGACTCAGACGTTGGCTTGTGTCCTCACTTTTGCCCCGAGCCCGTCATCCTTTGGGGCTATCTTCCGTGGGCTCTGCGGTGCGTGGGGTCCGAGTCACACGGTGGGGCTTGGCTTGTTCATAACTGCTTGCAGGTCTAGTTGACTTTGAATCTTGCTAGCATAGCTTTCTGGCTCATCGCTGAGCGGACTAGAATATCTTCCGTTACCAAGTCGTATCTAAGGTCCGTCCTATTTACTGGAAGAGTGAACAACGCTTCCGTTGCATAAGAACTTTATGGGAGGGTAATGATTGTTCCAGATATTAGTCAAACCCTCAGGGGTTACCAGGGAAACTAAGTTATGGCTTGTGAAAAACTTTATATTTTGATTGTCAAACGCATGAAAATATAAATTAATGGTCTTAATTTCTCTACTTTGGCAAGTGACCATTGTATTAGCGGGACAATGCCCGGTGAGGTGTCCATAATCAGGAATTAATGGCCTCTGTGTTGTCCATTAATTCCTGATCATGGACATCTCCTCAGGCACTATCCTACGGAAGCTGAGAACGGCCATGGATTTTTCCTTTTTTTATGCACTGTTATCTCGTGATAATGACTTCTCTCGATCATCAGAGAGAAGTCATTATCACGAGATCATCATCTCGATCTCGATATAACAAAGATTGTTTCCTCATGATAACGAATTAATTATTTCATTAACTCGATATAACAAAGATTGTTTTATCGTGATAACGATATAATTGTGTGTGTGTGTGTGTGTGTGTGTGTGTGTGTGAGAGAGAGAGAGAGAGAGAGAGAGAGAGTCAGTCAGTTAGTGTAACGACTGTAAATGACCTTTAATGTGAAAATTGTTTATGAGAACATCTTGCTTTCATTTAATTTACTGGAATTCTTTAAAGCCAGGTTATTATTTCATTGACGCCAAATGCGGGACTTTTATTTTGAAAGCGTCTAGCTGTGAACCGTGAACACCCGTGTTCTTGTTAATCGTGTGTGTCTGCGTGCTGGAAGTGAGTCTGCATGGTTTGTGCTGAACGTGATGAAAACGATTTACTTAGCACCTGGCTGATAAAGGTTACAAGCTCTTATGGTGTGTCCAAAGGTGTGTTCGAGTGTACAAGGTTCCTGTAAAAAACACTTTGGACCATCAGTTAGAGAGTCTGACCATCATGCAGCCGGGTATGCTACAACGACATCAGGCTCACTTAGATTGCACCGCTGGTATGGCTGAAGCCTTGCTAACTGTCCTCTTAAATTACGCACATTAAGATTACATATTATCTGTGATAGCAAGGCATAATACAACTTAAATCACCACTTACACATGTCATGTCGGGAATCTTTTGTTGACGATCATGATGAGAGGACAGAATGTAGTGATCCGAATGACGAGTGTTGTAATACTATCTCTCACGCCCAAATCTCCAGGTGCTGGTGTTTTAAAAGCGGGCACGCCCCTTCCACCTCAGAGACCTGATAGGCTACATATGTGAGAGTCACCTTAGAATACTTGTTGGTCTGCATGTCAACTTTAGAAACAGAAAGCACGACTCAGTGCCATAGACAGAGGGTTTACTCTAACACCCTGGTACGAATGATCTGCATCCTCTAATCACACGGATCTGTGCACTCGTGTACTACGGGGTTTATTTGAGGGACTCTCGTTGGTCTAACACATTTTTTTCTTTTTTCTTTTTATCACTGATGTTACTTTATGTTCACTTTAAACAAAACAACACAGTTTGAGTTTAATTCTTTAAATGCTGTACAACATCTCAAATCAGGATTTCATGAAGTTTTCAAATGTTGCCGATGACGTCAGACTTTCCATGAGGCATTTAATGCTTGAGACTTTGTGATATCATGAACAATATTTTCAATATTATCATTGTTAGCACTTTTTATTCATCAGCGGATCTCATTCAAGAAGCTGATGCAATAAAAATGTATCTCTTGTCCTTCTCTCCATATTCTAGTAATGAGTGTGACCTGTAAATCAGTTTGTCACGGTTATATCCGTTAATAAAGTTGATTATTATTTTTATTATGACATAATATGAATCTCTGATATTAATATCATCTTCTCTTTTTATTTATGTTGTCTGAATTTTTGCCTTGTAACGCCTTCACCTGATGTTCTGTTTATACTGTAAATACATCCAATAACATGAGAGATGTTGTTTTCATTAACATGGTAATCGTTGAATGCATCAATTAAAACCGTGTAGTTACATAAAGAAAACTGCAGATCAAACTTCTTGCCATCAGGTGAAAAGTACAAGTGGAAGTCGAGTGTTTCCAAGTCCAAGTGTGTGTCGAGAGAGGAAGCTGAAAGGTTAAAAACATGAATAACTGTAGTTGGCCAGAAGAGGAAGGACCATCACACAATCAGGTAGTCAGATCAGTATAACTATGAAGTCATGGAATGATTTTAGCACATGCAGGAGACATCAGGGAACCAACACAGGTATATAGTTCTTGAAAATCTTCTAGTGTCACTAAACCATCGGAGTCTTTCAAGTTTCTGAATTAAAAGTACAGACCAAAACAAATATGTTTTTCAATGCATGATGTGCTGTTATTCCTCTTACTCAAAATTACCTGTGTGCACAGTGTAAAGATATATTTTTTTTATCTTCAAATGTGTTAACACTAAACTGAACTTTCAAAGGTCCCACAGCTCACAAACTGCAGCTGCTGTAGAGTCAGACGCTGAAACAAGAACTCGGTGTGACCTTAAAGCACGATGGGCAATGCGCGATGTAGTTTCATTTAAACACTTGCATTTAAGAACATTTCAGATCAAGCGTCTTTCCATCAGGAGAAAAGTCGAGCGTTTCCCATCATGCCCTGCGTTCTGGGTAGAAAGAAGAGAAAAACCTGCAACTGTATCTATGATTTAATTCTGATGCTTCAAACACATATTGATATAAAGGAGAGGAAGCTGGGAAGGAAACAACATGAACAACTGTAATTTCACTCTGAACCTGTGCAGGAAACTTTACACCAGAACACAGTCAGGTCGTCAGAACATTCTCACAATAGCAATTTTACATATTTCAGTTGAGGAATAAATGTTAAAAAATAACATTCCAGCTCATCAGTGTAATCTGATTAGTCTGACTAGTAAACAAGCCAATTCTGAACTGTGATAATTGACCACAGCTTCAGAATCAAATCATGTTCTTTTGTCTACCCAAAGTACAGTGCTTTGTGTAAAACACCTAATTCTTCTCATGAAGGAAAGAAGTTCAATTGAAGTTTTCTTAATGTTTTAATGTAATTGGGTGATTTTGTTCGATCATGTTAGTTTTTTACCTCTATAACATTAGCAGAATTAACAAGAAGGCCCTGGTGCTTTAGGGTCACAGCGACTTCTTGTCACAGTGACTCACTCTACCGCAGCTGCAGTGTGTGAGCTTTGGGACGTTAACATCAGTTATCAATTATCTCAGCAGTACATTTAAAACAACAAGATGTTTCTTATTATTATTATTTGTAAAAAAAAAATTGATTTTTGTCGCCTCATCGCTGTCAAAGCCTGTCTGCTTCCATGTCTAAAGAGTTTCTTACTTTCCAGCAGCTGTACCTCAACATTTACACCTCATGTATTAAAGAATAAAACATATTGATGGTAAACATGTCACATTTTAAAAATACAGTAAACTAATCATTTAACTGGTCAAATAAAATCATCTAGTTACATTTAAACATAAAGAAAACTTCAGATCAAACTTCTTTTCATCAGGAGAAAAGTTAAGTCTTTCCCATCATGCAGCAAAATGTACATCATTGATGCTTTTTGTAAAAGTTAAATATAAAACATTAAGATGTGTCTTTCCTTGTAAAAAGAGTCAGTTTGTGGCCTCATTGCTGTCGAAGCCTGTGTGAAGTTTTTATGTTTTCTTTCTTTTACCTATATATCACATTTTCACAGTAAATGTGTACAATTTTACAAATACAGTTAATAGTAACTAATTTAAGCTGCTTCTCTTTCCATCAGGGGAAAAGTTGAGTGTTTCCC
Source organism: Diplodus sargus (assembly GCA_903131615.1). NCBI lineage: Eukaryota > Metazoa > Chordata > Actinopteri > Spariformes > Sparidae > Diplodus > Diplodus sargus. The sequence continues at coordinate 1,106,271 of CAEMYA010000442.1, forward strand.
ATCATGCACTGTGTTCTGTGGAAATAAAGGAAACATCTGCAGCTGTCTGTATGATTTAATTCCGATGCTTCAAACACAGATCGATATGTACAAGAGGAAGCTAGAAGGGAAACAACCTAACTGTGATTGTATTCCGAGCCTGAACAGGAAACACCAGAGCACAGTTCCCAGATTAGTCTAAGAGCAAGTCATCAGGTCAAGACAATCATGACTTGCAATGAAACTATTTGCTGTTATGTCAGGGGAGTTGCATGTTTACTTTGGAAGAGTTTGTGCCATACATAAGTCAGCAGCATTCTTAAAAAGGACAATAGGAATATTGTTTAATGTCAAATTCATTTATTTACTGACATAATCAGCCCAAAGCAGGACAAAGAACCTCTCATACAATTTTTAATTTCACACGTTAAATGCCCTGACAACAACCACAAAGATTAATTTGCTTGATCACAAGTCACAGTTACACAGTCTTGAGTAACATGTGTTTGTATTACTACTCGGTCAGAATGTTCTGACTACCAGACTGTGTTCTGGTGTAAGGTTTTATGTGCAGGTTCAGAGTGAAATCACAGTTGTTCATGTTGTTTCCTTACAGCTTCCTCTCAAACATCGATATGTGTTTACAGCATAAGACTTACATAATGATTGACAGCTGCAGATTCTTCTCTTCTCTCCACGGAACACAGGGCATGATGGGAAACACTAAACTTTTCTCCTGATGGAAAGAAGTTGGATTTGAAATTTTCTTCATGTTTAAATGTAACTAGATGATTTTATTTGACCATGTTCATTTCTACCACTATAACGTGAGCAGAATTAACAAGAAGGCCCAATGGTGCTTTAGGGTCACACCAAGTTCTTGTTACAGTGACTGAGTCTACAGCAGCTGCAATGTGTGAGCTGTGGGACGTTAACATCAGTAATCAGTAAACTCAGCAGCACATTTACAACAATAGCATGTTTCTTTCTTTGTAAAATGTCATTTTTGTTGCCTAATCGATGTCAACCATCTGCTTCTGTGTCTGAGACAACAGAGTACAGCGGTCTGTGTGAGGGACCTGAACTGACAGGCTCTTCACGTCTCATCTTCAAGGTCCACAAGCTCAGGAGTGCTGTTGGTTAATGCATTAAGGAATGAACTGTTAACTCCTCCCTTAAAACTTTACCACCTGAGGATTGTGTGTCAGTTTTCTGACTCTTGGCTCAGACCCAGCCCTCTAAAAGTAAAAGTGTTGATCAAAGTGTGTGTCCCTCTCAGGTTGTGTTAAAGCTGCTGGCCTGTTTGTAATGTCCAGGTCTAAAACAGATCTGTAACTGTACCTGTCTGTCTCTTGAGTTGTGGTTAGGGACGTTGACATCAGTGATGTTTGGACATGCAGCTGTAAAATGGTGGTTTATAAACCTGCAGTCTTCACCACTGTGATGTTACCAGTGATCAATGTGTCCTGTAAAGCAGTTTGTAACAGCCTTCAGTTTTCTCAAGAAGACTCAGAGAGACTTTGTGCCAAACTGGAGACACAAAGTAATGTGTTGGAAAATCAACTGCAGGCCTACAAACAATATGTCATATTTTATAAGACTCTTTGATAAAGACCAAAATTATCTTCAGCTATCATTAAGGTAAAGAAACCAAGACCAAGACACTCTTCATGTTTCACTTATCCTCCTCTTCCTGCACAGACGGTGAACAAATCAAGCTGAGCTCACAGATATGATTTATCTGATCTTCTCTGCAGCAGCAGCACCTGATCCACATGTTGTCACAGATTGGTATCCACTGGCCCCACCTGCTGACGTTAATACACAACTGCAGCTGAGGAGTATTATTTTACTGTTATGTTAGATGTTTTCAGGTAAGGAACAAAAAACAAGCAGAGATCCTTTATCTTCAAATAAAGTGTTATTCATTATACAACACCTTTAGTCTTTAAAACCAGCGTTTCTTTCAAGCACACATACAGAGACAGAATGACAATCAGCAACAGACAGTAAATAACAAACACAAATTAAACAGCAGTACTTTATTTCAGTTAAAACTGCACATTACAACAAGACAAGGTTAAAGCTCCACAAGAAAAATTTAAATCTGTTGATAAAATCTGGACTGACGATCAAAACTGAAAGATTTTTTAAAAATCTTGATAAAAGACTAAAACAACACAAACGGAACAAAGTGAACATAACAAAACAGATACTCATATAACATATCGAGGGATCATATATCACAATATAAAATCTATGATCTAATATTATCTCTTGACAGATTTTCAGTGTTCCACAGTTCTTCAGTTCATTTAATGTTTTAACTTGTGTCATTTCTGTTCAGAACAGCTGAATGTTCTCTGCTCTAAAGTTCACCTGATTCTTCTTAACATCCTGCAGGAGGCCAGTACAGGATATACAGGATATACTGTCAATGCTAATGTCATATCTTATTAAGGGCTAATTCATCATATACAGCTATTAATGAAAAGGCCAACAATTTAAAGTGCAAAGAGTCAAACAGCACGTCTGTCTGCACAGAGTGTTGTCATGATAATCCTAACAAGTCCTCCCAAGTGTCCAAATTATATCTTACAGCTTCAGGAGGCAGTGTTTCCATACATGGTTATCTGTTTAACAACACAGTAAAGGGGTGATGCAGTCTCTTCCCTGTAACCAGAGGACTAAGAGGTAAAATAGGTCAGAGACACCTAGGCGGTAAACACAGACAGATTGAAGGCCACCTCATGAGGTTTACGAGGTTTGCTCGTTCAGCAACCATCACTATCGTTATCCAGACTTTAACATCTGTACAAGGCACGTACGACCACCTATTGTACGGAGACATAATGTGCTGGGAAAATCGTATTTTTCCCCAGCAACTTCTCCTTCATCAACTCTTTTAATGTTAATCTCCTCTGACTCTTATATCATGGACACTTACTGAACAACATGAAGGCAAGATGTGTTTTACTGTCTGCTACGCTGATCAAAGTGTTAGATCTTCTGAACTGTAACTTTTTTTAAATCCTCCACTGGACTTTGTATCTTATGCAGACAGCAAATAAGTAAAAAGGCGACGAAAAAACCACACAACGACCACTACTGCTGTAGGTCCCAGTCCATAGTAGAGGAAGATCATTCCCCAGCTGACCCCGTTCAGTCTCTCAGGTGTATCTGTTTTGGGTCTCTCAGGTTCGGGAAGATCTCCCGCAGCTGTAAAGAGACCAAATAACAGAACAGCTGAAGTTGTGACATATTTCTCAGATACTGTGAGAATGATGTGAAGGATTGTGGATTGGGGTCATCCTTAATATTTTTCTTCAGGTTTTTATTGATCAAAAAAATCTGAGGAATTGAACCTGTTATTAAAGTTGACTACTGACTTCTACAGCTGCATTGTTGAGAGCATCTTGACCAGCTATATGTCTGGTATGGCTTTTGGAGTCCACAGGAGAGCTGCCTCAATCCTCAAGAATCCCGGCCACTCCCAGCGCGGTCTGTTCACACTTCTACCCTCAGGCTGGAGGTACAGAATTGTTAAATCCAAGACCACCAGACTAAAGAACTCTTTCTTTCCCACTGCCATCAGACTCCAAAACAGCAGATAGGAGTTTATAATCACGAATTCTACCCCATAACTGTCCGGGATGTTTACATTTTTGCACATGCATTCTTGCACAGATGTAAGATTTGCACTGTTTTATTAGTATTATTATTATTATTATTATTATTATTATTATTACTATTATTATTATTATTATTGTTATTGTTGTTGTTGTTGTTGTTGCTTGTTCTTTTTTTTGTGCCTTGTACAAGTGCTTTACTTTCTGTGGACAGCAAAGGAAGAATTTCATTGCATAGAGAAACATGTTTCTTTACTGTGCATATGACAATGAACACTGTGATCCACTCCAAAGACACTGAGTATCCACTTCCTTTGGTTTCCTGTCGGTCTTTCTGAATGCAGAGCAGCAGGCGCTCCATGGTGTGGATTTTATCTTTGACATGTGAGATGCTGTGGAGGATGGTGAAAGGCTCCCCATGTCTTCACTGAACAGCATCTAAAAGTACAGGATGAACAAATAAAACAGTTTTAAAAGGGTTCAATCAAAATTTGGCTCAATCTGTCAGCTGACATTAACATTTATGCAATGTTTCTTTACTTACACACAGGTTAATGTGACAGCGTTATATGGCATTAATGGTGATTTAGATATTTCATGTGAACGAAACTTAGACTAAAAATTATTATCCAGTATATAAATGAATCAAGAGCCAGTGGATTAATTGGTGGTCATTAGATTGTTTCATCAGTCAACGTGGTTGTTTGAATCTTGGCTACTTTTATTTTGCCTTTGTGCTCTGTGCTTTAGCTTGTGAAGCTAATCCTCAAATTGCTGTGCTTGCTGTGCAGTCTCAAGTTTTGCTTTCTCCCTGCCTGCCTGTTGCCAGCTCTCTTGTGTTTCCACTCTGTGTGAGTACGCCGAAGAGACGGACCTCTCTGCCCCAAGCCGCAGCACCGCCATCGCTCTGCAGCGGACATAACGTCACAACACCTTCACCTTCACACTCGCCGGTGACTTCAGCTAGCACATCTGGATCCTGGGACTTCATATCACCCTCCTCCTGCACCTTGCACTTTTTGAACATTAAAGACTTTTGTTGTTGCACTGTTAACCTGAGTCGAGTCGTGCATTTGGGTCCAGATCCAACACAAACCGTAACAGCATTTCTCCATTTTATGTTTCATTTTTTTGCTACTTTGTTTTTTTCACAAAACAGAATGTTCCTTGAGACAGGTCCTCCAATCAATATTATTTCTATGTTTTAAACTTACTGACCCGAGCCTCACTCCGATATGAAAATGTCTGGAATTGCCAGTGCTCTGTTCAACCGTCCACAACCAAAGTCACTGCGCGGTGTGAGCAACAACTCGCCTCATCTACAACGTGTAGTGCCTGCAATGTTACAGACATGAGCGCTCTGCGCTAAACGGGAGGCTCAAGCTTCTGTCTGAGGGCAAAACTTGGGCACAGCCCCCTTTTCAGTGTCAGGGCCTTTTGGCCTCGCCCCCTTTTACGGAATTTTGTAAATGTGCAGACTGAATCGGCAGCCAGTGAATTCTAATTTCCAACATGTTGAAATAAACAAGACGGAGGGACGAGGTCTTTTTCCTGGTTACCCTGACTTGTGATTCTTCAGGGTACTGCCTACTAGGTACCTCTAGCCTGCACTGCCGTACAAGGATCATCCTGCAAACAGGAGATTTAAATGTAGGCAGAGACGGAGGCTTGGGTGTGCTTGCTCCGGCAACACATATGATAAATTGGAATCGATACAGAGAAGATTAGCATGGCCCCTGCAAAAGGATGACACGCAAATTCGTGAAGCGTTTCCACATTTTAAACTGGCTGCCCCCAGACCCACTCTGATATGAAAATGTCTGGAATTGCCAGTGCTTCGTTCAACCATCCACAACCAAAGTCACTGTGCGGTGCAAGCAACAACTCGCCTCATCTACAACGTGTAGCACTTGCAATGTTACAGACATGAGCGCTCTGCACTAAATGGGAGGCTCAAGCTCCTGCCTGAGGGAAAAATTGGGCACAGCCCCCTTTTCAGTGTGAGGGCATTTTTGGCCTCGCCCCCTTTTAGTGAATTTTGTAAATGTGCAGACCGCCATTCGCAGCCAGCAAATACTAATTGCCAGCACGTTGAAATAAACAAGACAGAGGGATGAGGTCTTTCTCCTGCTTACTCTGACTTGTGATTCTTTAACAACTCCCTTCATCTACAACGTGTAGCACCTGCAGTGTTGCAGACATGAGCGATCTGTGCGAAACGGGAGGCTCAGGCTCCTGTCTGAGGACAAAAGTTGGGCACAGCCCCCTTTTCAGTGTCAGGGCATTTTGGCCTCGCCCCCTTTTACGGAATTTTGTAAATGTGCAGACTGAATCGGCAGCCAGTGAATTCTAATTTCCAATATGTTGAAATAAACAAGATGGAGGGATGAGGTCTTTCTCCTGGTTACACTGACTTGTGATTCTTCAGGGTACCGCCTACTAGGTATCTCTACCCTGCACTGCCGTACAAGGATCATCCTGCAAACAGGAGATTAAAATGAAGGCAGAGACTGCAAGTTGGGTGTGCTTGCTCAGGCAGCACATATGATAAATTGGAATCGATACAGAGAAGGATGACACGCAAATTCGTGAAGCGTTTCCACATTTTGAACTGTCTGTCCTAAGACCCACTCCAATATGAAAATGTCTGGAATTGCAAGTGCTCCGTTCAACCGTCCACAACCAAAGTCACTGCACGGTGTGAGCAACAACTCGCCTCATCTACAACGTGTAGTGCCTGCAATGTTACAGATATGAGCGCTCTGCGCTAAATTGGAGACTCAAGCTCCTGCCTGAGGGAAAACTTGGGCACAGCCCGCTTTTCAGTGTCAGGGCATTTTTGAAATACTAATTGCCAACACGTTGAAATAAACAAGACGGAGGGATGAGCTTACCCTGACTTGTGATTCTTTAACAACTCCCTTCATCTACAACGTGTCGCACCTGCAATGTTACAGACATGAGCGCTCCGAATACAAAAGCCCTTAAATCAGTAATAAAGAAATATGATGTCTCTTCACATTATATCTTTATTATTAGAATAAATAAATGGTTAATGGTTATAAACATGATGGGCTGTATGCTGCTTATGAAGCAGTAAAAGATGCTTTAATAAAAGGCCAAAGTATTAACTGTTAAGAGTCAAATGCTTAAAAAGGTGTATTTGTCTACGTTTTATCAATACGATGCTTAGTCGTTTTTTCTTTTCTTGTGTTTTGTCATTCAATCTTCATCAACGTCAACAGTTGTCTGGTTGAAGAGGGCAATTTGATGCTGAGAAGCCGGACTTCAATGTGTCTGCATGAGTATTTCCTGTTATGGGTCACTTTATTACCGTATCGTAATCCCTGAGTGGTAGAACTTTGCAACATTGCAAATTACTGACTCTAGTGTTTGAATCTTCATTACAAATTCCAAACTTTGAACTTTCCCTTCAGGACTGCAAGTGTGCTTGTTCAGAGAGTGAACTCTCATTTGTATATAATCCCAATTGCAAGCCTGTTAACAGGATGAAGTGCACAAACATGTAAAGATTTATCAAAGCCTCCATCCTTCACTACTATAGGCCAATTTCCAAAGGCCAGCTAAGCTTTTTAAACAGAGACAATATTATGCATATTTTCATGAACTTTGTTGACTATTAGGAAGATTTGCTGGAATGTCCCGAGACTTATCTTTTGTCTGTATTACCTAAGTTTTAGAAATAAGATTAACATTAAACAGTGGCTTGTCAGTTGAGAGCTCCAACGATTAGTCATTTAGTTGTGTAGTCGATCCAAAGAAAATTCGTTGGCAACTATTTGGATAACCAATTAATCGAAAAAAACAAAATCATTTGCTTGTTCTAGCTTATAAAGTTTAACGACTTGTTGCTCTTCTCTCCCATATATAAGGGTAAATGAATATCTTTGGCATCTGTACTGTTTGTTGGACAGAAGAAGTCATTTGAAGACATCAATTTGAGATCTAGGGAAATTTTAATAAGAATTTTTCACATTTCTTTGACATTTTATTGACTAAATGAATTGCTAATCATGGAAATAAGTGGCAGATTCATCGACAATGAAAATGATTCCTAATTGCAACCTAACAATCAGCGTTGCTGCATTTTCATGAATTAGTTACTACCCTTTTATCTTCACTTAAGCGCCGTCAGATAGAGCCACCCACATCACTGAGGTGAGGCTGAGGGATGCACAAAGTCGATCCTCACACTGGCTGGAATCTGTGGTTATTTTGAAGACCTCTCTGGGCTTCCTGAATGCTGTGTCCTGCATTCAGAACACAATAGACCAGTAAGTCAGAGGTGCATCCAGGAAACAGATAGCTGTAACTACTACGACTGTTTTGACATCAGGCTGAACTATGTTTGATTCACTCACATTTACAGGGAGTGTTTAATGTGTTGTTGGATGAGAATGAAACCAACAATTGTAATTAGAGCCCTAATAATATATCAGTTGGCCGATAATATCCAGCAGTATTGGCCCATCGCAGATATATTGGTATCGGCTTATATTTTGTCATAAATGTGCCAATATGAAAACGTTTGTTTTTAGGCATTCTAAAACAGAAAAAGAAGTTCGGGGTAATTTATGATTATTAAACACCATGTGAAGTTTACTGTTTCTTTTGTTAAAATACAAAATATACTGCCTCCATTACATGTCTTTGTCACAAGTATGACAAGTGTTACAAGTACACAACTCATAGAGTATGTGACCTCAAATTTACTGATACTGATACACAATCACTGTACACAACTACAAATTCCACTGATACAGGTGCTTGAACTTTTTGTACCAATGATACCTTCATTGAAGGGCCTGAGCCGCTTTACTTCCTGAGGAGGCTCAGGTCCTACAATGTCTGCAACCGGATGCTCCAGATGTTTTATCAGTCTGTTGTTGCGAGCACCATCTTCTTCGCTGTGGTGTCCTGGGGTGAGGGCATCAAAGCGAAGGACACAAAAAGACTGACGAAACCCATTAAAAGGCAGGGTCTATTATTGGCTCTGAGCTTGTCACCCTGGAGGAGGTGGTGGAGGACAGGATGCTGGCAAACTGCTGGCGATTATGGACCATGTCTCTCACCCCCTCCACAAAACTCGGACAAGCTGAAGAGCAGCTTCAGCAAGAGGCTAATCCAACCTCGCTGCCTTAAGGAATGGAACAGGAAATCATTCCTACCCGGTGCTCACTCATGCAAAAACACACATAATTTATTATGCTTTAGATTATTATCTCTGTAAATAAAACTGCACCTTATTTCTCTTGCACGTTAAGTTCCACTTAAATCAGCATTTTATTTTAGTTACCTCAATATTTGATCTTATTTTGTAACTGTTAAAGCTTTTTTTTGTATACAGTACTTTATTATTTCTACATTTGCCAATATGGCCACATTAGCTAGCATTACATACATTTGCAGCTCCATTAACTACATTACACTACTACATTCACTGGCCCCAGAATCTTGTGTCAGTGCCATTCGTCGATTCACTTCTGTTCAGAAAATGGACAAAACTTCATGGGAGAAATGAACAACAAGAACTGGGACAACTGAGAGAGCTTCACTGCATGATGACATCAAGTGGACTTTCAACCCACCCATAGCTTCACATCACAGCACTGCTTAGGAAAGAACGATCAGGCTGGTCAGAAGAGTGCTGGTATCTGTGTGATATCAGCAGGAAATAACTGATGAAGCCTTGATCACTGTCTTATGTGAAGCAGAGGCAATCTGTAATGACCGACCCATTACAAAGTCTCTGAGGACCGTAATGACATGGAACCTCTGACGCCAAACCATCTACTGGGTTTTCCCCCCAAGCTTGTTTGATCATATGGATCAGTAGGCAAGAAGAAGATGGAGACAGGCACAATTCATTTCAGATTTATTTGTGAAAAAATAGTCCAAAGAATACCTTCCTACATTAAAGGAAAGACAAAAGTGCAACGAAACAGAACATAATCTTGCAACAGGAGACATCGTTTTGATCGCACATGCCACCGCCCCCAGAAATCCCTGGATGATTGGGAAAGTCATCAAAACATTCCCTGATAAATCAGGCATCGTCAGATCTGTTTAAATGCAAACAAATACTTATCTGCAGATCTAATGAGACCAGTGACCAAACTGTTTGCCCGTTATGTTTTAACTGACCTATTAAATGATAACATGTTAATAAAAATTGCTTCTCTCATATTAAAGGATTTATTCACAGTATGTTCACATTATAACAGAAGTTCAGGTAAAGGCAGTGTATTGTAACAAAGTTCATCGGAAGACAAAGATTAAGATACAACCAAGACATCACTTCCTTTGTGTCCTGTAACATCATACAACACATGAGAACAAGCAGATCAGTTCAACCTGAAGCTTCATGACTTCCTGCAGGAGTCCAGTACAGGAGAGATGAGATATGAATCATAATGTCTTCTTTTGTTATGGATAAAATGTACATCATGTAGAGAAATGCAAAATAAAAATCTAACATATATATACACTTGTCACTATCTACCTCTGACACTTTTATCATGAACACTTACTGAACAACATGAAGGCAGGATGTGTTTTAACGGTCTCATTTACAGTTCTGGAGCTTTTCTTAAATCCTCTGCTGGACTTTCCTTTCTTAGACAGACAGTGGTAAATAAACGGCGCCAAACAAACCACATAACTACCACTGCTGCTGTCAGTCCCAGTCCACAGTAGAGGCTGATCCTTCCTCGTCTTGCTGTGTTTGGTCTCTCAGGTTCAGGCCAATCCCTCGCTGCTGTAAAGAGACCAAACAACAGAACAGCTGAAGTTGTGAGATATTTCTCAGATACTGTGAGAATGAAGTGAAGGATTGTGGATTATGGTCGTCCTCAATACTTTTCTTTGGGTTTCTTTTGATCCAAAAAAGCTGCTGAATTGAACTTGTTAATAAAGTTCACCTGAATTCTACTCAATCAACTTACCAGAGACGTTGAGCCAACATTCACCAAAGTCCACACCATAGTTTGTGCTCACATCACACAAGTACCAGCCTGAGTCCTCAGTCCTGAGTCTGGACACATGAAGTCTGACTCGTCCCTCTCTGAGGACGTCTTGGTCCCACTGAATTCGTCCTACAAACTGTTGATCCTGAGACTCTGGGACCACAACGCCTCTATGTAGTTCAAACAGGACTGAGACTTTGTGATCGGTTGTCAGATAGCAAAAGACAAAAAGGGAGTCTGTGGAAGTGTCGGCTGTGGCTGTGAATGTCCATTCCAGTGTGATGTTGTGGTTCTCCTCTGCCTGATAGGAGGTCTGTGTCACATTCACTACAAATGGAGACAGAGAGGGAAAGTGAGGAGCAGACACACTGACAGCTTTAACATGGCAGCCTTTAAACTCCATCTTCTGTGGACAGTTTAGTGACATCTCAGAGCTGCAGAGGCTCATCAACATCAACTGTTTGCTCACATGTGGGCGAATTTAACTGATTGATTGAATCACAGTGTAATAAAGTGAAGCTGTAAACTAACCACAGACACAGTTGAGGCTGATGAGCAGCAGGATCCTGCAGATCATCTTCTCCCTGTGAGAGGAGACAGAGGTGAAGAGTCATGTGATCACAGTTCAGTCCTCACATGTACCACAACCAACATCTACAGTCTGTCTTTAGAATGCTCATCTGTCTTTATTATCTTGCTCATTACACACAAGGACTTCCTGAATGTACACAGTCTAGACGCAAATGCAAAGCTGTTGTTGTACTTCTGACACAAGATGGCGCCAGTGGTTAAACCGTGAAGGTGCAGATTTCAGTCCAACAGCTTTTACAGTGACTCAGCAAAAACACATCAGCAGTGGTTTGATTCAACAGATTCAATTGAAAGAACATAAAAATAATTGAACTTCATCATAAAAACATTAAAGTTCCACAAAGTATGTAGACATCTCAGTAAACACTGACTGAAATGGACTCCTACATTACTAAGACCACAGGCCAGTCATTTTTAACATCGAACATTGTGTTCACTGTCTCACACACACAAACTCTCAGTTCAACCAAGCCCGCAGACAAAAATATAACAATTTACAACAGCGTCTCTTACTATGCATGCTGCTTGGTGGGACTTCTGGCATTCCTTGCCTTGATCAATCCTCGTCACATCTGGCTTGTATTCCGTTGTTGGCACTCGAATCAATTTTTTCACGTGTGTCAGTCAGAACAGGTCCATGCTTTGATTTCACGTGTTCCTAGGTAGAAAACACAGACTCACAGATGTATGTTGACCCAAATACTGACAGTATCTTGATCCAGCCCGTTTGACATTGGGATATTTATCCATACGCACACTTTTCCAGAACTCAGTGGTCCCTTCCCTTAAAGAAGGTTTCAGTTGGTCCTCCTCACAAAGATCGATTATCTCCAACTCAGCCGCAGTCTCATCTGTAACTAGTGGGGCTTTTCAAACAGTCCGTCTCCGCATTCAACAGGTTCACGAGGAACATAGTCTGTGGGAGATCAGTTGTAGATATGCAAAACTGGTTTTCAGTGATGCATATCTGGCTGTTTGCTTATTCAGGGCGGTGCTGGTGATTTACCCGCTGGCTTTTGGCAGAGCGGGAACATGCACTAAATCTCCCTTCTGAATATGTCTGGAACAGCTTCAGTTTGTTGACAGACGCAACAATCTTTGCACCAGGTCAGGCTGCATTTTTAACTTACCCTGCAGGGTCAGGTTCAGCCTGTCCGAGTGACACAGCATGTCGACCAAAAAAAACAGATCCACAATCCACTTGGAGTCTGACAGCTCAGGATGGTCCTTGTCCTTCTCTTCAGTTTCACGGCATCCAAAAGCTCAAAGAGGCGAGACAGTGCCTCGCCTTTTAACAGCCACCTCATAGTGCAATGCAGCGGCAGGTCCAGCTCAGCGATGAGATTCTTGAATTGCCTTGGTTATGTGTGCGGATGTAGTTGACGATTTCCATCCCAGGCTTCATGACGTTGTCTAATTTCAGTGATTTAGACACGAGTTGCCCATTTCCAGAGTGAACTTGACACGAATTGTTTACTCATCAATAAGGTTTTCCCTCCCTCAAGCTGAGAGGGCAGTTTTATATTGCGTCCACACCAAACGCGTTTGTGAACAAACAAACACAAAATTCGATATGCACGTAAGAGCCGCATGAAACCAGTCAAACCCTTGGCAGAAAATAGTTTATTCAAGTGTACAAAAAGTATACTTATTTTATACTAAATAAAATAAAAACTGAGGCAGTGTACTTGAAGTGTACTTTTTATATACTACATTTTATATACTTAAGAAAAGTATAGTGAAGTATACTTGGCTTATACTGAAAAGTATGAAGGATAGTCTAAGACTAAGTACATTAATACTTAGACTTACACTTATACTTTAATACTAAAGCTTAGTCTTGTACTTTAGTATACCCCTTGTGGACTGTGGCAGGTATTCTCTTGTTGTTGGTGTAATTATGGTTTGTGAATGTGGTTGTGAATAAGATGATGTGTAAGACGGTTGCGGGTGAATTCACATCCTTGTTCTGTGGTTAAATTGTGTCGAGTTAACAAAGATGATACAAATGTTGGCACCGTGAGTGAAGGGGTGTTTTCTGGGAGAGACCTCCCGCCTTAAGCTGTTAATGTGTGAGGTAATAAGCGGCACATTTGTGGCTAGAACTTACTAAATTACAGGTACTAGTAGTAAGTATATTGTGATGTCAGTGCAGGTTAAGGTCAAGTTATTGACTTATGCTTACATTTAAATTAACAGAATAAAAATGTTTATCACTACACACATTTGCAGTGAGGTATTACCCCTGTTATAAACCTACATGTTAATAAACTACAATGTGGACTAGAAGTATACAGATGAATGTACTTGTTGTATACTTGAAAATATACTTAAAGTACACTTTTATAAACTTAAAATGTTCCAATTTAATCTGAAGAAGTATTAAATTAGTATTCTTTCTAGTACGCTACAAGTACATGGTCCATAGTGTACTTGCTATACTTATACTCAAGCATACTTAACAAAATTAACTTCAAGTATACTACTTTTTGCTAAGGGTAAGAGCTGCGGGTTGACCATGCCTGGTCTACATATATAAAACACTAGAAACCAAGTGCAAATAAACACAAACAACCTTGAATTTGGCATCATGTGTTGAACATGTCTCTCTATGAACTAATGTTTAGAATCATGAAATGAACATTTCATTACAAAAGACTTTTAGAAAAGGAAACTAAGTTTCTGGTAGAATTTAACTCCTCAGCTGACAAATACAACTTAATTAACACTCACATGTCAGGTCGAGAGTCTTTTCCAGATGAAGTAATGATGACAGGACAGACTGTAGTGATCCGTATGACGAGTGATTTAACATCATCTTTTACGCCAAAATCACCGGGTGCTGGTGTTTTTTAAAGCGGGCACGCCCCTTGCACACTTCATCTCATGAAACGGCTGTCGTAGCGGCATGTGGCAAGCACATAAGAAACTTCATCTCATGAAGTGTGCAAGGTAGGGTGGTGCTCCCATTGGGCCACCCCCCCTGCTGAAAATTAACAAATCACCTACTGCTGATAGGCTACATGCAGGAGGGTAACCTCAGATAACTTGTTGGTCTGCATGTCAACTTTAGAAACAGATGGTACAAATGATCTGTATCCTCCAATCACACACTTGTGTCGGGTTTATTAGAGTGACTCTTAATACAGTTTTTATCACTATGGTGTTACACAAAACAACACAGTTTAAGTTGTATTCTTTAAATGCTGTAAAACATTTCAGATTAGGATTTGATGATGTTTTTAAATATTATCAATGACGTCACTGAATTCTCGAAGCTTTATGATGTCATGAACAATATTTTAAATATTATGGTTGTTGACAATTTTTATTAATTCAAGAAACTGATGCCATAAAAACGTAACTCTTGTCTGTCTCTCTATATTCTAGTAATTCATGTGACCTGTAAATCAATTTGTTACTGTTATATTTGTGAATAAATTGTATTACTATTATTATTTTTATGACATAATATGAATCTCTTTGATATAAATATCACCCTCTCTATTTATTTTATCTGAATATTTGTCTTCTGATTCCTTTACCTGATGTTCTGTTTATAATGGGAACATACCGTAAATAAACAATTTAATATGAGAGAATTTGTTTTTATTAACATGGTAATCACTGCATATGTCAATTACAATCATCTAGTTACACTTAAGCGTAAAGAAAACTTCCGATCAAGCTTCTTTCCATCAGGGAGAAGTTGACTGTTTCCCATCATGCACTGTGCTCTGTGAAGAGAAAAATCTGCAGCTGTATTTATGATTTAATTCTGATGCTTCAAACACATATCGATATGTACGAGAGAAAGCTAGAAGGTAAACAACAGAAATAACTGTGATTGCACTCTGAGCCTGTGCAGGAAACACCATAATACTGTCAAGTAGTCAGACTATTATTATAATGAACTGGGGACTTTCAGACATACAGCATGTGGGATGAAGATCAGAAAGTACCGCTGATATCATTCCATATCAGAGAACACCCACTGAAGGAATTCATTGTTGGGTGAGAGAGAATGGCACAATTATGGCATGATGACTCTAAAAATAGCAGAAGAGGTACTACAATGAAACAATGACTATGTTAGCACATAGACTGTTGTTATCTTCCGGTGTTTGCATATTCTCTGTGTTTGTCACGATGAGAAAGTCATGGCACACGTCCAACATTCAGAGTTCATTGCATGTCAGTCTTGCCTCATTATGAGAAATTCCTCAGTCAGAGTGTTCTGACTACTTGACTGATCTGGTGTAAAGTTTCCTGCGCAGGTCAGAGTGCAATCACAATCGTTTATGTTGTTTCCTTACACCTTCCTCTCATTTATATCGAAATGTGTTTGAAGCATCAGAATTAACCCATTTAATCCCAAATTTTTCCCTGCAAAATGAGTGCATGCATTTCACTCCTTAGACATCCCTAATAATATGTATGAATATTTTCATTTTATGTTGGTTATGTTAGTGAAAATGTAAGTTTTATACTTGGCAACAATTGTTGCAGGTGGGAAACTGCATAGTCTAAATTTACACAAACTCTTCAATTTGACCGATTTACACATGTAAAGAATAAAAATAACACGAACATGAGTAACATATTGTAACTAGGCATGGCTACAAATGTGTTTAAACCATTACTAGATACATTTAGATATAATTTCAATGGATACTGAAGGGAACTATCAGGGACAACAACACAATTACTGTATTTCATTGGCTCATGAAAACGGTTAAATAACTGTAAAGCTAAAAGTGTTTAAACTTACAAAATAAGAACTAATACTAGTTTGTAAAAAATAAAATAAATTCACATTGTCAGTATTTATTGTACCTCAAAAACAGTGCAAAAGATCACAGGACAACAACAGCACAGGAGCAAAGCATAGCTCAAAGCACGTAAGACCGTTAAATAACATAAGGAGCTAAAAGTGTTTGAACTTACAAAATAAGGACTGATACTAGTTTATAAAAAATAAGATAAATTCATATTGGGGCAGTACCTTAGATTCACTTAAAGTGAAACTATTGCCAAAAAGCAACTGCGGCTTTATTTGTGAATGTATATGAGTAGAACCTTCATGTAAATGCATAATTATGACTACAGAGGCACTTTTAAGATTTACCATAATTTTCAATGGAGTGCATTGGGCACACTTACGCTAGCATCAAAATCATTATTTTTAAAACACTAAGAAGACTCAACACAACATGAAACTTTGCTCCTAATATCACCAGGGTCTCTACACATGAACACGAACATTGAGCACATTGTTTGTCTACACAGAGTTTACTAAAAAGAAGGTTTTTGGACAACTCATGTTAGCGGCAGCATCTCCGGCGAGCTGCCGTCATGGCAGACAAAAAGTGTCGATCCCCGAGTGCAGCAGCAGGGAGAGTAATGGTGGACCTCCTGCCTGTTTGGTCGCACTCGGGGATCGACTGTGATACATGTGCCTCCGCGTTACTGAACTGTAACCAGATGCGAGCAGAACCCCATAAAAACTCAACAACTCATCCATGCTCAGATCAAGTGCCTTCCCTTTGGTTTGCATTGAGAAGAGGTTTGACATCTCAACAGTGAGTGAGGGAGGGTCTGAGGGTAGTTTTGGACTTATCAGGTTAAAATGTTTCTCATCCTCCAGATAGGTCACCTCTGCTTCATCATTCAGCAGTCTAGCAGGCAAATGGCCTGTTATGCCTTACTCTCTACCTGAGCAGTCACTATCACAGTCACTTTCAGTTGCATCTTTTTCAACTGTAGGAATGACTGATATGTAGCACACATCACTTTGGGGTTCTTTTAAGTCTGGAAGATCCAAAACCTCTGATAGTATTTAGGTGTGTAGAGAAAAACATAAGAAAAATAGAACAAACAGCTAAAACTTTTCCACCTGGCATAACGCTATGACTATGTGTTATGCTAGAGGCAACAAATGTTGCCATTGTTACATTTGATCTTTTTATGATCAAAAGATTTATGCAGGCATATAATTCTTATATATCAGTAGTAGACCCTTTAAAAATGATATGTACAAAATATTTCACTTATATCTGTTAATTTAGGTATGTTACTTACTTCCTCTTGTACAAGTTTGAGGCAGACATTTCCCGCCAGCGGTGCAAGCAGGAAGTAAAGAGGCCTGGTCATGTGACCATTCACACTAGTTACATGACATTGATACAAACTAGAGGAGACAACAAATTCTTTTATTTAAAAAACTTGCATTAGGTGCAAAACCAAAACAGCACTTTTAGAGCTTCCAGGAGTTAAAAAAGACGGCGGCAACAATTGTTGCCGGTGGGATTAAACGGGTTAAATCATAAAGACAGCTGCAGATTTTTCTCTTCTCTCCACAGAACACAGTGCATGATGGGAAACACTCAACGTTTATCCTGATGGAAAGAAGTTAGTTCTGAAATTTTCTTTATGTTTAATTGTAACTATGGATTTTATTTCATAGGTATTCTGCCATTACTGGTGACTTTATCACGTGGTCCACGTTCATGACTGTCACCCACAAATGAAAGGAATCAGGGGGATACTGCGGGTGGATTGGATGTCCTCTCCTCTGCTGTGATATTTATTAGTTATATATGATCTACAAAGTTCATTCGTTTGAAATAATCACATAATTTTCAGACTTTTTTTTTTTTTGGGCAGGTCATTATTTTGAGATATTATTGTGATCAAACCCTCCTGTTGTCTGTCAAAAGAAGTGTGTTTGACCCTGGACACTCCTCACATGAACCATCTCTGTACAGAATCTGTGTGTTTGAGGTCTGAAGGACACAAAGAGGCGATGCTGCCTGCTGACCTGCTGGACTTTATTAGAGATCAAGTACAACAAATACTGAGAAATGATTATCTTCATGGGAAATGCAGTCAACTCCTGGATTACACACATTCACCAGGTTCATTATTACACATGATTAAAACATTCAGATGTCACATAATAAAATACGTGAGGAAAAGCTTCAAATGTGAAATTTCAGAGTTCTGTAGTTTTATACCCACAAAATATATCTGTGGATTTACACAAATGATTGCAAAACTAACTTAATGATAAGTTTTAAACAGTGTTTAATGTGTTCATGCTGGTGAACTGCTTCTGTTGACAATGTTTCAGTTAAGTTGAGTCATACTGCAGTGGATCCTTTTCACATCAATCTGCACTTTGACCTGACAGCTGCAGTACAACATGATGAGACCTGACGTTCACCAACTCCAGTGTCAAGAGGTCCACACCATAGTTTGTGCTCACATCACACAGGTACCAGCCTGAGTCCTCAGTCCTGACTCTGGACACATGAAGTCTGAGTCGTCTGTTTCTGAGGATGTCTTTGTCCCACTGGACTCATCCTACAAACTGTTGATCCCGAGACTCTGGGACCTTAACACCTCCACATAGTTCATAATAACCTAAATAATTTTAGGTGTGCTACATGCATTCAGTCTATGACGCAAAAGGCGGGTGCTGATCTGATATTGACTGTTTCCACAACCAATCAGAGGAGAGGGTTTTTTGTCCCACAGCCAATCAGGGGCTTTTGGACTGATCTGGTACCTATTTGATATATTGTTGTACATTGTCCTTTCATTCAGCTCTAGCGTTGTAATGTAAAAAATCCAATAAAGATATTGTTGAATTTTTTTTTCGAGTGTACAAGTACTCTCAGCATTATGGTAAATGCGGAGTCTACCGACTGCACTACTGTGGCATATCTCAGTGGATTTGTGGATTTGGAGTTGAAGAAAACAGAATCTGTGACTTGTGGGAAAGATTCGAGAAGTTGTATCAGTATTTGTTTTTGTGTTTTAAAAGAACAAAAATATTTTCATGAGAAATTATTTTAAATACATTGAACATTTATTGCACAAGATCACATTCAGATTTGCACATATTCATATTTTGTCCACAACTTCACATTGTTTGATACAGGTACACAAATATGTTTTGCACCAAATATACTACAACAATAGGAGCAGAAATGTGAGCGTGTCAGTTTTTTAATCTGTGACTTGTAAAATAGGATTTGTGCAGCTGTAAATAAGAATTTGTGAATGTGTAAGTTTTGTGTTGGATTTGTGGAGAGAAAAAAAATCTATAAGTACACAACTCATACAGTAAGTGACCTCAAATTTACTGATACACATACACAATCACTGTCACAACTACAAATTCCACTGTTACAGGTGCTCAAACCTTT
This sequence comes from Diplodus sargus, assembly GCA_903131615.1. Lineage (NCBI taxonomy): Eukaryota > Metazoa > Chordata > Actinopteri > Spariformes > Sparidae > Diplodus > Diplodus sargus. Next base: position 1,125,669 of record CAEMYA010000442.1, read on the forward strand.
TGCACCAATAATACCTTCATATTAAGTAGTCAGACCAGTATAACCGATTTAATAAATATATTCTTAAACAAGTTCTCACAAGGCTAATTCAGCTATGCCCTGTGGGAACAGACGTATTCAAGTCAAACATGCATGCCAGTCAAGTTTTGCCACATCTGTTATATGACTGGTTAAACCACTCTCACAGATACTACGAGAGCTGAACAGGAAGCACAACTGAATCCCACTGTTTGCACTGGGCTTTCATTCCTCATCTACTTTAACCAACTGTGATGACCCATGCACAACAAATCTTAAATCTCCTTAATCAGTTGGTCAGCAACCCAGCAGAATGAGATTAATGCAGGGTGCATTAATTTCTCCGTCAGAATTGTCTGAATACATACTTGTAGTCTGATGTACAGTTTCCTGCCCAGGTCCAGAGTGAAATCAGACTTTTTTATGTTGTTTCCTTCCAGCTTTACATGTTTACAGCATCAGAATTTAATCATGAAGACAGCTGCAGATTTTTCTCTTCCCGCCACTGAACACAGTGCATTATTGGAACACTCAACTTTTCTCCTGGTGGAAGTTATATCTGAAGTTTTCTTTATGTTTAAATGTAACGAGATGATTTTATTTGGCCATGTTAATTTTTACCACTATAAAATGAGCAGAATTAACAAGGAGGCCCAATCGTGCTTTATGGTGACACCAACTTCTTGTTACAAGTGACTGATTCTACAGCAGCTGTAGTGTGTGAGCTGTGGGATGTCAACATCAGCAATCAGTAAACTTAGAACATTAAGACGTTTTTTCTTCTTTGTAGGCAATGTAAACAATGGTTACGTCATTGTCTGTAACCGCTTTAACCCTTTTTATGGGGATTACTGGGTTTTTGCTGGAGCCAATCCCAGCTCACTCTGGGCGAGGACAGAGTACTCCCTGGACAAGTTGCCAGCTCATCGCAGGGCCCTCAGTGATGGTAGAGGCTGCCATGCAAGGTGCCAGCCAGCACATCCGGAGAAAGGTGAGGTTCAGTATCTTGCATCTTGCTTAACACTTTGACAGGCAGCTCAGCTTATCCCAGAGTTGGGATCTGAACCAGCGACCTTCCAATCACAAGCCGACCTGCTTTACCTGCTGAGCTACAGCACATGATTCAGTGATAGTACTCTGAGAGAAGAAAAAGGTAACTTCAAAATACCATTGAGAAGATCTGCCCTCTGCACAGCACAACCCTTTTTATGTATTATTTAAGAAGAAGTTATGGGAAAATCTTTTGAACCAAAAGATAACAATACAAATAAATGATTTCTTCAGCATCAGAATTTGACTTCTGTCAGTGCAAAAACTGTGGAACCATCTTCCAGTGTCATTTCAGGAGGCAGACACCCTCTCTCTGTTTAAGAGTAGACTTAAAACTTTCCTTTTTGATGAAGCCTATTTCTAGGGCATGCACAGGCTCTTAGCGATATTGCCATAGGTTCAGTCTGCAGGGCGATTACCCATGATGCACAAAGCTTTTCTCTCATTCATTCATATCTGTCACTGACTTGGCATTATTATCATATTTGATCATATTTATTTGGTTGATCCAAATCACAGTGTATGGCCTTAGACGTAAACGCTAAGCTGCTGTATCGTACTGCTGACACAAGATGGCGCCAGTGATTAAAGTGTGACGGTGAAGATTTCAGTCCAACAGCCTTGATGGTGACTCAGTAAAAACACATCAGCAACTAGGCATGTTGCTTAGTGGGATTTCTGGCATTCCTTGCCTTGAACAATCCTCGTCACATCTGGTTTGTATTCCATTGTTGCCACTCGAAGCAATTCTTTCACATGTGTATCTGTCAGAACACATCGATGCTTTGATTTCACATATTCCAGGGTAGAAAACACAGACTTGCAGACCTATGTTGATCCAAACACTGACAGTGTCTTGAGCGCAGCCCGTTTGACATTGGGGTATATTTCCATTGGCACACTTTTCCAGAACTCCCTTAAAGCAGGTTTCAGTTGGTCCTCCTCACAAAGATCGATCATCTTCAACTCAGCTGCAGTCTCATCTGCAACTAGCGTGGCTTTCAAACAGGAGCCCCTTTCACATCGGAGAAGACGCGTTGGTTTGCCAATTCTCCTTCAATAGTGATTCACACAGAACAAAGCATCTCCGCCTCAAAGACGAAACGGCTGTGTGATTCACACAGGAAGTCGGCACTGCGGCTCCTAAAGAGGCGTGACGGCACATGTCAAACACCTCCTGTTTTCAAGGTGTTTTCCCGGTGTCATGTCAATCTCAACCCGCTGACAGTTTATAATCATATGGATAATGTGGATGTGTTTTGTGGTTTGATAAATGACACATAAATTCGTGCAAATAAAAATATTTTTTAAATTCGGTATATCTTAGTGCAGGTGTGTGTGTATGTGTGTGTGTATTTGGAGGAACTCAGAGGAGAGGAGAGAGGAGAAGCAGCAATGTGATAACAAAATACACCAAAACAATAAAAAATACTGATAAAATAATTGACAATGTCTGAGCTTATCAACAATATGATATTACATAATTTAGCCCACTGGGAAAGATATTTCTGCAATTCCCTGAAATATGCAGCATTCCTCTTATTGTTGTTTTTTTCTGGCGTAGGGTTCAATTATTGTGGAGAGGTCCACATGCTGTGTTAAGTAGGTCATAATCAAAGAAAAACATAAGAGTTCTGAGCCATAGTTATTTGATCCACTATCTAAAAAAATATGCTCAAAAAATTAAAGTATTATGGGCTTTTCTTAACATCTCAACGTTATGCCAATAAAACGCTGAGGAACTGCAGGAAATTGGACACCTCCTTCAGTGTCTGGCTTGTATCTAGATGGCAATAGAAGGGAGTCACGCACTTGTAACTGAGATGCAGCCAGTTTATTTTAGACCCAACAGATGAGTTTTCCTCCTGAAGAAGAAAGAGATGTGGTGATACTGGACACCTTTTTGGTAAATAGACATGAAACTTTTCATTTAATGACACAAGTCAAGTTTCTCAACAGGGTTCCACTAACAGACAAATGACAAATAATGTGTTAATCAACGTGTTGATCACTGACACCACTCAAAAGTTCAGTTGTACACATGCTTTAAAAAAATATAAACTCATCATACTCATATCGAAACTCATATTGTCATAGTCTAATGTCTTAAATGTCGATATCTGTGGCTTTGTTACGACCCCAGCTCGTCGGGGAAAGAAAAATAACATAAAGAACCAGATGGAGTTAGTTTAGCAAAAATTTTATTGTTTTTTAATAAGGAAGGTGAATTTAAATATGAATCAAACTGGATTAAACCAAGGGAGGCAGATGCTATTCCCAAGTAAAAATACAAAAACCAAACTGAAATACAAAACAGGAATAACACCCCTTAGTCCGATGTATCGAGACCAAAATTTTTCACAACAATTAAATTAAGTACCGGCTCAGGGTTGTCAACATGTGTCACACACACAAAACAAAGGATTTATTCAAAGTCTGGCACGCAGGCCAAGCAAAAAGGCTAACAAACAGTAGGCAAGTGACCACACAAACACAAGAGAGACAAACCACAAAACAAATGCTCAAGGCAGCAATAAGCAGGAGAACAAAGGGGCTAGCTGCTCACACTAAATCACAGAGCCCTCGAGTTGTGTCTGACGATGAGCTGGAGCAGGACTGGGGCAGGTGAACCGGAACAGGGCCACCCAATCACAGTGCAGAAGGGCAGGCAGACTGAGGCAGGTAGGTGGATAGGTAGAGGAAGACCAGGCAGGAACCAGGGGCACGAATCAGGAGCAAGGGCTGACACACGCCGATCTGCATACTAGAACAAACTACCAACATGATGACAGACACTGGGGACAGGGCACAACAGCCAAGGGCCGACAGGTTTGTTGCAATGAGAGAGCTGAAGCAGATACCTCCCAGATGAAGAAGCTGGAGGGCAAATTGGCAGAAGCCCAAAACCTTGAGTCCTACCAAAAAGAGAGGAAAAAACGTGTGTGTGTGGGAGAGAGAGAGAGATAATGGTTTGTGTTGTTTATTGTAGGTGTTGGTGGCAGGTTTTGAGGCCTTCAGCACAGGGGTTGGTGTCTCACATTTGAAACACTGTAGGTCCAGGCCAGCCATTTTAACTGCCATGATGGATACCAGTGTTCCATCTAGTGCCAAGCTGTTCCTGGTTTTGGACTTGTTTAGTCCAACCATGCAGAAAACCCTCTCAGCATCTGCATTCGAATGAGAAGCGCCGCCCCTCCCTACACGTGGAACACGCGCTGTGGGTAGGGTGAGCCCAAACGGCAAAATGCATCGGGACAAAGCAAAAGAAAGAAAAGTCAAAACAAGAAGAGGCTCGTGCTTCACTTGAAGGTGGGTATGTTGTTAAAAGAAAAAAGAAAACTCTGTGGCATAAACAACCCAGCCTGCTAATCATGAGACAGAAAAGAGGATAACTTTGTCTAGATGTGGTGGAGATTACACTTTCTAGCGGACTTGATTATCATTTATTAAATGTCTGCATATACTTTCACCATGACCTTAACTGACCAGTTGGTGGTCGTATGTTAGCTCAGGTTTATAGCCTATGCTATCAATAGAAGTTTTGGGCTATTTTTATGGAGGTAAAATATATACACACGTATTTTATATATATATATATATATATATATATATATATATATATATATGTATATATATATATATATATATATATAACCAACGCTGCGGCGTTAATGCGCCTTCTCCTGTGTGAGAGGGACTACTGTATCGGTTCGCCAATAATGCGCCTAATACTACCTCTAGAGGCGTATCAGCGCCGGAGCAAGATGTCATCCCTTTCAACCAGTGTTGCATATCTGGCTGTTGCTGGCTGGTGCTGGTGACTTGCCCGCTGGCTTTTGGCAATGCGGGAACATGCGCTAATTCTCCCTTTTGAATATGCATCTTGAACAGCTTCAGTTTGTTGACAAATGCAAACACTCTTTACACCAGGTCAGGCAACATTTTTAATTTACCCTGCAGGGTCAGGTTCAGTCTGTCCAGATGACACAGCATGTCGATGAAAAAGGCCAGATCCATAATCCACTTGGAGTCTGACAGCTTGGGATTGTCCTTGTCCTTCTCTTCCATGAACAGTTTCAGTTCTGTGGTTATGTGTGCGGATGTAGTTGCTGATATCCATCACAGGCTTCATGACATTGTCTAAATTCTGTGATTTAGACATGAGCTGCCCATTTTCAGAGCAAACTTGACACAAATTGTTTACTCATAAATAAGGTTTTCCCTCCCTCCAAGCTGAGCGGGCAGTTTTATGTTGCCTCCACACCAAATGTGTTTGCGAACACGCATACACATTATAAACAAAAAAAACACTAATTCGATATGAACTTAAAAGTCGTATGAAACCAGGCAAAGAGCTGAATGCTGCTAGGGAGCCGCGGATTGGCCATGCCTGGTCTACATATATAACAAAAAATGAGAAACCAAGTGCAAAGAAAAACAAACAAACTTGGCATTCTGTGTCATAGTTTCACATGTCTCTCTATGAACTCATGTTTGGAATCAAGAATAACATTTTATTACAAAAGACTTTTAGAGAAGGAAACTACATTTCTGGTAGAATTCAACACCTCAGCTGACAAAAACTATTTAAATCAACACTTACACATTTCAGATCGAGAGTCTTTTCCAGATTAAATCATGATGACAGGACAGACTGGACGAGTGATCCGTATGACATCTTTTACGCCAAAATCACCAGGTGCTGGTGTTTTTTGAAGCTTCATCTCATGAAGTGTACAAGGTAGGGAGGTGCTCCCATTGGACCACCCCCCATTGGTCTGCATGTCAACTTTAGAAACAGGCGGTATGAATCACATGTATCCTCCAATCACACAGGTCTGTACTCTTGTGTACTGCAGGGTTTATTCGAGTGACTCCCATTGGTTAATGCAGTTTTTATCACTATGATGTTACTTTATGTTCACTTTACACATCTCAAACCAGGATTTGATTAGGTTTTTAAATGTTATTGATGCATCATTGAATTCTTGAAGCTTTATGATGTCATGAACAATATTTTCACTATTATGATTGTTGACAATTTTTATTCATTCAAGAAACTGATGCAATAAAAATGTATCTCTTGTCTGTCTTTCCATATTCTAGTAATTCATGTGACCTGTAAATCAGTTTGTTACTGTTATATCTATAAAATGTATTATTATTTTTATGACATAACATGAATCTCTATGATATAAATATAATCCTCTCTATTTTATCTAAATCTTTTTTTTTTTTATGAACAATGCACTTACAATACAGTGCCTTTACCTGATGTTCTGTTTATAATGTGAACATACTGTTAATAAATCATTTCATGAGAGAATTTATTTTCATTAACATGGCAATCAAAATCATGTAGTTACATTTAGAAATACAGAAAACTTCTCAACTTCTCATCAAGCTTCTTTCCATCAGGGGAGAAGTCGAATGTTTCCGAACATACACTTTGCCCTGTGGAGAGAAGAGACTGCAGCTGTCTTTATGATTTAATTCTGATGCTTCAAACACATATTGATATATATGACAGAAAGCTGGAAGGTAACCAACATAAATAACTGTGATTACTCTGAGCCTGAGCTGGAGACACCATAACACAATAAAGTAGTTAGACTATTATTAGAGCGAAGTGGAAACTGCCATTCTGATGGCATGTTGCATGAACATGAGAAAGTACCTGTGATATTCATTCCATGCTGGATGACACCCTTTGATGGAATTAGTTGTTGGTTGTGAAAAGATGGCATGATTTGAACAGCTCTAAAAATAGCAAAGGACCAAGTAGAATGAAACAGTGATTGTGTTGCTACACAAGGACTATTGTCACCTTCCGGTGACTGGATAATCTCTAAGTGGGTGAGGTTTCTGGATGGCAACACATTTGGGGCCTTTATTTCAACTCAGTTTAAATTTAACCTGTTCTCCTCCTTGTGTAAGCTAGGGAATGAAGATAATATGGGGCTCACAGCTCCAAGGCACCTTGGAGTCAGCATTCAGCTGTGTGTGGGTCAAAGGTTAGATGAGCAGGGAGATAGACCAACTTTTTTTCTAGTTGACTGGACAGATAGACCCTCAACCCACCACACGGACCAATTAGAAGTAGGCAGGTACAGCCCAAGGGACTTTAAGAAGGCTCACATGAGTAGGAACTCGGGGGG
>CAEMYA010000442.1:1137332-1163547 GCA_903131615.1 Diplodus sargus
TGGTGTCCTGTAACTAGCAGTGTGCAGGGAGAAGAGGAAAAATGGGCCAGGTCATGAAGAAGTCAGAGAATTAGGTGATAGGTGAATTTAGACACAGACATGCAGATCGCATCTCCTTGTTGTGGAATAAGCGACGAGGGCGAGTTCCTACACAGCCCAGACAGGTTCAGGGCTGAAATACTTCATCTGCTCTGTTGTACTTTTCCTGCGCTTCATCTCAGAGGAGATATTTGACTTTTTACTGCATTTAGTTTAAAATGAATGAAATGTGAGTGTTGAACATTGAGGGAGCTCAGAGTGAAGAACCACTTTAGCTGACTCCAGATCAGTCGTACAGTCATATCACAGACAGAGAGGAGACGTTCTCAACATGTTGCTGCCTCATCAGTTTGTCTCAAGTTAAAGTTTAACAGCCGCGCTGCATTTAGCTCCTTATCAAGACTCAACGTTCAGCTTTATTGTCTTTATGACACAGACAGAGTTTAATTTTACTGTTGCATCTCTGATGAACGAGTTCATTTGGAGGATCATTCAGAACAGAGCTGAAACTTGTTGAACTGACTGAATATTAAAGAAACTGAAGCTTCCTTTCAGATTTAGTCTGTGTCTGACTGCAGGGATCCTGCGACAATTCTCAACAATATTTCTGAGTTTCTTCAACATTCATCAGAGTTATCACATTTATTTTAACATGTCAGATTTATTTAACATGTTTTGTTTTATTGAACATGTCAAGTGCAGTCTTCTTAACAAACTGCACTTCGTCATTTATTAATTACATCAGTAATTAACCATTGTCACTATGTCAGTATGTTTATGAGCCGCAGTGAACCAGCATGTACTTTAAAAGCTTCAATGCAAATCTAGATATTAATGAATCACCAACAATGAAGAAGAAATAAACTCCATGTTGAGTGAAGTCAACAACATAAACTCACTAAATGTCAAGAAAGGAAATATTTTGACTCCTATTTTTGGTGAAGCAAACATCAAAGATGCTTTGCCACGAGCTACAACTAGGAACTACGCTAACTATGATGATGCAGATCTTCTTCCAAGATGGAACTCCTCTAAGCATTCACATTGTTGGAACCCTCCCGCATCGTCAGCAGGAATCTCAGGGTCTCAGGTGTTTCGCCCCTTAACCTGAACACCTCGCCTGAGTGGCCCTGCTCCACCTCTTCTCACTGTAGTGTCCCAGGCTCAGTCGTCCCTTACATACCACGCCCATGATTTCCTGGTGCCTCCAGTAAGATTCTGCTTCCCCTACGGCTTGTTGGGGCTTCAACTTTCTGCCGCATTTGATTTTCATTATAAACAGAAAAATCCAACCATCTAAACTCAAGTTTGTGTCTCTGACTGAACTGAGATCAGTTCAATCTGCTCGTTAACTCGTCATCAAACTCACATAATTTAAACTGGACCTGAACTGAATCACAGTCACACACACTAACATGTAACTTTACTGTGTGTTTGACGAGGTTCTAGTTAAAAACTCACAAAGTATCTGCAGCACAGCTGAAGGATTTTATAACACAAGTTGCTACCTGAATGTTTCTTCATGACAACTTGTGAGTTGTTGTGTAGTGACCTCATAGAATCTAACAGTCAGTTAAAGTGATGTTGCTCTTTAAAAGTCACTAAAGCTGCTTTGTTGAACCAAAGTAACAACAACTGACCTTGACCTTTACACTCTCATTAAACATCAAACAAGTCATCAGATTTCACACATGATTCATGTTTAACAGTCATCTTACTCTCTGACTTTGATCAATAATCAATCGACCTGTTTGTTGTCTTGTCATCAGACGTGGAGGGCAGAGAACATGAAACTATTCGAGCCTCTCTCTCTTTGTTTAAACACTTCCTGAAACTATCACTCAAACACAAACTGAGAACAGGTCGCCATTTTGTTTAAACTCCAAAAAAGTCCTTTCTCATGAAAACTGATTCTTTTAATCCAAACTTTACACACAGCTGTCATGTAAACATGTGACAGCATCATTTAGACTCTGGCGTGATGGATTTAAACAGCAACATCAAAATACTTGTGTGTTCATGAGGTCATGTCACATATTCACCTGTATAAAAACTGAGCTGCTGTTTTATTGTGACAGTCACTGTAGGCTTGTTGTGTCTCTGAATAGATTTAACTGTGATGGTACGTACAGTATAAAGACTGTTGTCATGTTGTTGTACAGTAACACAACACTGTGAATAGATCATAGATGATCACTGCACTGACACAATCATTGAACCAGAGCAGGATTGATGCATATCTGTTTGTCCAGTTAGACTCCAGCTCACTCTGCCTGTCTGCTGTCACCTGACTCTGACCCGTCTCCATTTGGACCTAAAGTTTTGAGGATGTGACAGCTGTCAGTCGGATCAACAGACACCAGCAGCGTCTGTCGGTGCCTGCAGAAGAAGGGACACACCCTGTTTGAGCTCATCTGGACTTTAACGGGTCAGAACCCTGACAGGTAACAGGACACACCTTTGATGAAGAAACTCTGCTGTCATGGAGCTCCATTTTATACTCGGTGACAGCAGTGATTCAATCTTTCCACATTGTCCACTTCCTGTTTGTACATCTGTATGTTCATGAGTTAATTCACTAACTCTTCTATGATCTGTGACTTTTCTGTCAGACTGAGTCTCTTCATGTTTACTGTGATTGAATCAGTTTGTCCTCAGTGTTGTTGGTGTCCTGAGTCGACAGTTTCATTTCAAGAAGTAACAACTGGTGGAACAGAAGCTGATGGAAAATGGAACAGACTGTCAGCTGTTCACATCTGGAGACAGAAGGACGTGTAAGCAGAGCATCACTTCAGTTACTCTCAGTCTGGCCCAAGCAGCAGAAGCAGGAGCCCTAACTGGCCAGACTCTACTGCTGTGTCGGCCAATCAGAGCTCCTGTTGATGCTCTGATATGTTTGTTTTCCTCATGGTTGATAATATTGCCTGACCTTACCAGTGAGCCATGATGACGCCAGAGGACCTTTTAAACACTCTAAAGCAATTAGAAGAAAAGGAATTTAATGAGTTCAAATGGCGTCTGAAGCAGCCTGGACTCCTGGACGGCTACAGATCCATCGCAGCCGCCGACCTGGAGAAGGCAACGAGATGTCAAACAGTGGACCTGATGGTGAAAACCTATAAACTTCATGGAGTTGAGAGGGTGGCCAGGAAGGTTCTGAATAAGATACCCAGGACAGACCTGCTGCAGAACCTGTCAGCCAGCAGCTCAGAATCAGAAGGTCAGTGAGTTTTATTTTTCTGTATTTCCAGAGAACAGACAGCCGGTGGAAACTGGTGACACAATACTTGTGACGGAGCAGAGTCTCAGTAGAGAAGCTCATTGAATTCAACAGAGAATGAAATTAAAGGCCACAACTTGTTTTTATGAGAAACGGTTGAAGTGATCAGTCATTGTTGTTTACAGAGATAGATGGAGCTCCCTGATTTATTCTCTTTACGTTACTCTTTGGTTTAAGACTCTTCTGTCACTGACTCGTGCGGATGGTTTTATTAGTGTGGTATTTTATCAATACCTTAAATAACCAATGAGATGTTGTGATGTAAATCTGTTTGTTCAGGAGAAGTTAAACCAGTATGAGATGCTTCATGGACACAAAATCAGGCAAGAATAATCATCATCTAGAACATTAATAATGACTGAATTTTAGGACTCCCAGCATGTGAGCTGGAGATGCTGTTTGACTGCAGTAACAACAGGACTGCTCTCTGCAGGTACATCAGGAGTCTTTCCTTCTTTAAATATCTTACATTTTCTTTATTTAACATGACATAATGTAGATTTTTCAAACAATATATGTTCAACAACCAAAGTTAAGACCACCTCCAGTTGTTAGAAGGCCGTCTCAGAGGCTCTGAATAGTTTACTATAATATCTTATGATTATATGTTTAGTCTGAAATACAAAATCAATTTAAGATACAGTTTGTGAAACTACTGTAACAAGCTCTTCAATAAACACCATGTTCATGTTCTGATATTCTAAATGTGTTAATTTGTTGTTCTTAATGAACACTGCAGATACTCTGAGTGTGTAAAGAATCAGAGGCAGCAGCCTTCTCTGCTGTCAGAAGTTTGTTCAGATAAAACAAATATAAATACCAAACTGGCTCATCCCAACACACAAACTACCAACCATGATGATCTTTGTTGTGTGTTCATTCAGGAAGTCATTCTGAAGTTTGTCAGTGTAAACTTAAATCTAACCTGCAGAAGAAGTTCCGGTTAGTGTTTGAGGGGATCGCTAAAGCAGGAAAACGAACCCTTCTGAATCAGATCTACACAGAGCTCTACATCACAGAGGGAGGGACTGCAGAGGTCAATGATGAACATGAGGTCAGACAGATTGAAACAGCAACCTGGAAACCACACAGACCGGAAACAACAATCAGACAAGAAGACATCTTTAAAGCCTCACCTGGAAGAGATGAACCAATCAGAACAGTGATGACACAGGGAGTGGCTGGCATCGGGAAAACAGTCTTAACACAGAAGTTCACTCTGGACTGGGCTGAAGACAAAGCCAACCAGGACATACAGTTCACATTTCCATTCACGTTCAGAGAGCTGAACGTGCTGAAAGAGGAAAAGTTCAGCTTAGTGGAACTTGTTCATCACTTCTTCACTGAAACCAAAGAAGCAGGAATCTGCAGGTTTGACGAGTTCCAGGTTGTTTTCATCTTTGACGGTCTGGATGAGTGTCGACTTCCTCTGGACTTCCACAACACTAAAATCCTGACTGATGCAACCAAATCCACCTCAGTGGATGTGCTGCTGACAAACCTCATCAGGAGAAACTTGCTTCCCTCTGCTCGCCTCTGGATAACCACGCGACCTGCAGCAGCCAGTCAGATCCCTCCTGGGTGTGTTGATATGGTGACAGAGGTCAGAGGGTTCACTGACCCACAGAAAGTGGAGTACTTCAGGAAGAGATTCAGAGGTGAGGAGCAGGCCAGCAGAATCATCTCCCACATCAGGACATCACGAAGCCTCCACATCATGTGCCACATCCCAATCTTCTGCTGGATCACTGCTACAGTTCTGGAGGATGTGTTGAAGACCAGAAGGAGAGGAGAGCTGCCCAAGACCCTGACTGAGATGTACATCCACTTCCTGGTGGTTCAGTCCAAAGTGAAGAAGGTCAAGTATGATGGAGGAACTGAGACAGATTCACACTGGACTCCAGAGAGCAGGAAGATGATTAAGTCTCTGGGAAAACTGGCTTTTGATCAGCTGCAGAAAGGAAACCTGATCTTCTATGAATCAGACCTGACAGAGTGTGGCATCGATATCAGAGCAGCCTCAGTGTACTCAGGAGTGTTCACACAGATCTTTAAAGAGGAGAGTGGACTGTACCAGGACAAGGTGTTCTGCTTCATCCATCTGAGTGTTCAGGAGTTTCTGGCTGCTCTTCATGTCTATCTGACGTTCATCAACTCTGGAGTCAATCTGCTGGTAGAAGATAAAACACTAAACCGTGAATCTGCAGAGACACGTCTCTACCAGAGTGCTGTGGACCAGGCCTTAAAGAGTCCAAATGGACACCTGGACCTGTTCCTCCGCTTCCTCCTGGGTCTTTCACTGCAGACCAATCAGACTCTCCTCCGAGGTCTGCAGACACAGACAGGAAGTAGCTCACGGACAAATCAGGAAACAGTCGAGTACATGAAGAAGAACATCAGTGAGAATCTGTCTCCAGAGAGAAGCATCAATCTGTTCCATTGCCTGAATGAACTGAATGATCATTCTCTAGTGGAGGAGATCCAACAGTACCTGAGATCAGGACATCTCTCCACAGATAGACTGTCTCCTGCTCAGTGGTCAGCTCTGGTCTTCATCTTACTGTCATCAGAAAAAGATCTGAATGTGTTTGACCTGACGAAGTACTCTGCTTCAGAGGAGGCTCTTCTGAGGCTGCTGCCAGTGGTCAAAGCCTCCAACAAAGTTCTGTAAGTGTGGAGAAGTTTCTTCAGAATGCAGCAGATGTGCTGTCATTGATTCAAATATAAATATTATTTTCTTGTTTTGCTCATTATTCTTTATTCAGACTGAGTGGCTGTGGCCTCTCAGAGAGAAGCTGTGAAGCTCTGTCCTCAGTTCTCAGCTCCCAGTCCTCGAGTCTGAGAGAGCTGGACCTGAGTAACAACAACCTAAAGGATTCAGGAGTAAAGCTGCTGTTACCTGGACTGGAGAGTCCAAACTGCAATCTGGAAAGTTTGAGGTCAGATGACTGTTTTGTTACAAAATAATTCATATATTTTTGTACATTTTACAAACTTGTTTTCTTTCAATATAATTTTCATTAATTCATCCCCTGTACAACATGAATAATGAAGAAAATGAACCTTATTTATGCTTGATATCATATGACTTTGATACCTGGATGTTTATTCTCGATTCAGTCATGATACATTGTCACATTTACAACATGTTTAGAACTGATCAGCAGTGGAGCAAGAGATTATATACCAGTCATTCCCAGAGAGGATTTTATTTGAGTCACCAAATAAATTAGCAGACTTTCCTTTACTTTAAGATTTCTGAGATTTCTGCCGTACACGTTTGAGCCACATGGGGAGCTTGTTGGTATCCACTGCTTGATTTGTAAATCAGAGGGTCTGGTTCACAGAGACGGTCCTACTCCAGTGGATCCTTCCTGTGGACTCCGACAATGTTGGGGAGAAATGGAATTTAGGCTCAATGTTTTATTTACAACCACAAAAAGCAGCAGGCCAAGAAACCCTGTGAAGTGACATGTTCCATCTGTGTATCAGTCGATGGACAGCGTTACACTTATACACACATGCTGATTGAGTTCATCATTTCACAGATTCACAGCTAAAACACCCTCTTGCTCGTAAGACTTACATCATATGCCAAAAGTATTTAGACACTAAGAGGCATTGAACCACATTCCAGCATAGTTCATGTGACATTCACAAAACTCACAGCTTCAGGAGACACTGAGTGACCTGACTGCTCTGTCTCTCTTTGAAAACTGCATTTATTTGATCTCATTCATGATGTATTTGACACATATGTTTGTGATAAATACAGTAGTTATCCAGTAAAGTACCTCTTTGAAATGGCTGATGTATTCAAGACAATATAAGGAGATGTGGAAATGACACTGAAAAAAGTTTGGAGTGTTTGAGACACTGATACTGTCTCACTAAAACTCAACATTTTACCGTGTTCTTATTTATTGTTTCCTGTTCAGACTGAGTGGCTGCAACCTCTCAGTGAGAGTCTGTGAAGCTCTGTCCTCACTTCTCAGCTCCCAGTCCTCTCTTCTGAGAGAGCTGGACCTGAGTAACAACAACCTGCAGGATTCAGGAGTGAAGCTACTTTCTGTTGAACTGAGGAGTCCACACTGTGTCCTTGAAACTCTCAGGTCAGAATTCAGTTCATGTAACAAGTACTCATGTAAGGGGGGGGGGATGACGACAACGACAGCATGAATTTTGAAATGTGAAATTATGACTATTTCAAACTGAATGTTTTTCTAAATACATTATTTACTATAGGGCTTCTGGTACATGAATTGAAAATAATAATTGAAAATAGGATCAAGCAGTATCACTAGACCAAAACAACAAACACAACAACAACAAATTAAAGATATAAGTTAAATAACTAAACTAGTCTATACTGAATACAGTCAAATAAACATCTCTTCCTGCATAGAATGTGTACAAAAGAAAAAGGCAGTCCATCCATTTGAAGAAAATAGCTACAATGTAAAAATACAAGGCTGTAGCACAACTACATACACAACTGTGCCCTCCTGTCTCCTGTGAGACTTGAAATTTTTTAACATTTGAAATAATGACCTCCTGCACTACTTCTGCCTGTGCTCTTATCTAATATAAAATTGGGAAGTGTTAAATTCGTTCACATCACCAATACCACGCAGGTAATGTTAGGAATATTTAAAAATTACACTTATCATGGTACACATCATTATCATTTCTATTGACTTGAGGGAATAACATCACGACAATAAGTCAAGAACATTGAGCCTCTCCTTTATGTAAGGTTACCTGACTCTCTTCCTCTGGCTATACTCGTCTGAAAATGTAACCAGAAAAGAGTCATGGCAGAAAATTACCTGGGCATTACCTAAGCTAACGTTATGCCGTGCTGTTCAAAACGTGTATCTGAAACGTAACGGGTTATCTCTATCAATAGAAAATTAAGTTTTACAGTTAAAAATTAATCTACAACAAAATAATATCTCTCTCTATTGTATAACCAAAGACTCGACATGCTTTATTAGGCCTAAAGTAATCTCTCTTTAACAAGTGTCAATGGTACAAAAATAAAATGAAAATAAGAATCTCTCTGAAATAATGACAGAAATAATGCGTATCCTGTATAAACCAATCAATAGCCCTTCTTAGATAGAAAAGGCAGCACATTTGCTCCAAGGTAAGGACGGCAATGTGCCGCCCTGTCTTTCTAAAACCGAGGCTTAATATTCCCCCTTTTCCAAAAGCCGCCTCTGGGGTAGGCGTAAACATGTGACGTGACGTGAAGCTGTAAGTTCGGCTGCAAACAGTGACATAGAATTTGTCTTCAAAATAAGAGCTTTACATTGCACCCCATTGGAGTTTAGAACTGGGTTCTTAGCGAGGGGCTTTTAAATTGAAAGTAGCGACCGTTCCTTTCTTGCGCTAAAACAACAAGCTAACACAACCAAACAGCAGCTGAGATCTAGGAGACACTAGCATCTCCTGGATCTCAGCAGCTGTCCATTTGCTCATCTTAATGTCCGCGGATGAAGTGATGGACTGACTGCTGTGATCAGCTGTTTCCTGGTTTTCAAACTCCTCGGTTGTGGGTCGCACAACAGTGCAGGTCATTGACACCTCCGCCCATCTCACCCAAGGACGGCACATTGACATCTCTGATTTAGATAGCAGGCAAGGCGGAAATAAGAGTACCCTCCGAGGCGGAAAATCGGCGGACCAAAACAGACCCCCAATTTGCCGGCCTCTGTCTAAAACCGGTGGTGACTCCGGTGTTCCGGTGTTGGTTTTTCAAAATAAAGGTTGGCTATTTGCCGCGTAGCGTCACATTTCACGAAAAACGCCATGTTTTGTGCCAAAATCACATTTCATACAATAATTTACATTAATATAAACATAAAACAACATAAAAACAAGGTAAAAGAACAAACAAACAAAAGAAAAACATTATTCTGAAGGTGTGGCGGCTTTTATTTTGCCGTGGCGGTGCGCCACAATCAATTACATGTAGAGGAAACCCTGTATATATATATATTTTTACCAAATTTGGTCGGTATGATGCAGGGCGAATCCTGAGGCCATATCTTGAAGGTGGTCATGACTGCTCAATGTGGGCGTGGCTTATTACAAGATAAAAGACAAACATTAATTTCAGCCAAACTATTATGCTGAGAGCTTTGAAATGTATATGGTACATAAAGAATAGGACACAGTTCTTCCATAACAAAAATTGCACATTGGTGGCGCTATAATGGATGCAATCGCGTTTTTGCCTGTAACTTCCACATTTTAAATAACACATTCGCGAACCTTATATCATATGTTCCCTGATTAGAGCTGGGTTTTCTGTTTTCTATAACTCCTACACCGTATGGCGCACATTCAAAAACTTTGTATCCCAGATTCCCTGAATGGAGCTGAATCACTTTGCGATTGGCCACTTGTGCCTTTAAAGTTTTTTCGCAAAATCGCAAAAACTGGAAAACCTACTTTTTCGAACTCCTCCTAGGGATTTTGTCCAATCTGCGTGAAACGTGGCACGTACACTCTTCAACTGGACCTGGTCTAAAGTTATCAAAAGAATTCTGCTCGGTCAAAAAATGCGCAAATTATTAACAAACAGCTCGCTATAAAAATGGAAACTGTTTGATATCTCGGTCAAACTAAATGCTATTAACTCCAAATTTGAGAGTCGCACAGGGGGGGCTTGGCCCCCGTTCATAACTGCTTGCAGTTTTAGTTACTTTTGTAATTCTTCTAGCTCCATCAGGTCATCATTTTAATCTGTACAATGTGGTGGCTCATGAACAAATACTAATGGCATTTCCATCAGCTTCAGTTACACTGTACTGAATCATCAGGTGTTTTGTTTTGTATGTCTGCAGGCTGTCAGGCTGTCTGATCAGTGAACCGACTATTTGCTGAACTGAAGAGTCGACGCAGTGTCCTTGAAACTCTCAGGTCAAGATTCATTATTTTAATTCATTATTTCATGTAACTGTACAGTTGGAGCAGGTCTAAACCAGACAGGGTAAAAACATAAATGAAAAAATATATGTCAGAGGATCACCAAAAATAATTACATTCCATCCTGATGGAAGCATGAATGCATTTTATATGAAATGTGGGTCAGTCAGTCTATTCTGCTCTTTGGTCCCTATGTACTAATCTCAACAACTATTGGATGGATTGTCATGAGGTTTGATTCAGATAGTGTTGTTTTGTGTGTCTGCAGGCTGTCAGGCTGTCTGATCACAGAGGAAGGCTGCACTTCTCTGGCCTCAGCTCTGGACTCCAACCCCTCCCATCTGAGAGAGCTGGACCTGAGCTTCAATCATCCAGGAGACTCAGGAATAAAGCAGCTGTCTGCTCGATTGAAAGATCCAGGCTATAGACTGGAAACTCTCAGGTATGAAGAGTCCTGCTGCAGCCACAGACAGTCAGTGTGAGACTCTGTATCTGGATTGTAGATGGTTCAGTGTCAGGAGGTTGGCTTTGTTTACTTCACCTGCATATGTTCAGTTCAGGAGAAAAGGCAGCATAGCTTGAAGCCAATAGTTACAAGTGAAGAGAGGAAGACGAGGAGAAGAAGAGATGAAGATTAGTGATCAGAAGAGTCTTGGCACAAACACTAGAGTTACACCTCTTTCTTCAGACTAGTTTCCGTTCAAAAGATGCCTGTCTGATTTCTTGGCCTCTGGTTTTGCTGCTTGATGAACCGCTCATCCAGACTACTTTACACTCCACACTGACTGCAGAGGATTATCAAACATTAACATTAAATCTACTTATGGGGACTTCCGCTTCCGGCCGCATGGAGTAGGTAGCAAGTAGAATCAGCTCCGTCAAACTTTCCTTCAAAATAGTTTCCTAGACCATCTTTAGACGAGAAATTTGGGAGGCGTTTGAGGACTGATCTGATAAGGCTGCACGAGGAGATCCTGCAGAAGAGTCCCTAAGTAACACACATACACAGATGGCGAACGATCAGAAAGAAATGGGCAATTTACTTTGTGACGCAACTGACAGGATAGCGGTCTTGGAAAAAAGCCATGAAATCTAACAATGGATTGTAAAAAGGTTGCAAGAAAAATGCACAGACCTAGAGAACAGATTCGATTCGATTCCGATTCCGATTCTTAGGGTCACGATATGATTCAAAATCGATTCTCGATTCAACCGATTCTCAATTCGACTGATTCTCGATTAAAAAATTGATACAATGCATAGTGTGTTAAGGCAAATTATGGCATCAAAACAATACAGTCTGTATAAGATAATGTGATTTTTAAATAAACTGATTCCAATGATGTAATCACACAAAGGCAAACTTAAGACAAAAGGTAATATCTATGGTCACATTATGCTATTTAAGAAATGAGAACTTCCTCCATTGAATGCGCAACAGCACAACTTTAATAGCGCAATCTGCTGCAGAATGAAAAAAGCAAGCCCTTAAAGAGTGTGTTTTGACAAGATGAATATGGGTTTTGAAGAAGTTGCTGTCTCTCTGCTTGGAAGAAAAGTGCTGGCTACACTGTTAGTGGATGTTATGACCTGCACCTTCTTTTGGTGCACTTCTGCATGACATTGTGCCTGCAGTCCATGGCTGCCCTTGTTTGCATAGTTAATAGCCGCTTATATACTGGGCAGCAAGCCGCCAATTAGACCGGAAATTGTGTGAGATGGGTGGAGGTGTGGATGACCTGCGCTGTTGTATGCCCTACAGCTGAGGAGTTTTAAAACCAGGAAACAGCTGATCACAGCAGTCAGTCCATCACTTCATCCGCGGACGTCAAGATGAGCAACTGGACAGCTGCTGAGATCCAGGAGATGCTAGCGTCTCCTCGGTCTCTGAAGCTGTCTTCGCTGTTAGCTTTTTGTTGTAGCCGCTAGCTAGGAATGGTCGCTACTTTCAAATTAAAAGCCCCCAGCTAAGAACCCAGTTCTAAATTCCAATGGGGTGCCATGTAAAGCTCTTATTTTGAAGACAAATTCCGTGTCTTTCTTTCCCCAAGCTTGCTGCAACGCTGTGTACGGAAGCCCGTGGGGGCGCACAGAGAGACCGGGGAACGTTAATAAAAAAATCGATTTTTGAAGTTTATGAATCGATTCAGAATTGTGGATGATTAGAATCCCGATTCTTATGAGAATCGATTTTTTCCCCCACCCCTACTCTCAATGTCTGGTCAATTCTCTTATACTTACCGGAACATAAATGTATAGAAGGAGGAGAAGAATCGGGAAAGCGAGTTTTTATTATTATTATTGTCGGTATTATTATTGTTTTAATTACCATATATTTACTTTATTCGGTTTTATTTTATTTTATGTATTTATTTATTTTGTAAGGTACACACCCATACTTAATGTATAACCCAAATCTCAGAACATATTCAGGGTGCAGAGGGAGGAAATGAACAAAAATGGTCTAGGAAAAAACAAACATACTTAACACTGGAGCATAGTGGAATGTCAGGCGACGAAGGTTTTTTGGGAAAAGTTTTTTCTCCATTACGTTCAAGGAAGCATGTCTTAGGGGAAGCAGGGGAAGGACAACAAGGGGTTTATGTATAGTTTTAAAGGGAAAGTTCTGTTCCCAGTGCAGGAGTATTTCTGTGTATTATTTGTGTAAAGGGATGCCACAAAAGAAACAGCATACGAAGAATTTGATTTTCAAACATCACAATAATGGTTGATAAGGTCAGTAAGTCTGATGAAGCTATGCCAAAAAACCTGGTCCAGTTTGTTACATGGAATTGTAATTGGGATTAAATGGAGCGGTGAAGCGAGGCAATGTACTAGCTCATCTTAAAAAGCTGAGAACAGATATTGCATTCTTGTAAGAGACGAACTTGGGAAATCCAGATCATCATAGATTACGCTGCAAATGGACAGGACATATATTCCACTCTCCATTTAATCTTAAAAGTAGAGGCACTGCAGTAATAATCAAAAACTCAATACCTTTCACAACTTCTGAGGTTATTTCTGACCTCCAGGGGAGCAGTAAAAAACAGTTGTTTCTGTTCCGGTTGGAAGCACCTGACGAGCCCCCAAAGGAGGGAGTCTCTGTCACTTGGTTTTGTGGCAGAGATCTTGAACCAACATCCAATGTTTTCTGATTGATTTATTATGTATAAATTGTATTTGTTTCTTTGCTCAGTAAAACAAAGCAGCAGAAACACAGCAAGAACAGAAAGCAGACTGTGCACTTGAGATTCAGAAAAGCCCTCCAAGCTTCAAACAGGAATCGGACCTAAAAAGTTCTGACGTCCAAATCCTATAATATAGAAACAACGTCACAAGTTGACATTGGATCAAACAGCAAGCGTAAGGTCGCCGACAGGAAACAGCAACAACATCCAATAAAATAAAGATGAAGTGATAAATCCAACAAGAGGTTTGTGTGTGTTCTCAGATGTTGTCGTCCTCTTTCACACACACCATCATCCTGTGGCTCACTCTCAGTGTGTGAGGAGAGTGGCAGAGGTGAAGAGGTTCAGGGAGAACAGGGAGAAGCAGCCTGATGGACAGATTGTGTTTCTGTGTATGAGAGTCATGTCATGTCCATGTTTGCATGCTGAAAGAGGATGTGCTGCTCTGACCCCCCTCCTCCTTTCAGGGTGGAGCCTGCTGGAGTCCGATGGTTGACACCAGGTCTGAGGAAGTGTGAGTGTCTTGTTACTTTCATTCATGAAAACAATGTGACATCACTAATTCACATCTGTGATGTCATCATCACACTGATGACACATTAATAACTGCAGCTGTGTTGTGTCTTTTTCTCTCCATCAGATTCCTGTGAGCTCACAGTCGACAAAAACACAGTCAGCAAAGACATCAAACTGTCTGACAACAACACGACGATGACACATGAGGATGAGGATCATTCATATCCTGATCATCGAGAGAGGTTTGAGTCCAGGTGGCCTCAGCTGCTGTGTATAAATGGTCTGACTGGTCGCTGTTACTGGGAGGTCGAGTGGAGCGGAAATATTTCTATATCAGTGAGTTACAGAGGAATCAGCAGGAAAAGAGACAGTGAAGACTGTGTGTTTGGACAGAATGATCAGTCCTGGAGTCTGAGCTGTGATGATGGTCGTTACTTAGTCTGTCACAATGAGAGAATAACAGACGTCTCCTCCTCCTCCTATTCCTCCTCTGGTAGAGTAGCAGTATATGTGGACTGGCCTGCTGGCACTCTGTCCTTCTACAGAGTCACCTCTGACTCACTGATCCACCTCCACACCTTCAACACCACATTCACTGAACCTCTTTATCCTGGATTTGGGTTCATGTGGTCTAGGGTCCTTTACTGGCCCAGTTCTGGTTCAGTGCATCTGTGTGGTGTTTAGTGTGCAGAGTCTCCTCCTGTCACAGAAACACTGTCAGTGCTGAACAGTTGAGTCTGTACAGGATCACAGTCACATAATCTTTCAGCTTCTTGTAATAAATTCATCAGTCAACTTTGTACAAAATGATTCAAACTGATTGAAAAGATTCTTCATTTACATTTGAAACTTCTTCCATTAAATTGTGGAAATTGTGTTGACTTGTACTTTCTGTCATGTGTTGTTTTGAATTCTGGCTCTTGTTCCAGTAAAATCCACAACTATTAGTGAAATGTAAGAAACAGAAAACATTGACTCGTCTGCAGCTTTAATGGTAAAGAATCATTGTGAACAAAGTTGTAAATGGACAGTAAAATATGATCAAATGTACTCGACACTCCACCTGAAACACTCTGACTTGTTTCATGTGTTTCTAATGATGAAATTAAAAGTTTGATGGTGTTGGTTAACACATGTAATTATGTCCGTAGTGACAGAGTCATAAACTGCACAACATCTCTTCATTTCTGTCTGATTATTATATGAGAAGAAAACACATTTTAATGACAATCATTGTGTTTCTCTCAGTTTTTGTGGCTGTTGAAGTCCGGCTGTATTTTCAGGACGTTTGTTGGATTTGAATCTGGTCCGTCAAACTAAACAGCTGTGAGAAATGTCTTTTTCTGTCTGAGCCGGTTGGCTGAAGATGTTTGGAAGTCTGAGAGCAGGATGAAATACTGAAACACTTTCAGAGATCACAAACTAAACTGCACTGATGAAGTTTTTAAACAAGTGCTGAAGAGATTTGAGCTCATGTGTGATGCTTCTGAACGTTGATGTTTAGAGCAAAGAGTCCAAAACTTGTACAAATTGTTCCTTTTTGTTTAAATCTGACTTTGTTTGTGAAACGATCAGCTGACGAGTTTATAATAGCTCAATATAAGAAAATCAAGTTTGTTGTTAGTAGTTTGTAGTTTGTTGATCAGCTGATGAAGATCTTTGTCTGCTCGTTGTTGTTTCTTCAACTAAACTACAGACTGCTCCTTTAAACTTTCTTTCATGGCATCAGAAATCGAGAAGGAGTCAGTGGAGCATGTACTTCTACAGTGTAGGAAGTATAGGGCACAGAGAGAGATGATGAGGAATAATCTGAGGGAAATAGGGGTGCAAGAATTCACATTAAAAGGATGACTGAGTATGGGTGAGAGAGAGCACAGGTCCGGATACTGTTAGCTTTCTTAAGGAATACAGGGATTTTTCATAGGACATGATGGGTAAGCAGGAATAGGGTGTTGGGTGACTGGCTTGGATGTAGTTCAGGGTGTGTGTGTGTGTGTGTGTGTGTGTGTGTGTGTGTGTGTGTGTGTGTGTGTGTGTGTGTGTGTGTGTGTTCTATTATTTATTTATTTATTCTTATTTGTTTTGGGGTTTTGTTTTGTTCTTGTTTTGTTTAGTTTTGGCTTTGAAGGGAATTAAATTGTACACCTAAGTCTATTGTTTGATCCACACTCCGGAGCAGAAGGTGGCGGTAATGCACCATTAAGCTGGATGCCAGCCGCCGTAAAACCAGGAGAAGAAGAAGAAGAAGAATGAAGCGAAGACGTTACTGAGTCACAGCGCAGCTCATTATTGAACGAGAAATTAAAGAACAATGAGTTCAGTTGAGAGTTTGAGAGAGTTTGTCAACGAGCGACTTAGTGCTGCTGCTGAAGAAATATTCAGAGTTTTTAAAACAACTATCGTCCAGTACGAGGAAGAGATCGATCGGCAGCGCGTCATGCTAGATATCTGCTGGAAACCCCAAGTAAAGTTACACAGGATAGGTGAGTAAAAGTAGGCTATATCATTTTAATAACACTAATGTCCAGAGCCCTGGAGGGGGACATATGCATCGCAGCCACGTTTCACTACATGGAGCGAACATACAAGTGTTTCCCTCGTTTTGGTTCATGCCACTCCGGGACTCCGGAAGTTTTGAGTATCCGTTTCTATGGAAGACTGCAGCGAAACTCCCCTCAAAAAATGATGATTTTACACACAAAACGTTCCGAAAAATGCGGGGAGCACTAAAAACTCAACAGAAAGAGGTTTGTGTCATCCATCCTATTAGGAAGACATTTCGGCATGGATTTTGAGGCACTGGGTCAGGTGAGATGGAAACTGCTGGAAAAAATGTAGATTTTACATTAAAAACTAACGTTAATATGAAGAGCACTTCAATTCATATAACAAGATGTGTCCAAATCACCCAGTCTATTACAGTTTTTCTCAATTGCTAAAACACAATTTCTGAAACCTTGCTCCATTTTCTGAAAACATTAAACACAAAACCTCAGCTTCAAGCACAATTTAAAAAACCTCTGACTCCTCGTGCAAAATGAAACTTTCACCTCAAAACAGATTTACCTGTGCTCAAAACCAAACACTGCTCTCAATTCATACACAAAGCGATCAGAATGATATACACTCTCAAGCAGTCAGTAAACAATACACCGAAAAATAGAAAACACGTTGTTCAAAACATATAGTTCTGAGGGAGAAGTACATTTTTAATCTCAAATCAAATTTCATATTTTTTCGTCATTGTCTTTTGATGAATGAAAACATGGTCTATCATAGCTCAAAATTGATCAGAAATTATAGTCTGATTTGCTCTTTGCATTTTCTTTTGTTCTTCCTCCTCCTCCTTGCACCCCTATTTTTACAGCACTGTACCCTGCATCTCACAAACTTGTCCTTTGTGTCTGTGATACCATAATTCTTGTTCTTTGTTGATTTGAAACTGCAACCAGTCAAAATCTATTGAGCAGTCAGTACTGTAAACAAATCAAAAGCACAATGTTCAGGGCCAGATAATGTGTTTAGTTTACAGTATGCAGCCTACAATGCACTGTACTACAGTATAAAATACAAAAATCAAAGGAGCAAATGTGATCAATGTGCTTCTTCTTGTCTTTGAGCTGGGTCAGGTCAGAGCACTTTGTCCACATCACAAGCAATATTTCCCCTCCTGAGGCAACGGGGCTCTGAACTGACTTATATTGGTTGTGTCACATGATTTGAAACAAGTGAAATCAATTTTGAGTGGTTGTGTTTAATCAATGATATGTGTTCTCTATGTATGGATGACATGTGCATTAGAGTGCAGAATGTGTTTTGAGAATAAGAATGTGTTTAGAGTTCTGCTGAAAAGACTAAGTGAGATCTGCAAATTGTGTTTTACCATGTGAAATGGTTTAAGGTATTGACAGCAGACTGCACAATTGGCTAAATGAGTTCAGGCAACTGCAAACTTTGTTCAGCCAATGGGTTTTAGTGTTTTAGCAATTGAGAAAAACTGTAACTCAATTCGGCATCAATTTGGAGTCAGTGGGTCACAAGACCTGGAAGCTATTGTAACTTTGTGAGTATTTCTACTAGTTATTCTGCCATTGTTCTGTGTGCCTCGATGCCCTTTGTAAATAAGGGTTGCCTCTCAATGATCTCTGGAGGATAAATAAAGGTTGATTGGTTGATTTGAATATTCTGTCTTTTGTTCTCTGTCCCTCCAGAGCTCCCACAGCAACATGTCTGTAAAGAGGAAGAGGTTCTCGCTGACCAGCAGCTCTGTAACCAGGATAGGAACTCCAGTCTGGACCAAGAGCACCCAGAGCCTCATGAGATTAAAGAGGAACAGGGGGAACTCTGCACCAGCGGGGAGGGAGAGCAGCTCTTACTGAAGGTGGAGACGGATACCGTCATGTTGACTCCAGCTTTTGAGGAAGGTGACCACAGTGAAGCAGAACCAACAAGTGACCACCCGCTCCTCTCTAACAACTCTCATGTAGCTGAGAGCCGAGACCAGAAAGGAGGAAAACATGGAGACTCAGGATCAGTTGGAGATGGAGAGCGGAAGCAAAAGAAAAGACATCATGGAAGCAAAAGTCACAGTTATAATGCAAAAAACTCTACCTCATCGGGCTCTCAACATGACACTCACCCAGGAAAAAAGTCCTTCAACTGTGACACATGTGGAAAGACTTTTAAGTATAAGTCCCTATTGAATTCACACCTAAGAACCCACAAAGGTGAGAAGATGTTTACTTGCAACACATGTGGGAAAGCTTTCATGCTATCTAGTGACTTAACAGCTCACATTAGAACCCACACAGATGAGAAACCGTTCACTTGTAAAACATGTGGGAAAGGTTTCACCCTATCCAGTTACTTAACAGCTCACATTAGAACCCACACAGGCGAGAAACCGTTTACTTGCAAAACATGTGGGAAATCTTTCAGCCAACGTACACACATGGTTGTCCACGTGAGAACCCACACAGATGAGCGGCCATATTCTTGCCAAACATGTTTGAAAGGTTTCAAGTCTTATGGTGAATTGAAGCTACACATGAGAACCCACACAGGTGAGAGACCGTTTACCTGCAAAACATGTGGGAAGACTTTCACGCAAAACTGTAACTTAACACGTCACATGAGAACGCACACAGGGGAGAAGCCGTTTCCCTGTGAAATTTGTGGGAAGGCTTTCAAGACTCATTGTCAATTAACTGATCACATGAGAGTCCACACAGGTGAGAGACCGTTTACTTGCAAAACATGCGGGAAAGCTTTCATGCTATCTCGTAACTTAACAGCTCACATTAGAATCCACACAGGCGAGAAACCGTTTACTTGCAAAACATGCGGGAAAGGTTTCACGCTATCCAGTTACTTAATAGCTCACATTAGAACCCACACAGGCGAGAAACCGTTTACTTGCAAAACATGTGGGAAATCTTTCAGCCAACGTGCACACAGGGCAGGTCACATGAGAACTCACAGGTGAGAAGCTGCATTCTTGCAAGACATGCGGGAAGACTTCCAGGCATCGCAGTGCCTTAACAGCTCACATGAGAACTCACACAGGTTAGAAACCGTGACCTTGCCAGACCTGGGGAAAGTTTGTCTGATCGGTCTGCTTTGACGAGATATTTTATGACACGTACACTCGAGTAGCCTTTTTATTTGCAAAATTTGTTGGAGTTGGTTTGGTTCTAGCGTTTCATGCATAATTGCAGAACTTTAACTTTGAATGACATTCTTGAAGAATCCTCAGATGATCAGTCTACACAGGAGAAATGATGAGCTGACGCTGAATGTGTACAATTCCCCCTTGACAAGATGTCAAAGTATGTTTGTCTATCTTCATGCTGATTTGCCCATGTTTGTTGAAGGGATTGTTCGGGTTTTTTGAAGTGGGGTCATATAAAGTACATGTCTATAGTCGATCTGTTCCCTACCGTAATCAGTGATCAGCGCAGCCTCAGTTTGGAGAAGTAGGGAGCCGCTCTAGCCAGTCGCTCAGCTTTGTAATGCAGTGAACGGGGTCCAGAGAAAAAGCTAAATAAACCACCTAAAACAAGGCTCACCTTAAAAAATCTATAACAGTTCAAATGTACGTTGTAAAGGGAAAATTCACACCGCTTTACATCGCTGTCAGAACGGCCTTTCTTTTGGCACAACATTTTCTCAACCGTAGAACCTCCGTATCCCTACGCATCCTGGAGCTTTTCCTAAATCCTCTGCTGGACTTTTCTTTCTTGGACAGACAGTAATAAATAAATGGCGACGAACAAACCACACAACTACCACTGCTGCTGTCAGTCCCAATACACAGTAGAGGCTGATCCTTCCTCGTCTTGCTGTGTTGAGTCTCTCAGGTTCGGGCCAATCCGTCGCTGCTGTAAAGAGACCAAACAACAGAACAGCTGAAGTTGTGACATATTTCTCAGATACTTTGAGAACGAAGTGAAGGATTGTGGATCGTTGTTGTCCAGATTACTTTACTTTAGGTTCTTATTGATCCAATAAAGCTGCTGAATTGAACCTCTAATAAAGTTCTACTGACGTTTACTCAACCAACTTACAAAAGACTTTGAGCCAACATTCACCAAAGTCCACACCATAGTTTGTCCTCACATCACACAGGTACCAGCCTGAGTCCTCAGTCCTGAGTCTGGACACATGGAGTCTGAGTCGTCTATCTCTGAGAACGTCTTTGTCCTACTGGACTCGTCCTACAAACTGTTGATCCTGAGACTCTGGGACCTCAACACCTCCACGTAGTTCAAACAGGACTGAGACTTTGTGATCAGTTCTCAGATAGCAGAAGATAAAAAGGGAGTCTGGGGAAGTGTTGTTTGTGGTTGTGAACATCCATTCCAGTGTGATGTTGTGGTTCCCTCTGCCTGATAGGAAGTCTGTGTCACATTCACTACAAATGTTCCTGTTGAGGAGACAGAGAGGGAAAGTGAGGAGCAGACACACTGACAGCTTTAACATGGCAGCCTTTAAACTCCATCTCCATGTTCCTGTGGACAGTTTAGTGACGTCTCAGAGCTGCAGAGGCTCATAAACATCACCTGTTTGCTACTTTAACTGATTCATTGAATCACAGTGTAATAAAGTGAAGCTGTAAACTAACCACAGACACAGTTAAGGCTGATGAGCAGCAGGATCCTGCAGATCATCTTCTCCCTGTGAGAGGAGACAGAGGTGAAGAGTCATGTGATCACAGTTCAGTCCTCACATGTACCACAACCAACATCTACAGTCTGTCTTTAATCTTTACAATACTCCTTTGTCTTTATTATCCTGCTCATTACACACAAGGACTTCCTGACTGGACACAGTCTAGATGTCAACGCTAAGCTGCTGTATTGCACTTTTGACACAAGATGGCGCCAGTGATTAAACTGTGATGGCAAGGGAGAAGGTTTGATTTTGAGATTGGTGGGGACACAAACGTGCTCCAAGGCAGCACTCCTATAAGTTGACATTGATTTACATTAGCAATCATAATTTTACGTCATGCAGATGTTATAGGTTAAAGCAACTAATGAAAGACAAGGAAGCAACTTCATAGAGTTTTAAAGCCACTTGGGTGAAGCATTGCTATTCAGATCATCATCACACTCACATTTGTCACAGTGCTGAATCGCATGACTAACATTACCATCATAAATTTTATCTCCTCCAGCCTCTCTTCCTTCATTTGCTCCAGCCTCTCCTTCTCTACCTCCTCCTGCCTCTCTTCCTCTACCTTCTCTGGCCTCTCCTCCTCCATCTCCTCCAGCCTCTCTGCTGTCTGTCACCTTACAAAAATATGTTGATGCATGACATATGAACAGATACATTAGGGATACAGTGATCATAGAGCTTGATGGTGCAGTTATTACCTGAGCAAAAAGGCTTTGACTAAATATTAATATTGCTTAATATTAATTAATTATATTTTATAATTATAAAATCACATGATCATCTAGAATGTGAGGTTTTCTTGTATTTCCACCACAAAGTTTCTTCATTTGTGTTTTTAAACCGTTGCTCACTTCTACACAAATACATGAAAATAAGAATTAAAAATAACTTTTTAACTCTTTGGCATTAAATGTTCTTTTTTATTCAATATCTGTATTCTTGAGCCTCTACCTATACACCCTTGAAGTAACTTACATGTTGACTCCTAAAGAAGTCTCTTTTATCCAGTTTTCTTTGACATCTTTCAAATCCTATACAGCACACACAAACGCACACACGTACACGCACGCGAACAGACACAAACACAAATGTAAATTATAGCTGCTGCGCAGCGATGGGTCGGGTCCGGGCTATTTTTGGCAAATTTAGGCAATTCTGAGCAACAAACAAGAGAATAGGAAGACAAAACAGTTGACAACAATGTCCATTTTGGATCGCTTGAGGCTTGAACTCACAACTTCTGGAACCAAAGCCTGTCATCTATCACTCTGAGCTAATTGGCAAGTGGCAACATAAAAGTGGCTTCGCAACTTGAGTAAATCATTCACTGTTGTGCAGGCAGATTTGAAACCACTGTAAAAAATTCAGTTATCAAGACAAAAATCTGAAAATACACATATTGCAGCATTGAGATGTTGGTAATTTTTTTTTTAACAATGATTGGTTTGCTCCAAAAGTGAATAACTGATGTTTTAAATGCTGCTTGCATTGACTGCAATTATTCACATGAGAGCAGAATTCAAAATGTTCTCAAAAATTCAGTTTTTTAGGTAAAATTCTGATATTCGTCAAACATCATCTACCATGACTCTAAAAAATGTTAAAAATTTTTCATGAACATTGAAGATTTATTTATCAATTTGCAGGTATATGTTTACAGTAGTGTTCACAGTCAAACATTTTCTTGCACTGTTTTACAGTTTAAAAAAAACAGAGTGATGGACTTCATAATTTTTAATAGGTTTAAATGTACAAAAGTTTCTTAAGTATTGGGGCTACAGTTTAATGAAAGTGTGCAGTTCTAGCGGGTTGATTTGTTATGAATTTTCAATGTTTTGAACTTTAGATGCTTGCTGTAGCGCCACCATCAGGACTTTTGGCTTGGGTTTACAGCTGAGGTAATCTGGCATGAGACTGGGCCTTTATGCAAAATTTGGTTAGCTTTCACCCATGGTCCGGTCCAAGCTATTTGTTTTTATTTAATTTAGAGCAGTGTTTTTCAACCCTGTTCCTCGGGGAACACTGTCCTGCATGTTTTAGATGTTTCCTGCTCCAACACACCTGATTGAAATTATTGGCCAATCATCAAGCTCTGCAGAAGCCTGACGAGGAGGCATTCATTTGAATCAGGTGTGTGATCCACATGGCTGCTGCGTGGTTCAAGGGTGTGCAACGTCGCATTTGTTTGGACTACAATGATACCGTTAATAAATTATTTCAGAAATGCTTTACAAATTCTGCTAGCATTGCTAATCATAGCCACCATAGTCATGTGCGCACTAGAGACAATCACTGCAGAGCTCAAGCACACGACATACCTTAAGAAACAAGCGGATTTATACCTGCAGCGGCGCGAGTTGGACCAGGATTTTGCAGGCGGTTCGGTCCCGTTCTGTTCTGTGCATCTAAACTGACTGTTGTGGATTAATGAGACTAAACGAGTCCGGACCGAGTCTGTTCGGGTCTGAGGAGATCCGGATATGTGCAGACAACAAAGTGGAATGGGAATCTGTGGATGTTCGTGCGTAGCTAACTGCAAGCCCACCCACGCGGCCCACCTCCCGAGTCGACGCACCGGCACGTCCAAAACGGACTTAGGGTAAATAATGTCCGCCACGCTTCTTCGCGAATATTGCCGTCACGTTTGCTTTGTGTCTGGTGCAGGAAGAAATGGTAAAAACAGGCTTTTTGTCAAGTTGTGGGAGGGACGGAGGCGGATGATTGACAGGCAACGACGGTCGGTGTAGAGACAGCGATATTGAGAGTTGAGAGATCTGTGATATTTAGCGTGTTTGGAGTGCATAGTTAGTGTGTTATGTAGTGTTTGGTGTAGTGTGTTTAGTGTGTGGTGGAGTCGGTTTTTTGTTTAATGAGTCAAAACAATGAGGAAACTGCTGAATGTGGAGCAGGCAGTGCAGCTCTTCATCCAGCTGGAAAGAGCTCAGGCAGACCCGAGCATTGCCTGCGTTTAAACGTAAATAGTTACATATAACTAAATTTTTAAAATGTATGCACATATTTAGCAAACAATTTATATTTGTATTATCAATAATAAAAAGATGGTTTGTTAAACATATTTGTGGTTTTCACAGTAAAAGAATCTAACTTTTTCTACTCGGATGTTTATGGTTTTTTTGTGATTTTGGGTCCATTGTGTTAATACAGTATGTCAAAATTAAAAAATAACTGTACAGTCACACATGTGAGGTTGTGCTGAAACTAATCGTTTTTAAGGTGAAATATAATGGCAAAATCAAAACTAGTCAAAAATGGCCAATTATACCATGGAACATCGGATTTCACAACAAACCTAAATATCCCTGATGTCCCACCTT
This sequence comes from Diplodus sargus, assembly GCA_903131615.1. Taxonomy (NCBI): domain Eukaryota; kingdom Metazoa; phylum Chordata; class Actinopteri; order Spariformes; family Sparidae; genus Diplodus; species Diplodus sargus. Next base: position 1,161,809 of record CAEMYA010000442.1, read on the forward strand.
CAAACACAGCCTCATTTGGCCATCCATGAAAAAGCTACTTCACCTCCCACTTTTCTATGGGAATACATATTTCCTACGGGCACTGAATCCAAGTGCAAATAAACACAAACAACCTTGAATTTGGCATCATGTATCTCATAGTTTAACATGTCTCTCTATGAACTAATGTTTACAATCAAGAATAACATTTTATACAAAAGACTTCAAGAAAACGAAACTAAGTTTCTGGTAGAATTCCTCAGCTGACAAATAACACTTAAGTCAACACTTACACATGTCAGGTCGAGAGTCTTTTCCAGATGAAGTCATGATGACAGGACAGACTGTATTGATCTGTATGACGAGTGATTTAATATCATCTTTTGTGCCAAAATCACCGGGTGTTGGGGTTTTTTAAAGCGGGCACGCCCCTTGCACACTTCTTCTCATGAAACGGCCGTCGTAGCAGCATGTGGCATGCACATTAGAAACTTCATTTCATGAAGTGTGCAAGGTAGGGTGGTGCTCCCACTGGGCCAGCCCCCCTGTTAAAAATTAACAAATCACCTACTGCTGATAGGCTACATGTGGGAGAGTAACCTCAGATGACTTGTTGGTCTGCATGTCAACTTTAGAAACAGATGGTACGAATGATCTGTATCCTCCAATCGCACAGGTCCGTACACTCATGTATTGTGGGGTTTATTCAAGGGACTCCCGCTGGTTAACACAGTTTTTATCACCATGATGTTACTTTATGTTCACTTTAATCTAAACAACACAGTTTAAGTTTTGTTCTTTAAATGCTGTAAAACATCTGAAATCAGGATTTGATGACATGATCGATTGTCGATGACGTCACTGAATTCTTGTAGCTTTATGATGTCATGAACAATATTTTCAATATTATGATTGTTGACAATTTTTATTCATTCAAGAAACTGATGCAATAAAAATGTATCTCTGGTGTGTCTCTCCACATTCTAGTAATTAATGTGACCCATAAATCGGTTTGTTACTGTTACATCTGTAAAGTTTATTACTATTATTATTTTTATGACATAATATGAATCTCTTTGATATAAATATCATACTCTTGATTTATTTTATCTGAAAATTTGTCTTCTGGTGCCTTTACGTGATGTTCTGTTTATAATGTGAACATAATGTAAATAAACATTTTAATATGAAAGAATTTTCATAGAATTTATTTTAATCAACATGGTAATCACTGAATACATCAATTACAATCATATATTTACACTTAAGCATAAAGAAAACTTCAGATCAAGCTTCTTTCCATCAGGGGAGAAGTCGAGTGTTTCCCATCATGCACTGTGTTCTGTGTAGAGAGAAGTCTTTATAATTAAATTCTGATGCTTTAAACACATATCTATCTATATGAGCGTGAGTCCTCAGTCCTGAGTCTGGACACATGAAGTCTGAGTTGTCCATCTCTGAGGACGTCTTTGTCCCACTGGACTCATCCTACAAACTGCTGATCCCGTGACTGGGACCACAACACCTCCATGTAGTTCAAAGAGGACTCAGCCTTTGTGATCAGTTCAGATAGCAGAAGATAAAAGGGGAGTCGGGGAAAGTGTTGTTTGTGGTTGTTAACGTCCATTCCAGTGTGATGTTGTGGTTCTCCTCTGCCTGATAGGAGGTCTGTGTCACATTCACTACAAATGTTCCTGTTGAGGAGACAGAGAGGAAAAGTGAGGAGCAGACACACTGACAGCTTTAACATGGCAGCCTTT
>CAEMYA010000442.1:1179095-1189985 GCA_903131615.1 Diplodus sargus
TGCTTTATATTGTATATTTCGGTTGAATATAACTTTTTTTAAGTTGTTAGCATTCTGTGGACAGCAAAGGAAGAATTTCATTGTATAGAGAAACATGTTTCTTTACTGTGCATATGACAATAAACATTGTGTTGGCGACTGTGATCCACTCCAAAGACACTGAGTATCCACTTCCTTTGGTTTTCTGTGGGTCTTTCTGAATGCAGAGCAGCAGGAGCTCCATGGTGTGGAGTTTATCTTTGACATGCGAGATGCTGTGGAGGATGTTGAAAGGCTCCCCCATGTCTTCACTGAACAGCCTCTAAAAGTACAGGATGAACAAATAAAACGGTTTTAAAAGGGTTCAATCAACATTTGGCTCAATCTGTCAGCTGACATTAACATTAATGCAATGTTTCTTCACCTTTTTTACACACAGATTAATGTGACAAAGTTATATTACATTAATGGTAATTGAGATAATTCATGTGAACGAAACTATGAGACCAAAAATGATTATCCAGTATATCAATGAATCAAGAGACAATGGATTAATTTGTGGTCATTATCTTAATTTCTCAAATGTGAAGCATTTCTCCATCTTATGTTTCATTATTTTGCTACTTTCTGTTTTTTCACAAAACAGAATGTTCCTTGAGACAGGTCCTCCAATCAATATTATTTCTATGTTTTAAACTTACTGACCCGAGCCTTCCTCCGATATGAAAATGTCTGGAATTGCCAGTGCTCCGTTCAACCATCCACAACCAAAGTCACTGCACGGTGCAAACAACAACTCACCTCATCTACAATGTGTAGTGCCTGCAATGTTACAGACATGAGCGCTCTGCCCTAAATGGGAGGCTCAAGCTCCTGTCTGAGGACAAAAGCTGGGCACAGCCCCCTTTTCAGTGTCATGGCAATTTTGGCCACGCCTAGTTTACTAAATTTTGTAAATGTGCAGACTGAATCAGCAGCCAGCAAATACTAATTGCCAACATGTTGAAATAAACAAGACGAAGGGATGAGGTCTTTCTCCTGGTTACCCAGACTTGTGATTCTTCAGGGTTCCGCCTACTAGGTACCTCTAGCCTGCACTGCCGTACAAGGATCATCCTGCAAACAGGAGATTTAAATGCAGGCAGAGACGGAGGCTTGGGTGTGCTTGCTCAGGCAGCACATATGATAAATTGGAATCAATACAGAGAAGATTAGCATGGCCCCTGCAAAAGAATGACACGCAACTTCATGAAGCGTTTCCACATTTTGAACTGGCTGCCCCGAGACCCACTCCGATATGAAAATGTCTGGAATTACCAGTGCTCCATTCAACGGTCCACAACCAAAGTCACTGCAAGGTATGAGCAACAACTCGCCTCATCTACAACGTGTAGTGCCTGCAATGTTACAGATATGAGCATTCTGTGTGCAAAACGGGAGGCTCAGGCTCCTGTCTGAGGGCGAAAGTTGGGAACAGCCCCCTTTTCAGTGTCAAGGCATTTTTGGCCTCGCCCCCTTTTGCTGAATTTTGTAAATGTGCAGACTGAATTGGCAGCCAGCAAATACTAATTGCCAACATGTTGAAATAAAAATAAAATAAAAATGTTCTGATCAGTTCGAAAATGTTGTGTTCAGTTTTCTTCAGTGTAATCCTAAGCTGTTGTGATGTTGTTGTTACTTTGCTGTATTTTTAATGTGTTGTTATTGTTGACATTCAATGTTCAATTTTGTTATTAAATGTAATCTAAAACATTTTACCCATTCTATGTTTTTATGAAGTCACTGGTACTTAGATATGGAAGTAGTCTATTGTCAGTGCTTAATTGTTTTTTCTAAATTGTAATGAAGGAAAGAATCAAAAGTGGAAATAAGCTTGATTTTTGAAAAAGGCACAACAATAAGAACATGTGTAAGTGGCAGAATTATCAGAGGAGCTGAGAGTTTTGACATTTGAAAAAAGAAGAAGAGAAGAACAAGTTGAACAAAGCTCAATATTTTAAAAGGCATAGTAGCAGAAGGAGTAGTAGAAAGAAGAGGAGGACTAGAAGTCAGAGGAAAATTAAGTCTAACACTTATCCACACCACAACAGTCATAAATCGTACTTTCATGAAGGTTATACTCGATTTTTGTAGATGTGTTAATTTACCTTTATGGCCATTTGGGAGATTTAAATTTGCTAAACTAATCTGTCAGGCTAAGCTAACTATTAAACGGGTGATGGGTAAGCAATGGACGGGTAAGCAATGGACAAAGGCGCTTCTGAAGTGAGAACTCTTCACAGCCCAATTGTTATTCCCCAAATATTTTTGTATGACCTCCGGAGCACAGCAGCACAACCTAGCGCTGACTGGCAGTTGACACTAGAGTGCCTTGAGAAAGATAGTGGCGACAACGGAAGTTCCAAACACTGGCTGATCACGTGGTCCATGTAGCCCTCCAAAAGTTCCAGGAAGTGCTTGGGGGGCAATTGAAAACAATAGGAAACCAAACCTGTATGATCGTCGACAGCAATAAAATCGTAAAATCTTTAAGTTTTTTTGTTATTTTTTTTTACCTTCAGACTTGAGTGAGGCAGACTTACAGGGGACTGACAAGTCTGGACTCACAACAGCATTATGATGATAATTGTATTCTAATAGGAAATCCATAGCAAATAAATTCAGTTTGATTTGAATTAATTTCAAATTAATGGAATTCTATCACCATGTGTTAACTATTCTTACTTATCCCAAACTTTCTCTACTCATTGATGCATAATACATCACACACAGTCTTGTTTTTCCCAATGCACTTAATACCACAATGAATTCCTTAAAAACACTATCTAAAGAAGACAAACAGATCAGCATGTCAAGCTGTTTGTGTCCTTTCCACTGTGTTGTCCTTTAATAAAGTCTTCACCATGGTATGCTGCACTGCATGGGGATGCTCCAGTCGCTCGGAGAAAGGCGTGCACATGTATGGCTTCACCAAAGACAGAGACAGGAGAAAAGTATGGGTGGCTAAAGTCAGAAGGAACAATTTAACCACTTACAAAGATTTTAGCAACAAAAAATTATGTGAGGTAATCATATTCAAACAATGCATTTGCACTTTTGCACGCTTTCAAATACCACACCACTGGGAGGTTTAAGATTTTTTAAACTAAAATCAGAGAACACAGAACATAAAAAAACAATGAAAAAAAAAACCAAGGAAAGTTAAATTGCATATTGAAGGAAAACCAAAAAAGCAAATGACAGGAAAAAACAACACTTTAACACAAGTAACATGATGGCCGTCTTGGAAACAAGACCCAAAATAAGAAGGTGAACATTGGGCAACCTCAGCTGAAGGTGCTTAAGGACAGTGCTAGCCAAGGGAAAAAAGTGATACACAGCTGAGCACAGCGAGAACAAAACATATTTTAGCTCCTAAAAGAAGCTCCTTTTAAGTATCTCTGCCTCTGTGTCTGCACTCTGCCCTCCTCCTGCAACCTGGGAGAGTGCTGAGTGCTGACTAGCGCAGGAAATACACGGCAGAGGGACCTCATACAATCCCACAAACAAGTATCACCTTCAGTTACGGAGATTCACATTTTCTAATCATCAGCAGCTTTTGCTGCGTCAGCCACTGATGTGTAACACATTGTGTCAAGTTGCTTCAGGTTCTTAACTGGTTGTGCAAAGATTTAAAACATATCTATAAATTGTAATGTGCAATCTAATAGTGTATATTCAACCACAATGGGATATATGCTAGCCATGTCCATAGTGCTAGATAAAAGTGAGTTGTTGAGTGTGAGAACTAAGGTGAAGTCATTCTGCAGGCAAATTTTGTGGCTGAGAGAAGATGTGATACCCACCATCATTGTGCATCGGCCAACAGTGTCGGCCGAAGTAATATGGTGCCCTAGGCAAGATCTTAGCCGATGCCCCCTTGCATCGCAGTCAGTTTCACAATCAGTTTTCATACACTCACAGAAACTGCATGTATATATTCAAGATGTTATTTCTTTTAAAAATATCACACCAAATAAAAACTGAAGAAAGAAACAAGTGATAAAATACAATTATAAATAAGGCATTGCGCAAACATGTTATCGCTCAGCCTCAGAGTAGCATCTCTCGCTTATCTATTGTGAGCCACTTTGCAAAACGACCTCCAACTCTTTCCATGTTGCCATGTGGGTATTGTGCTCCTGGCTATCCTCATGAACCTTCAGCAAGTGGCTTGCATTTTTCCTTTAGTCCTTCCTTTTTAAGTCTGCATTCTTTTGGAGAAAGTTAGGGCCAGTGTTTAATCAGAGGGACAAATTTAAAAACGGAAACAAATGATATTTACACATTAAATACTTTAATTTTGCAACAAAAAAGAAGAAGTAGACAATATAATTATTATAACAATAAGATTGTTTAAATTGAGAAACAAATAAATAAATGTAGTCTCGTTGTTGCTCTCAAAACCTTGTTGATTAAACAAACAGAGGAAGTGTAGCTCCTCTAGGTAGTAAAGCATGAGGCCCGAGATCGTTTCAAAACAGGGTTTATTCAGTCACCGACCGACCCGTGAGAACTGAAGAAAAAGAAAGTAAACAAGCAATCACATAAATATGCTAATGCTGAATTCGTAGCTTAATGTAATTACACAAATACGCCAATAAAACACACCTCGTTGGCTGCGCACGACCAAAGGGGCAGAATCTTGTTTTCTTCTCTCTTCGTCTTCCTTGTTTACATCTAATGTTGTAACTCTTTATCTTTACTCAACTTTACCGAGTGTGGAGAGAACCAACCGTATGGTTTCTCCCTTGCCATGCTCTGCCAGGCGGTGTTTCATTAAAGTGGTACCGTGTAGAAACAAAGACAATCAATGAGCCCGCCTCAACTGAAAAGTAGGTAGGAACCAAAAAATAAATACATGAGAATGCATTATACTGACATGTGTGGCAGTTACAGGAAGGTCACGATTCTCCATTTTTCACAGAATTGGGTTCAAATGGAACCGGTTCTTCTTCTCAGTAACTTGAATGTCCTTCGGGCTCCAGAACCTGCAGCTGAGATCCATCTTTAATTTCAGCCAGTCTTAATTTGTTTGATAGATGCTTCAACACTGAGGTGAACAGAAAACCTACCACCACAGATTAACACTTGCTGTTTGACACTCATCGTTGCTGGAGCGCAAACTGGGTCATCAGAACCCTGAACCATCCGTTCTAGACCGTCCCGACAATTGGATTGAGATGATGATCTTGTTGTGAAAATCTGGATCAAGTCGGTGATGGAGAGCTCTCTGGAGTCATATATGTTTTAAACGAGTTCTGAATTAAATGTTTTCAGTCTGAAGCGGAACGAAAAGCCTCCGCACTTCCGCTGTCGGAGCTTAAGAGCATGGCACCCAGCGGAAGTAAACAGGAGCAACGAGTCGGCTGTGTGTAATGAATGAAGTGGAGACGATACTCAGTCACTGCGCAGCTCATTATTGAATAAGTAAATAAAGAACAATGAGTTCAGTTGAGAATTTGAGAGAGTTTGTCAACGAGCGACTAAGTGCTGCTGCTGAAGAAATATTCAGAGTTTTTAAAACAACTATCGTCCGGTACGAGGAAGAGATCGATCGGCAGCACGTCATGCTGGATATCTGCTGGAAACCCCATGTAAAGTTACACAGGATAGGTAAGTAAAAGTATATAATTTTAATAACACTAATGTTCAGAGCCCTGGAGGGGGAAATATGCATCGCGTTTCACCACATGGAGCGAACATACGAGCGTTTCCCTCGTTTTGGTTCATTCCACTCCGGGACTCCGGAAGTTTTGAGTGTCCGTTCTATTGGAGACCGCGGCGAAACTCCCCTCAGAAAATGATTTACGAATTACGAAGACATTTCGGCATTGATTTTGAGGCAGTGGGTCAAATGAGATGGAAGCTATTGGAAAAAAAATGTAGATTTTACATTAAAAACATTAATAACTAATATGAAGAGCACTTTCAGTTCATAGAACAATATGTGTCCGAATCACCCAGTCTATTAACACAATTCGGCATCGGTTTGGAGGCAATGTGTCACGTGGGTTGGAAGCATATGAAACTTTGAGTATTTCTACTAGTTATTCTGCCATTGTTCTGTGTGCCTCGATGCCCTTGTAAATTAGGGTTGCCTCTCAGTGATCTCTGGAGGATAAATAAAGGTTGGTTGGTTGATTTGAATATATTCTGTCTTTTGTTCTCTGTCCCTCCAGAGCTCCCACACCAACATGTCTGTAAAGAGGAGGAGGTTCTCGCCGACCAGCAGCTCTGTAACCAGGAGAGGAACTCCAGTCTTGACCAAGAGCACCCAGAGCCTCCACAGATTAAAGAGGAACAGGGGGAAGTCTGCACCAGCCAGGAGGGAGAGCATCTTGTACTGAAGGTGGAGACAGATACGGTCATGTTGACTCCAGCTTTTGAGGAAAGTGACCACAGTGAAGCAGTACCAACAAGTGACCACCTGCTCCTCTCTAACAACTCTCATGTAGCTGAGAGCCGAGACCAGAAAGGAGCAAAACATGAAGACTCAGGATCAGCTGGAGATGGAGAGCGGAAGCAAAAGAAAAGACATCACGGAAGCAAAAGTCACAGTGATAATGCAAAAAACTCTACCTCACCAGGCTCTCAAGATGACACTCACCCAGGAGAAAAGTCTTTCAACTGTGACACATGTGGAAAGACTTTTAAGTTAAAGTCCCTTTTGAATTCACACCAAAGAACCCACAAAGGGGAGAAAATGTTTACTTGCAACACATGTGGGAAAGCTTTCAGCCGCCCTTTAAACTTAACAGCTCACATGAGAACCCACACAAATACCCACACCTGTGAAATTTGTGGGAAGACTTTTATGCGAAACAATCAATTAACACGTCACATGAGAACCCACACAGGTGAGAGACCGTTTACCTGCAAAACATGTGGGAAGACTTTCACGCAAAACTGTAACTTAACACGTCACATGATGACCCACACAGTTGAGAAACCGTTTCCCTGTGAAATTTGTGGGAAGGGTTTCATGCGAAACAATAAATTAACACGTCACATGAGAGTCCACACAGGTGAGAGACCGTTTACTTGCAAAACATGTGGGAAAGCTTTCATGCTCTCTGGTAACTTAAGAGCTCACATGAGAACCCACACAGGCGAGAAACCGTATACTTGCAAAACATGTGGGAAATCTTTCAGCCAACGTACACAGAGGACAGTCCACATGAGAACCCACACAGATGAGCGGCCGTATTCTTGCCAAACATGTGGGAAAGGTTTCAAGGCTTGCGGTGAATTGAAGCTACACATAAGAATCCACACAGGTGAGAAACCGTTTACTTGCAAAACATGTGGGAAAGCTTTCAAGTCTCATAATGAATTGAGTCAACACATGAGAATCCACTCCGATGAGCGGCTGTATTCTTGCAAAACATGTGGGAAGTCTTTCAAGCAAAGCAGTGGCTTAGCAGGTCACATGAGAACTCACAGGTGAGAAGCTGCATTCTTGCAAGACATGCGGGAAGACTTGCAGGCATCGCAGCGCCTTAACAGCTCACGTGAGAACTCATACAGGTTAGAAACCGTAACCTTGCCAGACCTGGGGAAAGTTTGTCTGATCAGTCTGCTTTGACGAGATATTTGATGACACGTACACGTGAGTAGCTTTTCATTTGCAAAATTTGTTGAGGTGGTTCAGTTCTAGTTTTTCATGCATAATTGCAGAACTTGAACTTTAAATGATATTCTTGAAGAATCCTCAGATGATCAGTATACACAGGAGAAATGATGAACTGACACTGAATGTGTACTATTTCCCCTGTAAAAGATGTCAAAATAAGTTTGTCTATCTTCATGCTGATTTGCCCATGTTTGTTAACGTGATGATTAAAAAGTCATTTAATCGTCTCATGTGTCCCACTTATTATTGCTCCTTGTGTCCTGCTTTTATATGAACAGTTATGTTGAATACTTTAAATTAAATTATATATAATATAAACAAAATGTAAGATGATCTGATGTGCTGGACGGCACCTTGCATGGCAGCCACAAACCAGCGACCTTGCGCTAACAAGATGCTGACTCTACCCCTGAGCCACAGCTGCCACACACTTCATCGCTACGACTAGTCACATTCACACTGGTGAAGGCTGCAGGCGTTGGAGCCATTTTAATGATGACCAGGGTGGTGTAGGATCACATGCCCTTATGTCTCCATCACGAGTCTCTGCTTCCTATACCCGTCCTCTGACCTCACCTCTCAACCACAAGACAAGATTAACCTAAACAAAGCCTATGTGCTTGACTGAGGTCAGGTCAAGCACAAGTCTTCTTTTTCTACAGTGTGGGAGGATGTGTTGCTTTCTTGCTATAAGCATATAACGAGAGAACTTATTTTATTAAGTTATAATGACTAAGCACAATAGAGTCCTCTCTCTCCACATCAGATGACAGGAAGTGGGGGTAGATGTTGGTCGTGGTAAAGATGACCCAGTCTGGGAGAAACCAGCCCCTCCCCTTGGTGACTTACAGATCCTTATTCTTCTTTGCGTAATACTTGTGTTATTTACCTGTTAAATGTCGGATATGTTTGTTAAGATAGAACTACAAGGAATATGTATAAGTCCTTGGTCCTACTGTGTATTGTATACTTTATTGTTTTATGTTGTATACTTTATTGTTTTATGCCTTAATCATGTTTTAATCCCTTTTGAATGATAAGTGATCGTGATCATGATCATGTTACATCTTTTAACGAAGACAAAAATTCGACTTTTAAGATGGTGAAGTTTTTGGGAAGGTTAAACATGATTTTGAAACATTAAAACAATAGTTTAGTTAGATTAAACTTCTGTGAGCCTAAACTCAGGACACAGAAGGAATGATTGTCAGCCAGCCCCCACCCCTGTTTTCAGTCTGCCTGCTGCAGCTCATAAAAACAGACACTCTTACGCTCTGCTCACTCACTTCTCACTTCTCCTCACTTCTCATCCTCACTTTTCCTCCTCCCTTCTCTCCTTCTCTCTCTTCTGTCTTCTTCTCCTTCGTCTCTTCACTTCTTTTGTTTTTATCTTTATAATCTTTATTTTTATTTTTGCAACAAGCTCTAAGAAAAGCACATTGAACCATTACTTTAAGTGCTTTGCTTTATCTAAGTTTTTAATAGAACAAAATTCTTTTCTTTTGAATTTCTGATTTTAATATACCGTTAAAGTATCATTGCCTGATCCCAAAGAAGTTGAATTAGATTAAGAATCAGAACTTCAGAACCACCACTTGAAACAACAAAGAAAATTCTTTTTCAAGACTGTGATCATCTGATGAAGAACACTGCAGTCATTGTCTGCTTCAGAAGCCTGGCAAGGAGTTTCCAACAAAAGAGACTTTGTGTACTCCCAGCCGAGACCAACTCTGCCCCCAGCGCTCCCAAGGCGGAAACCCGCTGGGCCTTCAGGACCGAGGGTCCCTCAACAGAGTACCGGCCTTCCCTCTGGCTATTGGACCCACGCGCCGTGCCGTAGTCCAACCCAGAACTCTCAAAGAGACCAAGCTTCAGGACCTCCTGACTCCCAGACAAAACAGGCTGAACATCTTCATGCAACTGGATCCACACAAGTGAGAATGAGTGGTGTCTAAAGTTGTGACTTCTGTTTAAGTTATGACTTCTGTCCAAGTTCTGACTTCTGCTTAGTTTATGACCTCTGTCTAAAGTTCTGACTTCTGTTTAGGTTATGACTTCTGTCCAAGTTCTGACTTCTATCTTATGAATTTAAGAGAATTGACATTAGGGTCTTGTTAGTATGAAAAAATGACTCCCGTAATATTTAATAGATATAAAATCCGACCTTTTAACTTTACCATCTGCAGACCGTCACATAACTTTATTACTTTCCTAATTAAAATCTTTACATTTTCTGTCATCCGTTGTTTGTCTAAAATTGTCAGTTTATTTATGTTACCCCTAATTATTTAGTCAATAAACATATAAAATTGTTTGTCTTTGTCTGAAACTTAATTTTAATGTGGAGAACCGATGGATACGTGCAAAGAATTCACTGCTTCAGATTAGGAGATCAAATATAAATTTGAAATTTAACAGACTGATTAAATTGATACTCTAACTGTCCAAGATGTTTGGAATAGTTCCCTCCGGCCTATTCCAGTAAATCAAACAACTGAGGCGGTGCCCCGTCTAAAACTGTTATTGATTAACAGTGATTAATTATCATATTATCAAGGTAGTTTCTCCTACATTATATATCATGGTGCCGTCCGTGTGAGGCCATATGATATATATACTTTCTTTTCCTACAGTGGCACTGTGTGAATCATGGTAGTCTACTTAAGTGATGGACTAAGTGTAACAGGTGTGGCACAACGAGATTCTGTGGTTTTTGACCGTGAGACAGTGAAGACGGTGTTTATTTTCAGATATTCTTTGTTTGGCATAATGTGAAATAAATGGATTGGCATATCTGAAAATAGTTTTTTGGCAACTTGAACACTTTTTTAATCACAGTAGCTGATAGAAGGAAACAGGAAGCACACCATTTACACCAGGGCTATAACCTACAACCCAAGGAGCCAACCAAAACCAAACTGAGAGACACAAGGAGCAACATCAATTGTTTATTCTGTTCACAAAGTCACTCTTTGGATTAATGCTTTGGGTGCCTCAACACTGGGCAAACAGAAAAAATGCAAACAGAGCCATCCAACAGCTTTACACATTCACGTCAAGAAAAAAAAACTCATACATATACTCCAGTGAACCTGAACCGACTGGAAAAAGCACACTTGTGTTGTCTCAAGCTTTTGGAAGCCATTTAGGACCTGCTAGTAACTCCCAATGCTCCAGCTCAGGCGAAAGCAAGAAAAGGGAATAAAGCTATTCAGACCATTCAGACAACTTCTGGA
>CAEMYA010000443.1:18630-30502 GCA_903131615.1 Diplodus sargus
GTAACCTGGTTCTGGTCTCTTGCAGTAGGCTGGGTCCAGTGAGAGGACCGGAGTGGAACGGCAGCAGATCCCTTATCGAGACAGACGACCCTCAGCCGTCAGAGTGACGGCTGTTCCTTTTTGTTGTCTTCTTTTCTCTCAAGTTGTTCTGTGAGAGCCTAATAAAGCGGTTAAAGCACCGAGGCGCTGACTCGTCCTCCCTTCTTTCCCACCCCGTGAGCAGTGAGGCTCACAAGGTCTGATTCCTGTTTGAAGCTTGGAGGGCTTTTCTGAATCTCAGCTGCACAGTCTGCTTTTTGTTCTTGCTGTGTTTCCGCTGCTTTGTTTTACTGTGCAAAGAAACAAATACAGTTTATACGTAATAAATCAATCAGAAAACATTGGACGTTGGTTCCCGACCTCTGCCACAGAACCTTGATGTCTTTCATGTAGATTACAGCAGTAGTAATTACGGTCAGGAGAAATACACGTCCTGTTTGATGCCATTAAAAGATATAATGACATTTTGGAGAAAACTTCTGTCACATTTAACTCTGCCAATTAACATGACGACTCCAGCTGTAAGAAGAGGAACATCTGACTATACAGGAAGGAGTCCCTGCCTGTCTTTCTTCCTAATCACAATAAAAGTCCACCATTATGTAGACATATTTCAAAGCTTTTATATTGAAGCAGCAACATCAGGAAACATTTTTTTTCACCAGCAGAAACTTCTGGAACATCTGAAAGTGAAACTGAGTGAGCAGCTACGAGCCAGTCTGAAGTAAACTACAGTAGTGTTCAACCAGAGGTCGGCGGCTCAAGAAAGCACCACAATCGTGTTTATCAGTGGTTAACAGTGTTGGGAACGTTACTTTTAAAAAGTAATTAGTTATAGTTACTAGTTGCTTCTTCCAAAAAGTAATTGAGTTAGTAACAGAATTACTCCACTATAAAAGTAACTAGTTACCAGGAAAAGAAAAAAGAAAACTATTGTGTTACTTTTAATTATTCCCCCTTTTGAGCTCGGCATTCATTATAGCATACTCGGCATCTATGTATTTAGAAAATGCCTTTCTGCATGGCGGACCGGCACCTACTCTCCCTGGTATTTCGCCAGAGTGCTCTGAAGGAGTCTGAGTCAGCTGTTGATAACGGGACGATGTTCTCAACAACATATCTGCCTATCGTTGAATTCAGCTCAGTCTGTGTCACAAGTTTTTGTGAGGCTGGAGCAGAAAAATCCAGCTTTAGCTGCTCGGACGGCTCCATGTGCTTCTGTATTAGCAGAGCTCACGTTAGCCACACCTGGCCTGCTAACATCATCAACAGTCAACAGCTGTGTTTTTGGCCAGTAGTGTTGTAGAAGCGCGTGCCGCTGAGAGATGCTTTATTAGATCAGAGTTGCTTACAACGGACGTGGAGATAAAGTGGTGTCTGTACTTAAACTTCGAAAACGTTAACTTTCCCTCTGGACTCGCCTTGCTGCAGCTCACCGCTGCTAGTTTGTGTGTGTGAGGCTGCTGTGTGCGTGTGTGGTTTGTGTGTAAACTGAACACTGCCTCTGATTGGCTTACGAACTCTCACTCTATCTTAGAGAGCCATTCACCATCACTTATGCGGTTGTCCCGCCCCTCCCTACTTCCTCACCGGAGAAAAATAAACCAGCTCTGCAGCTCCGGTGGCTGAGAGCCAAGTTCGATGACAAAAGCCTCAATGAGCAGCTTGAATTTGTAATGCGCCACATTTAATAGTCGGTAACAGTAGTGGCGTTGTAACGATGGAAATAGTAATTAGTTAGATTACCCGTTACTGAAAAAAATAATGCTGTTAGTAACGCCGTTATATTCTAACGCCGTTATTCCCAACACTGGTGGTTAAAATGACTGATCACCCAGTGTTTTCTTTTCTTTACTGGTTTTATTTTGTTCACAGTGTAAAATAAATAACTAATGATAACTATTACAAAGAGCCCAAACTCAGCTGGAGCAGCAGTTTCCTCATCACAGGACGGCACCACTGACCCAATCTTAAAGGGATAGTTCGTGTTTTTTGAAGTGGGGTCATATAAAGTACATATCTATAGTCGATCTGTTTCCTGCCGTGATCACCGATCAGCACAGCCTCAGTTTGGAGAAGTAGAGAGCCGCTCCAGCCAGACGCTCAGCTTTGTACTGCAGTGAACGGGGTCCAGAGAAAGAGCGAAATTAACCACCTAAAACCTGGCTCACCTTAAAATATCTATAACAGTTCAAGTGTACATGGTATAGAGAAAATTCACACCGCTTCACATCAGCGTCAGACTGGCCGTTCTTTTGGCACTACATTTTCTCAACCTCCGCATCCCTACGCAGTTGCGCTAATGCGTAGGGATACGGAGAGTCTACGGTCTGTGACTGTCTCTGAAATTGTTAATTTTCGTTTTTATCGAAAGTAAACCTCTCGTCCAGCAGCTGGGCCTCGCACTGTATTTCGCCGCTCACAGATCACCTGTTGCCCAGTTGCGCTAGTGCGTAGGGATACGGAGGTTCTACGGTTGAGAAAACATAGTGTCAAAAGTAAGGGCGGTCTGATGACGATGTAAAGCGGTATGAATTTTCTCTATACAGCGTACACTTGAACTGTTATAGATTTTTTAAGCTGAGCCTTGTTTTAGGTGGTTTATTTTGCTTTTTCTCTGGACTCCGTCCACTGCAGTACAAAGCTGAGCGTCTGGCTGGAGGCTCTCTGCTCCTCCAAACTGAGGCTGCACTGATCGGTGATTACGGCAGGAAACAGATCGACTATAGATATATACTTTATATGACCCCACTTCTAAAAACACCAACTATCCCTGTAAAGGCCCCATGTCGTAGAAAGTAAGACTTCCTGTCTGTTTATAGAGCAGGTCTAGGTGAGATATAAATCAAACAAATTGTCTGTACTTCTGGACAGTTGTGACATCACAAACTATTTTATACCCACAACCATGTCAGCACTGGTTAAACCTAACAAGGCTTCAACTAATTTCTGTTTTAATATTAAAGTATTGATAATCCTCTGCAGTCAGTGTGGAGTGTGAAGTAGTTTGGATGAGCGGTTCATCAAGCAGCAAAAACAGAGGCCAAGAGATCAGACAGGCACAATTTGAACAGACACTAAACTAGACTGAAGAAAGAGGTGTAACTTTAGTGTTTGTGCCAAGACTCTCCCGGTCGCTTATCTTCATCCCTTCTTCTTATCTTCCTCTCTTCACTCGTATCTCTTGGCTTAGTGCCATGCTTCCTTTTCTCCTGAACTGAACTGAACTACTGGAGGTGGAGTAAACAAAACCTCCCAACACTGAACCATCTACAATCCAGATACAGAGTCTCACACTGACTGTCTGTGGCTACAGCAGAACTCTTCATACCTGAGAGTCTCCAGTCTCCAGCCTGGATCCTCCAGTCGAGCAGACAGCAGCTTCACTCCTGAGTCTCCTGGATAATTGTAGCTCAGGTCCAGCTCCCTCAGGTGGTAGGGGTTGGAGTTCAGAGCTGAGGCCAGAGAAGTACAGCCCTCCTCTGTGATCAGACAGCCTGACAGCCTGCAGACACAAAAAATAACACACATCACAGATCAGCTGAGGAGACTGACGAGTCAGTCAGATGAACAGGAAACTGTCTGCAAGATAATCAATAATGTTAGTGTTAACTAATCAACAGTAAACAGAGTCCTGCTGAGGCTGATGTGATGTCATTAGTTCAACCAGAGCTTCATTAAACCAACCTGTGGGAAACTGACTGTATGTAAATCAAATGAGATAGTGTATCATCTATTCTACCTTAGAAACTGAAGTTTAGTTAAAGGTCTTTTGACAAGTAAAATCACCAGACAATCACCGTACAGGTTGGCTATATTAAAAAGTAATAATTTACCCAGTTTAATGAATCCTTACCTGAGAGTTTGGAGTTTACAGTGACAACTCTCTAGTCCAGCAGAAAGCAGCTTCACTCCTGAATCACGCAGGTTGCTGTTACTCAGGTCCAGCTCTCTCAGACTAGAGGACTGGGAGCTGAGAACTGTGGACAGAGCTTCACAGCTTCTCTCTGAGATGCCACAGTAACTCAGTCTGGAGAGATAACAGTGAGGGAACAAGTTAGTAAGATATTTCTGTTCTCAAGTTGAAAGACAGAAAAGTATTCAATGATGAATAAATTGTACTTACAGAGCTTTGTTGGAGGCTTTGACCACTGGCAGCAGCCTCAGAAGAGCCTCCTCTGAAGCAGAGTATTTCTTCAGGTCAAACACATCCAGATTTTTTTCTGATGACAGTAAGATGAAGACCAGAGCTGACCACTCAGCAGGAGACAGTTTCTCTGTGGAGAGTCATCCTGATGTCAGGTACCACTGGATCTCCTTAACTAGAGAACGATCGTTCAGTTCATTCAGACAGTGGAACAGATTGATGCTTCTCTCTGCAGACAGATTCTCACTGAACATCTTCTTCATGTACTCGACTATTTCCTGATTTGTCTGTGAGCTACTTCCTGTCTGTGTCATCAGACCTTGCAGGAGATTCTGACTAGTCGTCAGTGAAAGACCCAGGAGGAAGCGGAGGAACAAGTCCAGGTGTCCATTTGGACTCTGTAAGGCCTGGTCCACAGCACTCTGGTAGAGACGTGTCTCTGCAGATTGATGGTCTGCTGTTTCTTCTTCTGCCAACAGATTGACTCCAGAGTTGATGAATGTCAAATGGACATGAAGAGCAGCCAGAAACTCCTGAACACTCAGATGGACAAAGCAGAACACCTTGTCCTGGTACAGTCCACTCTCCTCTTTAAAGATCTGTGTGAACACTCCTGAGTACACTGAAGCTGCTCTGATATCAATGCCACACACTGTCAGGTCTGATTCATAGAAGATCAGGTTTCCTTTATGCAGCTGATCAAAAGCCAGTTTTCCCAGAGACTCAACCATCTTCCTGCTCTCTGGAGTCCAGTGTGAATCTGTCTCAAGTCTTCCATCAAACTTGACGTTCTTCACTTTGGCCTGAACCACCAGGAAGTGGATGTACATCTGAGTCAGGGTCTTGGGCAGCTCTCCTGCCCTTCTGGTCTTCAACACATCGTCCAGAACTGTAGCAGTGATCCAGCAGAAGACTGGGATGTGGCACATGATGTGGAGGCTTCGTGATGTCTTGATGTGGGAGATGATTCTGCTGGCCTGCTCCTCATCTCTGAATCTCTTCCTGAAGTACTCCTCCTTCTGTGGGTCAGTGAACCCTCTGACCTCTGTCACCATGTCAACACACTCGGGAGGGATCTGATTGGCTGCTGCAGGTCGTGTGGTTATCCAGAGGCGAGCAGAGGGAAGCAGTTTCCCCCTGATGAGGTTTGTCAGCAGAACATCCACTGAGGTGGATTTTGTGGCATCAGTCAGAATTTTAGTGTTGTGGAAGTCTAAAGGAAGTCGACACTCATCCAGACCATCAAAGATGAACACAACCTGGAACTCTTCAAACCTGCAGATTTCTTTGGTTTCATTGAAGAAGTAATGAACAAGTTCCACCAAGCTGAACTTTTCCCCTTTCAGCACATTCAGCTCTCTGAAAGTGAATGGAAATGTGAACTGTATGTCCTGGTTGACTTTGTCTTCAGCCCAGTCCAGAGTGAACTTCTGTGTTAAGACTGTTTTCCCGATGCCAGCCACTCCCTGTGTCATCACTGTTCTGACTGGTTCATCTCTTCCAGGTGAGGCTTTAAAGATGTCTTCTTGTCTGATTGTTGTTTCTGGTCTGTGTGGTTTCCTGGATACTGTTTCAATCTGTCTGACCTCGTGTTCATCATTGACCTCTGCAGTCCCTCCCCCTGTGATGTAGAGCTCTGTGTAGATCTGATTCAGAAGGGTTCGCTTTCCTGCTTTAGCGATCCCCTCAAACACACGCTGGAACTTCTTCCGAAGGCTAGATTTAAGTTTACGCTGACAAACTGCACAATGACTTCCTGAATAAACACACAACAAAGATCATCAGGGTTGACAGTTTGCGTGTCTAGATGAGAAAGTTTTGTATTTATATTTGTTTTATCTGAACAAACTTCTGACAGCAGAGGAGGCTGCTGCCTCTGATTCTACACACACTCTTTACTCTTCACAGTATCTCCAGCGTTCATTACGAAAAACAAATTAACACCTTCAGAATATCAAATAAATTATTCCAAGCTCGAGCTTTACAAGCTAGAAACACGTTGCTGGCATCAAATACAGAATAAGCTGAGACTTACAAAAATCACTGACTGGACCTCTATGGAGCTGGGCAATTTAGCCAAAAATATTATCAGCATTAAAATTTAAAGGATGTCACCATTCCCCAGATCCACACTTCAATTTTCCATTTAAACGTTTTATCAGCACTCACGGCTATGATATTGTCAGACTTAGACTTTTATGCCCTGACAGCTGTTATTTATATTTTATGAGGTGCACTTGAACGCACCCTGACATCCCTGTCATGAACATTACCTTTGCCATACAAAGTGCTGTAGATTACAGAGTTTAAGATGTGCACCTGAATGCACCACAAGTCTCTAGACTATCACCCCCTCAACAACAGCAGCTTTACCTTCAGTCTGAGAGGAAGACGCTCCTCTGTTCTCTGGAGCTCCTCCACCTTTAACATCCACTGGCACTGAGTGAGAAAGAGATTATGTGTTATATTAGTTATATTAACATTATATTATTAATTAATTACTATATTAAGCTGTCTTTGGGGTTCTACTATCACTAAATACTTTTTTTGCCACTTTCGGTTTGAACATCTGGAGTCTGTGGTGTGATCTGGATATGTTATTCACTAGGGGGGGCTCTAAGACAAGGATTACCTGGGCTGCAATGTGTGTTGGGAGTTGGAGTATGTTTTGACTGAGCAGCCAGAAAAGTACAATAACATCAGCTCTCTGCTTTATATGGGAATGTATATGAGTCAAACCTTCGTGTAAAAGCAAAATTACGACAAAAAAGGCGCTTTTAAAATTTACAGTAGTTTCTTTTTTGGGCAAGCTAATTTTAAATGGAGTGCTGGGGCATTCATACAATAGCATCAAAATCTCTATTTTTAAAACACTAAGAAGGCTCAACACAACATGAAACTTTGCTCGTAGTATCACCAGGGTCTCTACACATGAACACGAGCATTGAGAACATTGTTTGTGTACACAGAGTTACTAAAAAGAAGGTTTTTAAACAACTCGCGTTAGTAGCTGTTTCTCCAGTGCACCGCCGTCATGGCAGACAAAAAGGGTCGATCACCGAGTGCGACCTAACAGATCAAATCAAATCAATTTTATTTATATAGCCCAAAATCACAATCACATTGACTCAATGGGCTTTACAGTCTGTACAGTGAACAACATCCTCTGTCCTTAGACCCTCGGTTCGAGTGAGGAAAAACTTCACATGTTGATGGAAACAGGAAGGCTTGAGGAGCAGTCCACCATTACTCTCCTCTTAAAAGTGCCTCTTTTGTTGTAATTATGCTTTTACACGAAGGTTTGACTGATATACATGTCTAACTATATTATTAGTTCATTCTACACCACAAGTTTTTGGCCTGTAGATCCTTTAAATAACTGTAACTTAGAGGTATTTAAAGTCTCAGTCTTTGGGCCTCCCTTCACACAAAGCCTGGACAGCCCTGCTTAGTTTGACTTAAATCCTGGATGTCTATGACATCATTGTGTTATTCGATCCAAGTGAAATTCAACAGTTGAGCAAAAATATCCTGTTATCATTTATTCTGTCTGACATAAATTCAGACATCACCAAATAGACAGCTAAGTGAGAAAACAGAAACTGATTCCCCCAAACGACTGGAACTCTGAACTATCTTTAACCAAATCACACAGATTTATCATATTATTTGTCAAGTCTCTTGATAACTAAGACAATAGCTAATGTCATATTTTTCACCTCCATCAAACTACACTTGGTCTTTCAGGGTTTCCATGCAAACCAGAGACAACAGCAGCTTTATCTTCATTCTGAGAGGAGGACGCTCCTCTGTTCTCTGGAGTTCCTCCAGCACCTTCAACATCCACTGACACTGAGAGAGAAAGAGACACCATGTGTTATTGTTTCAGTTTGACTTCATATTTATATTTTAAATGCACCCGTGTAACATACTGTAGATTACATAGTTTATTCTTGGACAGTTGATTAATTAGAGTGTGATCTCCACCAATTCATCTTCATTTTTAGATACAATTATTCTGGACTGTGGTTGTTAAAAAAGTTTATGAATAAAATCATTCAAACTGTAAAGACTGAGATCAACTATAAAGACGAGTGTGTAGATCTGTGGACAGTAACGTTTCTACTCCTATTGATAAATCACTGAAACGTGACCGATCAGAAACATCTACTGCACTTTAACATAGAGTTAAGTTTACTGACACACAGTTACTCCTCACAGTCGCTCATTAGTTTGTAAGCATCACTCTGCTAATTATCTAACACAGTTCTGTGGTCTCACTTGATGTCTCGCCTACAACAACGTCTGATTGGCTGTTACTCGTGTGCAGTGTAACCAATCACCACTGAAGGCTTGGTGCCACTGCACAGAGGAGCAGCTCTGCAGACTGGAGCAGGGTAGAAGCTCCGGTGAGGCAGCAGGTATTCACAAAGTTAGACACATCACAGTCCTCTACACCCAGTATTCCCACAGTGGGGTACGCGTACCAACAGGGGTAGACAAGGTGACTTAGAGGGTATGTGAAAACAAAGCGGTTTGCATAATCAAGGTCAAAGAGTATGATTACAATTCAAAATGTGTGGGCATCTGTACAGGCGGTCCAGAGGCCATGATGGGGAAACTCGGAGTGGTCAGGTACTTTCAGGCTGCTGCTCCTGCCAGCTGTCTGTCCTCTGAAAATACAAAGATATAAAACTGACTGACCTTCTGATTCTGAGCTGCTGGCTGACAGGTTCTGCAGCAGGTCTGTCCTGGGTATCTCCTTCAGAAGCTTCCTGGTCAAATTCACAGCTCCATGAAGTTCATAGGTTTTCACCATCAGATCCACTGTTTCCATCATGTCTGCATCCTCCAGTTTGGACACTTTGATGGATTTGTAGTCCTTCAGATACCATTTGAACTTCTTAAATTCATCTTTAGTTAACTCTTCTAGAGTATTCAAGAGGTCCTTATCCGTCAGTGTGGCTCCCTGCTAATAAAAGTCAGTATTATCAACCTGACAGAAAACTGTGACAGGAACATATCAGAGCATCAACAGGAGCTCTGATTGGCCGACAGCAGTAGAGTCTGGCCAGTTAGAGCTCCTGCTGCTGCTGCGTGGGCCAGACTGAAAGTAACTGAAGTGATGCTCTGCTTACACGTCCTTCTGTCTGTAGATGTGACCAGCTGAACATCTGTCCCATTTTCCATCAGCTTCTGTTCCACCAGCTGTTACTTCTTGAAATGAAGCTGTCGTCTCAGGACACCAAACAACACTGAACAAGAAAGATGAAAACATAAAACCACAACTTTAACATGAACACAAGTGAAAGTGAAGAAAACTAAAGTTCTTAGATGTTCATAAATAAAGTGTCCAATGTTCCACAGAGGAGGACACGAGTCAGTTCTGTACTGAAACATCTTGGATCCAATAACGACGCTGCATTCTGACTGTTCAAGTTGTGTTGGGCCCAGAAATGATGCAACACGGTGGGACAAACGTTGACATTGTGGAATACCTGGGTGTGGTGCCGGACACTACACTGGAGTGGACTACAAACATGGAGGCAGTCTACAAGAAGGGCCTGGCCTGGCTTTACTTCCTGAGGAGGCTCTGGTCCTTTAATGTCTGCAGCCAGATGCTCCAGATGTTTAATCAGTCTGTTGTTGCGAGCTCCATCTTCTTCTGTGGTGTCCTGGGGTGCGGGCATCAAGGTGAAGTACGCAAAGCTACTACACAGACATGATGCAACAGTTAAATTAAACTGTCCGTGTTATAAAGGCAATAAAGCTGAACGTTGAGTCTTGATCAGGAGCCAAATGCAGCACGGCTTGAGACAAACTGATGAGGCAGCAACATGTTGAGAACGTCTCCTCTCTGTCTGTGATACGACTGTGCGACTGATCTGGAGTCAGCTGAAGTGTTTCTTCACTCTGAGCTCCTTCAATATTCAACACTCTCATTTCATTTATTTTAAACAAAATGCAGTAAAAAGTCAAATATCTCATCTGAGATGTAGGGGAGAACAGGGACAGTTGTAAAACTTTTTTGCAGTTTTAGCAATACATCAAAAATCATTTACACTGGAATAACCAATTTGTTATATTATAAACTTCAATCTGTCAACTGCTGAAATAATGTATTTAAGTGGTTTTATGAAATATGTACAGGTTGCAAAATTGCTACAACTGTCCCAGTGTACAGGGATGGTTGTAACATGTCTAAAATATACGTAATGAATCAATCATATAGTCAAAATGGAAAATATTATTTATCAGTAATGTTATTGTGACTTTTAATTTCATGTTTTTAAGTAATGATTACCTTTTTTTCATACTACATGACAAAAAAACGGTGAAGTCATCAAAGTATAGTGCAAGAAAATGATTTAATGGGTAGAACACCTAAAAAAAGTGCACATTTACTTTAATTGCTTAATTTACCTTAACTTGACAGCTTTGGAGTCATTGGAATGGTCATATGACTTTTTCTGGGGTGAATGGTGGCGGTCTCTCTTCCCCCTCGCGCAGTGGTGTCAAACTGATCCAGTAAAGGGCTGCTGTGGCTGCAGGCTTTCATTCCAACCAAGCAAGAACACACCTGAATCAACAAATCAATTGTGTAAACACAATTCAGTTGATTGAATAGGTGGAATCAGGTGTGTTCTTGCTTGGTTGGAATGAAAACCTGCAGCCACAGCAGCCCTTTACTGGATCAGTTTCTGTGAGCAGAAAAACCAGCCATGCAACTTTGGGACGGCTAGTGTAGTTTCTGGGCTTTCTTCATCAAAGGTGTCGGTGTGTAGTATGTTGATAAAAGAATTCTGCGGAGGCAAGGCTGGGTGGAATAATAGAGCAATCTTTATTGAAAACAGATTTCAATGCCAGCGTCTGTCCAGGCACGGCCGTAACCTGGGTGTCTCTAATTTATGACAAAAGTTCTGCCCAATGCTTTGCCCTCTGCTCTATTAGAAAATCCTATCACCTTTGATCTTGGAAAATCTACAAAGTACCACCACCTGTTTTGATTTTAAGCAGCACGTTATGCAGCCGACTCACAACAGAGGACACACCCTGGACCTGGTCATAACCCATGGCCTATCCATCGGTGTGTCCTCTGTTGTCGACTTGGCTGTATCTGACCACTACTGTGTATTTTTTAACATCACCAGTTTTAACCAAGGGGAGGCCCCGGTGAGAACAGTGAGGAGGCGCTATCTAACTTCTGAAGTGGCTGCAAATTTCATGGGGATTTTACAGAGCACTCCTGCTGAAATTTTACCTGCGCCTTGTAATTTTATCATTGACAATTTTAACAGTAGACTGAAGTCAACTCTGGACTCAGTAGCTCCACTTTTAACAATAAAAAGAAAACCTACACCCGCATGGAGAAAAAATGATGAAATCAATGAACTAAAAAGAAAGTGCAGGAGTGCTGAGAGAAAATGGAGAAAAGGTAAACTGACAGTTCATTATGAGATTTTACGTGAACAACTCAAAATCTACAATAACTCAGTCAGAAAGGCACGAATTTCCCATTTCTCACAACTCATCACCAACCATAAAAATAACCCCCGATTGCTATTCTCCACCTTCGATATTTTAACAGGTTCTAAATCTAATAACATTTTTATGACACCCACAGACGATCTTTGCGAGAACTTTGCAGACCACTTCAGAACCAAAATCAAGGACATCAGATCCTGC
>CAEMYA010000443.1:46395-58895 GCA_903131615.1 Diplodus sargus
AATCAGCAGATGATTATTAAGTGCTTGTTGAAAACATCAGAATATTAATTATTAATAATTAAATACTTCAGAGTCCTGCTGGTCCATTGGCTGAAGAAGAATAAGAAGATCAGAACTTTGTTCGGTCCCAGTATACGTCTCCAGTGTTGCTCCTGACTCTGCATGAAAACATCCAAACATGGCTGGACCTTGGACCTTTATTCTCAGAAAGAAGTCAGAACATGTTACACTTGCATTGGCGGTGATAAACCACTTCAGTTGGTCCATGGTCACCCCCGCCCCCCAGCTCCTGACGTAATTGGTTCTTTGTTCTAGTTCGCTTCTCTACAAATTCAACCAATGATCATAATATTCTGGCTCAGAAGACTTTAAACACCAGAAGACCAAGATGTAGCTGAGGACGATCTGGCAGCTGAATCGTAGCACCTCATCTGACAAAACCCAACATTTTCCGAAGCTAATAGATTTCTCATGAAGCATTCCAATGTCTTGATAGGTGTTTTCACCTGGAGTAGATTGTCCAAAAGTTTCCAAGTCTTCAGACATCTCCCAAAGTCTTGAGATTTACTCTCCAATCCAAAGAAGTTTTTGCAAGTCTGTAAAAGTCAATCAGAAATCCTCTGAAGCCTTCCTAAGTCCTAACTAGTGTTTACATCTGAAGATAATTGTCCATCAGCATGTCCCAGACAATCAGAGACCATCAGAGACAATCAAGGCTTTAGAGCGGCTGTGGTGCTCCTGGTCCAAGCTGGGAAAGGATCTCCACCACCAGGAACAGGTAGAAGAATCGTTTGCAAGTACTAAGAATTTTATCAAGTCTTCACACTGCGATAGTGTTGCTCATCATTAAGTCGTAAGAGTCTAGATGAGTTCACATCGGGCTGCTGTCCATCGTCATTGCTGAGTACTCCGTGTCGGAGGCGTGCGAGCCGTCAATGAGTCTGGCAAGTCCTGTCTTTGTGGAGTACTTGAAGATAAAGGCCTTCATGAGGTCATAGCGGTAGTTCCTGTGGAGGAAGTTGTACAGGACAGGGTTGATACAACAGTGGACTAGCGAGAAACACTGCGTCAGGTGCAGCGCCACGTCCAGGAAGTTCTCCAGCCAACAGCTGAAGGGAAGCAGGTTGAGCAGTGACAGGGTGTCCAGCAGGAGGACGGTGTGGAAAGGCAGCCAGCATACCAGGAAGACCATGATGTAGGTGAGGATGATTCGCCTGCTGATGCGGCGCTCCTGATCCGCGCTGGGAGGGATCGCCACCACCAGGAGCAGGTAGAAGACAACGATGACGGGGAAAGGGATTGCAAAGCCAAGCACGATGAAGCTCAGCTGGACACCCACCATCCACTCTCGAGGGTTATCAGACGGGTACACCGGCCGACAGACGGCGCCTTCGTAGTGCGACGACTTCACCGCCCGCAGGAAGTATGTGTCAGGGACGGAGGCCGCCAGCGCCAGCAGCCAAACCAGAATGCAGATAAGCCGTCGCACCACCTTCTTCCTGCGGCTGTCGGGGGCGTCAGCGAACAGTGTGACGGACAGGTAGCGGTCCACGCTCATGCAGGTGAGGAAAAAGATGCTGCTGAAGAGGTTGACACTGAAGACCAGGTGAGTGAGTTTACAGACGGCCTCTCCGAATGGCCAGCGCCCGCCCTGCAGCAGCGAGGTCACCCACACCGGCAGCGTTGCCATGACACACAGGTCAGCCACAGCCAGGTTCAGGATGTACAGGTGTGTCTCATAGCGGTTCCTGTCAGAGCGCAGGTTGACCCAGACCACCAGAGCATTGGCGGCAAGGCCCACCAGGAAGATGAAGACATAGAGGACGGACAGAACGTGCAGCAAGGCGGCGTGGCTGACGGCGCCTGAACACAGCAGAGTCTCCACGTGGGACAGGTTGTAGTGGTCGGCGGTGGTCAGGTTTAGCTCCTCCCACAGCTCCATGAGCTCAGTGAGATCATTGGCGCTCAGACTCATAATGGTGAGGTTGACGTCACACCTGGAAAAGAGGAAGAGATGGAACAGGACCTTCAGGATTTGGATCAGAGCTTGCTTCAAATGATGACCTCATTCATAATGAGGTGTTATTACATCACTTCCTTTCATTCAGAGCTGCGACGTCTCATCAGCAGAATGTTTATTAACACTGTTTACTGAAAATATATAATAAACCAATCAATCAAATGTGGGTCGACAACGACTAACAACCAGACTCTGTTTAACATCTGCTCAAATTAAAACACACACACACACACACACACACACACTAATCAGTGACAGACAGCCTGAACGATTATCTGATTGATCCGATTGATCTGAAAACAGATGAACAGGATTCTTCTGCTTCAAGTCACTGCAGGTAATAAAAGACCACCCATAGACACACACACACACAGACACACACACAGACACTCACACACAAACACACACAGACACACACACACACACACACAGACACACAGACACACATACAAACAAACACACACACATACACACATACAGATGGAGGTCAGAGGAGGTGAAACCATCCAGACATCATTAATAAAGTGAAGCAGATGTTTGGAACAATAACCAGGAAGTGTGTCATCGTCACAGATCATTACTGAGATCAATACTGCGATAAATCAGAAGGTTTTACAGCTCCAAACGGAACAAAGAACAACTTCCTGTCTGCACTTAAAATAATGTTGTGATCAATTCGACAGGAAACACATGAAAACAGAAAATGTAAATATTTAGAATATCATCATCATCATCAGTTTGTGTTGTTTTCATTTTACTTG
Organism: Diplodus sargus; assembly: GCA_903131615.1. Classification (NCBI taxonomy): domain Eukaryota; kingdom Metazoa; phylum Chordata; class Actinopteri; order Spariformes; family Sparidae; genus Diplodus; species Diplodus sargus. The sequence continues at coordinate 49,177 of CAEMYA010000443.1, forward strand.
TTCAACAGAGAAATTAATAGAGAACTCTATCAACTATTTTCACCAAATTCCATTGAAAAAACTCTCAATTTAAGGATTTTGCTTTATGTGTCTGTAAAACCTTAAAATTAGACGTTACACAACAAGATCAATTAAATCAGAGATATGAACTAATGAATCGAACATTTTTAATATGATGATGAAATGTTTAAATAAAAAAACATCAAAATTCTGACTTTTCTCAACTTTGAGATGAAAAGTCGAGCAGGAGGAAGACGAGCAGGAGGAGCAGAGGGAGGAAACAAAAGAAGAAGAAGACTCAGAGTTTTATGGGACCTTCACTTTGTAATAAAAACTCAACAGGGGACTTTAAACTGAAAGGTCACGACCTTCAAAATAAAAGTTTACTGTTGAGCTGAAACAAAGAGACAATTAGTGGTTTGGTCAGAGAAGGAGGAGAAAGAAGAGGAAGAAGAGGAGGAGGAAGCTTCATCTGATCTCTGAGTCTTCCAACGCTTTTGTTTGTGGTGCGTTCACGGACTCATTCAGGATTATGTTAATGAGCTGATCTGTGAAACCGCAGAGCTCCCATTTAATGTTAAACCAGTTTGTCTGATAAGACGTCAGCTCGGAGGCTCCTGAACGCAGCATCAGATCACTGTAAACCTGCAGAGCACTTTAAGTGTCATAAACACGCAGTCCGACTCCTGTTTGTCATCAAGAGCATCGCATCGCAGACTTGCCGAACTCCGTAAGAAAAACTGTCGATTTTAGCTAAAAGAAAGTGGAAGAAACAACCTCCGACTGGAGGTCAGTTCTGTGGACCCGAAGCAGAATTCATTACGATGAAGTGATGTTTGGTAGAAGACGACCTGCCGATAGCACCAGAGGTCATTCTTGCTCACTTATAACATTAAAGTCTTCTCACGGCGCACAAACGCGATGAATGTGCCGCTTGTTTTTCTGACACTCTAATTCTTTGTGTACCTGCTTCAGTTTGCATCTCAAAAAGAAAATGAAGGAATGCAAGTTGAACCTGCTTTAAAAACTTAGTTAATTACGGATGATTTGTTAACTGACGGACGGATTCAGTTAATAACACAATAATTAACTTTGGAAGAATCAGCGGGATGCACTCTTCAGTTCGGCTCACATTTCAACACCATCACAGAATGCTTGTGCATGAAAACAACACGTTTTAGATCAGGTTGAAGGTCGTGCTGTGTCAACCAGCAGGAGTTTAAACTTAATATGATGTATATGCAGAATATATTAGAGATCATTAATAATCACCGATAGCAGTTCGTAGTTTTCATACAGAAGCGCGAACTGTTCCTGTTCGTCAAAACGTTTTAAAAGACTCATTACTGAATGGAGTCTGGCTTGGAGAGCGGAACGAGTCTGGTTTATCTGCAGAACCATGCGGGATGGAGCCGAACTTAAGTTTTTACTAGTTAAAGACTTTCAAAGACTTACAGAGTTTCTGCTGAGCTCCACGCGCTCCTCTCGGTTCAGTCCAGGTACCGAGGCCGCTCAGAGTCCACCCGGTGCGGCTGTGAGGCGGACTGACCGGGCCCCCTTTTCTCCGCAGGGTAATAAGCAGCACAGAGAAGAAGAAACGCCCACAGCAGCTCTGCGGTGATTTATTGCGGTTTCAGCTGCGGGACAATACAAGTGAAGGATGTGCGAAAGAAGTGCGGGTCTCCTTTTAAACCGCAAACAAAAGCGTCACAGAGGCGTGACGTCCAAATCCTGAAGAGAAGAGTTCAGGAGGTTTCAACAAAGGATGAAACAAATGTGTTCAGAGACAGAATCAGATTTATTGTTTCATAATTTACTTTAAAAAGTCTGAACTGATTACTTAATACTTAATTTTTTCACCCGAGATGTTTGAATGTTAATTAGATAAATATATATAATTAAAATATGATCATTTCATTAAGAATAAAATAATGCAATTATTTATTACAGTGTAAAAAATAAAAATAAAATTAAGTGAATAATAAAATCTGAGTCTAGCCCCGGGACTCTGTGCGCATGCGTGGCGTTGACCAGCGATAGCAGCTGGTCTCTGATATTTTAGGACCCTGACGTCCGTCTCGTGATGACGTCACACAGGTAAGCTCCCTGATATCCCATGTTTTCCTGTTGAATGTTTTTCCTTGAAAATCTTTGAAAATGTTTCCAAACTTTGTAATGTTGTTGGTGTTTCCATGACAACAGACAGGCACTTCCTCAGCTTGTTTTTCTATTGTTTACAAACTGCTGCGCTGTGATTGGCTGAGACACAAACTGTATAATAACTGAATAAAATCACGAGATATTAAAAATACAACAACAACAACCTTTCTTTGAAAGTCAATTTTGAATAAAAATCTGGAAGTTCGAAATTCTCATCTTCTCTTGTAGCTGTCCTCAGATCAGTCAGTCATTTCCTGTGACGTCATAAATCCACTTAGAAATCAGAGAAAAAGACACATTCAGAACTCCATTTAGAATCTTGATGTTTTTAAGTTCTCTTCAGCATCAAAGTAATCCAGTGATGCTGTCTGCATTAGGTCACTGGAAGTGCTAACAGCTAACTGAGTACATGGGAACATAGAAAAACATACAAACAAATCAATCCAATCTTGTGAACAAGGTTTCAGAAGAAGAAGAAAAAACCCTCAAAGAAGGAGAAGAGCAGAGAGCTGCTGCTGCTCTTCCTCCTCCTCCTCTTCCTCCTCCTGATGATGATGATGATGATGATGATGACTTGATCCACAGTCGTCCCTCTACTTCCTGTTTCAGGTCCCGCAGGAGGAAGTGAAGTGTTTGTGGTGTCAGTGAGCCGTGAAGAGCAGGAAGAGGAATCTCTGTAGACCTGGATCAGGTCTGGATCAGGTCTGGATCCGGAAACACAGACCAGCTGGTTCAAACACAAAGTGAAGTGGACCCTGAACATTGGATCGACGTATCTGATTGGCTGAAACGTGTCGTTAGGTGAGTGATCTGTGGTCGGGAGATTCCTGCTGATAGAAAAGCTCCGCCAGTTAAAATACAAAAACTAAAAACGTAAAAATACTCAATCCCTTTTCACCCGGAGATGAAAAGGGATGGCGCCCCCCCTCAAATCACCTGCAGTGTATAATATTAATGGAACTGAGTGGAGTGCATACCTCCACAAAGGCCCAACTCGCATTCTCCCTTCTGTGGTTCTTCTCTGTTATTCCCCTGGTTCCTCCTCTGGTTCCTCCTCTGGTTCCTCCCCTGGTTCCTCCTCTGGTTCCTCCTCTGAGTTTTTAATCATTTTTTTAGTAAAATCATTTTGAGACCCACAGTTAGAACCTGCAGGCTCCTTCAGAACCTTTAACCTGACAGAATCCATCAGAGTTTCTCATCATGCTCCGGAGGGTCAGAGTTCAGAGGACCGACCCACAGACATAAACCCGTCCACCCTGAGTTGTTGTTTAATTAAGTATCGTGTCCTGTGATGTCATCAGCAGCAGGTCCGTGTTTGAACAGAGGTTCGATGACATCAACAGTCTGCTTTATGACATCATCAATAATTAATGGAGAAATAAGTGAACGTCTTCAATCAGGTTTGACTGGAGGGACTCCAGCCAATCAGAGGCTATCGATCAGTGTTGACCTCTGACCTTCTGGAGCGTCTCAGTCTCCTCCTGGTTGTATCTTCATGTCCTAGTGTCAAGTCTAAAAGTCTAATATTCTTTTTAATGTGATAAATGTTTTACTGACTTCTGATTGACTTTGTCCAGTTTAGTAAAATATGTGTTGTTCCCTCTCTGTCATCTGCAGGAACCCAGATGAGAAGTTTCGAGAGTTCCTGATGTTAAAGACGTCAGTCAGAAAACACCTGAGCAGGTGAGCAGCAGCTGGTCTGGGATCAGTTCTCTCTGCTCTCAGGTCACTTCAGGGTTTTGTTTTCTGTTTGTGGGCAAACATCCTGTTCCCCACTGATCTCAGCTCAGATCCTGATCTTATCCACCAGCTGCTCTCTGATTGGCCTGGATCCTGACACTCACACAGGAAATGCACATTTCCAGACAGGAAGTGGAGCCGTGAACAGCAGGAAGTCCGTCAGTTGCACCTGGATCAGATTATTTGACTGTTTTTGTTATTGTGTCATAGATTCAAATGCTTCCTGTCTCGTCCTGAGAAAATAAAAGCTCTCACACACCTGACACTTCCAGTTCATCTGGCTTCAGACGTGTCGCTTTGTCCTAATGACAGTCAGCAGTGCGTCGACGTCCAGCTGCTCAGAAGGAGGAGATGAGGGAAGTGGAACAGGAAGTCCGACTTCAGGCGAGTCCTGTTTGTTTCAAGTTAAAACTTCTCAACAGTCCTATTTTTTACAGTGTATTTCTTTGAACTTTTTACAGCATATCTTCTTATTTTAATTGTTTAATATTTTTCAGCTTTTTAAAGTTGTTTTGAAAAAACTTTTGGATGATTTCAGTGTTTGTCTGTTGGGCCGAGACACATTCTTATCTCCAAACTTCAGTAAGTCAATCAATGTTTAAACGGACAGTGTGTAACTATTTAAGTAATTCATTTACTCAAATCAACGTCTTCGTTCATAAGTAAGTGCGTATTGTTGTACAGTTACCTCTGCCAACAATCTGACATATCCTCCTGAGCGAAGAATTACCTGTCTGAATATACATAGCACGGGTAAACCCTACGGAGGCCGCCATGTCTTTCCGGGTGTAAAAAACTATGGACTGCCAAGAGGGACACAAAGCACTACGTAGTAAGGCTAAACGCATTTTAGCTCAGAGCTAGCTCGACTGCGGAAGTGAGAGGGAGCTCAGCGAAAGCGCTCGTCACTAACTAACATCTAACTAACTACATCTTTACCTCATTACTTGAATCAGTAGAAATACTCGACGCTGTTGGGAAAGAGTCCATATTTTGAAAATGAGATTTTTGTCCGTCAGGGCCACCGTAGCTTCTGGAACTCTTCAGGACGGGAGGGGTGAGCAAACTAGAGTTGCAATGTAGAGCCTCACAGCTAGATGGTGCTAAATACTCGATATATTACACACTGTCCCTTTAAGTAAAATTATTCAATGCAGATCAATAAAGTTTTATCATGTTTGAATGTGTTGACGCTACACTCCGGGTAATGTCAATCATTGCGCTGAAGCTCTTCATCGACGCTGCATGTTAGAACGGAAGCAAAGCCGAAACCTTGTGTGAGTGGGTTGTGGTAAGAACTCATGAAGGCTTTTATTTTGGAAAAAAGACAAAGGAAGTGGCTCCGCGGCTGAGCTAATGAACTTTTTTGCAACGTGATGCTCCCAGGTGCACCGAGTTAAGGTAAGTGCAGAACTCTAGATGTTCTTTAAGACTGTCACGAATACTTCTCTGCCATTTGGGTCTAATTTGGTTCAGTTTTTCAGTGGTTCTGTTCTTATGTGTTTTACTTTAGTTAGCTCTCCATCTGGATAAACGGAAACATCTCTCCACTGTTTCAATAACGTCAGCAATTAGCATCCGTTGTATGTTTGGCGTTTTGTGACATGAATTAACAGTCAACAACAGAGTAACATATCAATGTATAGTAGTAGTAGTAGTAGTATAAATAACATGTTGCTTTTCATTGTGTTTGTGGACACGTTTGAATGAAGACTACTGTATGAAACGGAGGCAGGGAGATCTCTCCAATTACTTCACAAAGAAGAAAATTGGCAGGCAGAGTGCAGGTGACCAGCAGGAGTGTGAGAGTAGTCAAGCTGAATGCAGCCAGGCAGCTAACACAGGCCAACGTGTCCAGGGCCACACCAGCCCTCATGTTCTGCACGATGTTACAGTTATTCAGTGAATGAAGCAATTTAAATACCTCCTTTTAATCACAGTACTAAACTGGCACTATGCACAAAAAAATGTTTACTCGTTAAATATTTGCAATTCATGTTATATATTATTTTAAAAATCATGCACACTATTAAAAATAAAATTAAATCATGTATGTTCATTTAAAAATAGAATTATTGAAGTGTTGACTGTGTCAATCAATACTTTCAGATGCACAAAAGGAGAGGACTGGCCCTGGTGACGACGATGCTGAGTCAGATAGCAGCTCCAGCAGCTCCAGCACCAACAGGAACCACCAGTTCATCCTACTTTTGCCACGCCGAAAGGTCCCCAAGTTAGAGGTAGAATATTCATATTAACCTCTCACCAGCAACATGTGAATTACCCTTTTGTATTACTTGCCTGCTGAAATGTAGTTGTCCCTTAATATATTGTAAAGGGTAAAGCTTGACAAACCTTTGATTTGTCATTGTTTAATGATCCAACTCAATTTTTAAAAAGATAAATAAAATGTTAAAAATCTTTAAAATTGAACTTAATTCTTGGTGGTGCTTAAAACTGATTACTATACAGAACACTGCTATGTTCACTGTTCAGAGCTAGAAGCACTAACTTCTTGCTAACTCTGTACAGCAAACATGCTAATGTTCTGTGTGTTACCACTTACACCCAGCAGATTTAATGTGGCCAAGAAAAGCAAGATGAAAACAAACAGTGTGTAACTGTACAAAATAAATTGAAGTGATCGCCCATATTGAAGTGGGCGATCAGTGGCAGCTTTCATTTTTGGTACGTTAAGTCCCCCCCCAGATTAATAGTTGTTACCCCCACCAGAACATTTCCTGTACCCGCCCCTGACTCACCTGCAGCTCATCAGGCGTTCCTACAGGTGAACATCACAGCAGTGAACCAGTCGAGTAAAACTGACTCACCAAACCAAACTCCATTCAAATATCTAAACACTCTGTTTCTCAGTTCACTTGTTCAGACCTCGACCCTGCACATCATGACTCCCCCAAAACAAAACATGTATGTTCTTATCTGTGGCACTTACATCACAGCACTGTATGGAGCGAAATCAGGGTCAAATGTTTTGTACTTGAAAAAGTAAAATTTGAAACTGAAATTTCAAGTTTTGATCGTGAATTTTGAAAAATATAACATTCAAAATAAAAATGCATTTACACAAATTTTTTTCAGGTTAAAAATAATTATGATCAACTCTGGTAATTCTTTTGAATAAATCATTTATTTTCAGTTTTCACTTCCATATGTTTTGATATTTATTTATATTTCTTTCAGTTGCATGTTTTCTCTTTTCAGATTCAGATCTTATTTTTTTTTTGCAGTTTCAAATCTTTTTTCAGTTTCAGATCTTGCTTTTTCAGTTTTAGAGTTTTGACCTTCCATTTGCACGCCATGCACGAATATCCTGCACGGCTAAAAGTGTTTTAATTTCCAAGGCTGGTGAGATGTGGAAGCTGTTTAGGCAGTACTGGGGACCAGATGTAGTACTGGAGCGACAAAATTACGCCAGATTGTGCACAAAGACACCCAAACTTTAAGTACTAAAATGTCAGATTTCCGCGTAGCACTGTGAATGCCTCGCAGTGTTCGCTGGCAATGTCGTCCGGTTCTGCTGGCTCACCTGCTGGACCCAGCACACAGGTGAGAAAAGTAAGGTTGGGACATCGTGATAAATATCAAAATGAGAGGTCGTTGTGTGGTTGTTGTTCTGTAGTGTTGCCAGTGTTCTTTTACCGTTAATATAGCAACTGTTGCTACAGTAGCGTTCCTATTCGTTAGCATCAAGCTTAATTCTTCTTTTGTTTAGCCTATTATTTTTCTGCCTCTATCTCGCCTGTAATACATAAGCAGAGCATTGACGTCTGGACACACACAGATGAAGCTGGTGTAAGAATATAAAGTTATGTTGCTTATTCCAGGATCAACTGAAAAGAGAATTTCTCCAGAGACTGCTGACCAAGTAGGTTAGGTTAAAGGTTTCACAGGTCATGCAGAGATTGCCACTTTATGTGCAGTACCTAAAGTTAGTCGTCAACCAGGAGATGGTCCTTTTAACGTCACTGTCCTGCCAGATTGAGATGCAACAGGATGTGATTGATGCTTTAACTGAACTGACAACTCTTGTCAATATGGAAGACAACTACCTTTATTCAAATTAACAACATTATCTGTGTTTTTCACGCAGTACATGGGCTAACGTTACTACCTACTACTGCGTTAGCAGCTACTCGATGCTAACATTAGCCCCATGCTTAACCTCTGACAATTCACCACTTAAAAGATGTCGAAACATTGTATGGTGTTACAAAACGACCTCTCATTTTGATATTTATCATGATTTCCCAACCTTACTTTGTCCAGCAGGTGAGCCTGCAGAACAGGACGCCATTGCCAGCAAACACTGCGAGGCATTCACAGTGCTACGTGGAAATCGGACATTTCAGTACTTGTGGGTGTCTTTGTGCACAATCTGGCGTGATTTTGTCGCTCCAGTACTACATCTGGTCCCCAGTACTGCCTAAACAGCTTCCACATCTCAACAGCCTTGGAAATTAAAACACTTTTAGCCGTGCAGGATATTCGTGCATGGCGTGCAAATGGAAGGTTGTCACCAACAGCAGTTTCATGTGGCGCAGCCGAATCGTTTTAGAGCCTACGTTTCCTGAAGGCAACATGACAGGGGTCTGGAGCCTTTTGGTTGAGCTGTCTGTCATGATGCCACGCCCCTCTCAGTTGATGCCACGCCCCCCACGCTAGATCAGGGTCAAAACTCTGAAACTGAAAAAAGATTTGAAACTGTAAAAAAAAGAGAAAAAAAAAGATTTGAAACTGTAAAAAAAATAAGATCTGATTTTTTTGTACATTTGTATATTTTTATTTTGAATATGTTGATATATTTTTCAAAATTCAAGAAATTTCAGTTTCAAGTTTTACTTTTTCAAATACAAAACATTTGACCCTGATTTAGCTCCATAGCACTGATATTATTGATGTATTGAACTGAAGAGGAATGATTTAAACTAGCTGGTCTTTAAATGGAGTTTGGTGTGAACTGTTTGTCTGTTTGCAGACAGAACTGATATAATAATAACAACAACAACAATAATAATCTTTATCATCATACAACACAGTGATAGTTGTAGACTGAATAAAAGTAACATTTATTTTTTCACAGTCACATCAATCTTTCTTCTTCTTGTAACAAATTCATCAGTGAACTTTGTACACAAAGATTCTCCTCAATGTGTGTGTGTGTGTGTGTCTCTTTTGTAAAATTACAATCTTTCATCCAAATATTGTGACAACTGTTTTAATAAAGTTAGAGTTAATCTCAAAATTGTGTTGGTTGGTGTGTTGTTGTATGCACTCTGCTGATTGCCGTGTTAGTCTTCTTGTCATTTAGTTTTGTATTGAGAAATAATGATGTAAGTTTAGATTTGAAAGCATTTTTATAAACTAACACATTCGTGATGTGTAAGTTTGTGTATCTACTGATGTCGTGTTCTTTGATCAACACACGATGAATAACATGATATAGAATCATGTTTTAAATATTACTGAAGATGATTTAAAAATAAATGTTAGCGTGGTGAAACAGAAGACTAATGTGCAACATACAGTGAAAACATGACGTTTATAACATGAGGCGTGTTTTTACATCATATACAGAAACAACATATAAAATAAATCAGTTTAATGTGTAAAATCATCAGTTTATAACAAACATTAATAATTACTGGTTCATTAATATCAAACAAACTTTAAATCATTTGATTTTGTTAGAAATGTAACAGTGATGTCACCAATGATATCATCAGTGATGTCATCCTCTCCCTCACAGTGTGGCGAAGCGGCTCAGGGCTCCTCTCAGCTTATCAGCGATCTAACCAATC
>CAEMYA010000443.1:63895-66179 GCA_903131615.1 Diplodus sargus
TCCTTTAATTTTTTTGAGCAGTGTATGTGTTTGTGAAGTGAAGTGTGTGTGTGTGTGTGTGTGTGTGTGTGTGTGTGTGTGTGTGTGTGTGTGTGTGTGTTTACTGACGTCCAGTGCAACGTTTCCAGTGTGTGTTTCCAACGTTCAGCAGCTCTCTGACTCCGTCGTCCATCAATTTAGTGAAGCGACTGTAGTGTTCACACTTCTGTTCACTAACACACACACACACACACACACACACACACAGTGAAAACAAAGGCTTCTTCTCCTCTACAGACGTGACATTTATGGTTTTGAGTAACTTTGCACATGATCAGAGGTCAAAGCTGTCTGCCGCCTGACAGACAAACCCAGGGGTCACAATCACTGCTGCTGCTCATTAAACACGACTGGAGACAAACTATTTGACCAGATCAACATTTTTCTAGAGCCTGATCTCGATTCTGGCAGTCAGAGGACAGTGGTCCAGAGATTTCTTGGTATTTCAGTGAGAGACAATTACTAACGTACACCTCAGCAGCATCGAGCTCTGCAGCTTCAGGTTCAAGGAGACTGAAGATCATCGGTCCCACCGTCTCATCTTTCTCTGCCTTCCTCTTCCCTGCTTTCCAATCCTGAAATATCAAAACACTGCTTCAGCCAATCAGGACAGAGATACCCCACCTCCCCACAGCTGATTGGCTGAAACATCTACAGAGCGCGGGGTTCAACCTGCCTTCTCATCTCTGTAGGTGAGGAAGAGCTGGAAGACTTCGCTCTGAGAGACAACGGGGTGACGACACATCCGAGTCATCCAAGCCTGCAGCTGCTCCATCCTCATCCTGATGAAGTCCTCCTCAAACCGGCCTGAAAGCACAGGTAAAACTCAAACATATGCAGGTCAGAGTTCACACCTGAGCCTGGTGATATCAGACTTCTCAGTTGTCGTATTTATAAGTCTTTCAGGGTGAGCAGGTGTTTCAGGGTGGACAAGTGGTTCAGGGTGTACAGGTGTTTCAGGGTGTACAGGTGGTTCAGGGTGTACAGGTGGTTCAGGTTGTACAGGTGGTTCAGGGTGTAAAGATATGCAGGGTATGCAGATGTGGTTGTCATGGCTCACCTGTCACCTGTTTGTCGGGCAGTGAGGGGATAGGCAGAGCCGAGCCGAACTTCTCCAGCAGACGTTCATACAGCCAATCAAAGTGTTTGTAGCGATGATTGACAGGTCTGTTGGTTGTCTGGAGGAAGACAGTCAAGGGTTAGAGAGCATTTACCCCTGCGTACTCCTGCGTACTCCTGTGTACTCCTGTGTACTTCTGTGTACTTCTGTGTATCCCTGTGTACTTCTGTGTATCCCCGTGTACTTCTGTGTACCCCCGTGTACTTCTGTGTACTTCTGTGTACCCCTGCGTACTCCTGCGTACTCCTGTGTACTCCTGTGTACTTCTGTGTACCACTGTGTACTTCTGTGTATCCCTGTGTACTTCTGTGTATCCCTGTGTACTTCTGTGTACCCCCGTGTACTTCTGTATACTTCTGTGTACCCCTGTGTACTTCTGTGTACTTCTGTGTACTCCTGTGTACTTCTGTGTACCACTGTGTACTTCTGTGTATCCCTTTGTACTTCTGTGTATCCCTGTGTATCCCTGTGTACTTCTGTGTACTCCTGTGTACTTCTGTGTACTTCTGTGTACCTCTGTGTACTTCTGTTTACCCCTGCGTACTCCTGCGTACTTCTGTTTACCCCTGCGTACTCCTGCGTACTTCTGTGTACTCCTGTGTACTTCTGTGTACTCCTGTGTACTTCTGTGTATCACTGTGTACTTCTGTGTAACCCTGTGTACTTCTGTGTATCCCTGTGTACTTCTGTGTATCCCTGTGTACTCCTGTGTACTTCTGTGTACTCCTGTGTATCCCTGTGTACTTCTGTGTATCCCTGTGTACTTCTGTGTATCCCTGTGTACTCCTTTGTACTCCTGTGTACTCCTGTGTACTTCTGTGTACCCCTGTGTACTTCTGTGTACCTCTGTGTACCCCTGTGTACTTCTGTGTACCCCTGTGTACTTCTGTGTACTCCTGTGTACTTCTGTGTACCTCTGTGTACCCCTGTGTACTTCTGTGTACCCCTGTGTACTTCTGTGTACTCCTGTGTACTTCTGTGTACTCCTGTGTATCCCTGTGTACTTCTGTGTACTTCTGTGTACCCCTGTGTACTTCTGTGTACTCCTGTGTACTTCTGTGTATCCCTGTGTACTTCTGTGTACCCCTGTGTACTTCTGTGTACTCCTGTGTACTTCTGTGTACT
>CAEMYA010000443.1:90364-105559 GCA_903131615.1 Diplodus sargus
ACAGCTGAGTGTGTATATATTAACAGCACAGGTGAGTGTGTGTTTATATTAACAGCACAGGTGAGTGTGTGTATATATTAACAGCGCAGGTGAGTGTGTATATATTAACAGCACAGGTGAGTGTACACGTCACCTGGCCAAGGACTCGCTGTCGAAGTAGCAGATGAATCTGTCCCGTCTAAACTGTTGAACCAATCTTTCCACCTTCTCCTCGTCCTCCTGTTCGATTTGGGTCCAGGTTTTCCCCCTGAAGGATTCTGGGATGTGTGCCGGGGCTGGCAGCACCTCCTCTATCGGCAGTGTCCAGAAACCCTCCTTCTGCTTGGCTCTGTCCCCTGCTCGCCGCTCGCCACGGAGGGCAGAGTCAAGCTGGTACGAGTACACCTGATCCTCAAGGTCCACCTGAACATCCATCAGACGGCTGAGGTCCTGCTCGTCCACATGGCTCACCTGGACAGGAGTGTGTGCGAGCAGTGTGTCACGCTGTAAACCATCAGGAGAGAAACCAGAAGATCAGAACAAACAGAAAACAACATGACCTCCTAGACTGCTGCCACATCCCTCATACCTGCACAGGTGAGTCCCAGTCATCACTCTTTGTTTCCATGGAGACAGGAAGGCTGAAGTGGAAGCTGTCTGTCTCCTCCTGCTGGCAGGAAGTGGAAGTGACGCCATAACAACACATCTTAATCACCTAATGGACAAAACACCTGATTTAATCAGCTGCTCCTCCTGACATCAACAACGACATGTAAACAAGACAAACAGACGGACCTCCTCGATGGTCCGGTCCAGAGGGTCGCTGTGGTCCGAAGAGAACGTCTCCTCTTTTTGAGCCTCCCTTCTCTCCTTCTGCCAGCTCAGCCAGGGCCTCAAGTCTGAGGAGGCCCGAGGACCAGGGTGCAGATCAGGGCAGAGGACTGGACCCCTGCAGGGTCTCAGGTCTGAGGGGGCCCAAAGACTAGGTTCTGGACAAGGGTTGGGGTCTAGGTTCAGGTCTGGAGCCCCGCAGGGTCTCAGGTCTGAGAAGACCATGGGCCCAGGGTCCAGATCAGGGCTGGGGCCAGGATCCCTGCAAGGCCTCAGGTTTGAGGTGTCTGGACAAGGGTTGGGGTCTGGAGCCCTGAGGGGTGTTGAGGAGGAGGACTCACTGGTTTTCCTCCTGTTTGTCTTTCTGTGGGCCTTCCTGTGGACAGGGGGCGGGGCCTGTACGTGTGGGGGTGGGGCCTGTACATGTGATGGGTGTGTGTGCCCTATGGGGGCAGCCCCCTCTTCCTCCTGTTTTCTGACTGGTGCAGACACCCTCTGTTGAATAGCCCCCTCGTCTGTGCAGCCCTTTTCCTGATTGGCCGGCTGACAGGAGGCGTTGTCAGAGCTGGGAAGGTGTTCACGGGTTCCCAGCGACTGGTTGTCATTGTCAGAGAAACAGACTTCATCAAGCTCCTCCCTTGGCAGAGGAGGGGCGGAGACTGATGGGAGGTCAGCGTGCGAAGGCCTGATGGAGAGACCAACATATTATTTAAACAGTCAATCAATCATTCAATCAATCAATATGGAAGTGTTTGTTTTAATTACCTGAGGTCCTTGTAGCGGTGCGGGTGGTGCTGCAGGACATCCTGCAGGAAGCGCTCCAACAGGGTTAGTTTGGTTCTGCTGCTGCTGGCGGAGGAGACGGTGCTGGAGCCTCGGGAGGACGCCCGGACAGAGTCCAGGTGTTTGAGACTTGACAGGTGCTGAGAGAAGAGATGTATGATGTCATTAACATGCTGTCAACTCTGCTTAGACAGCTCAGGTCACATGACCTCAGCTCTGTGTGAGGTGTTTGTACCTGGTCCAGGTTACTGTAGAGGATTCTACAGTATCCACAGTAGCCCTGTCTGCTGGGCTGACACCTGGACGGACCTGGCTGAGACTCTGCCCACATCCTGTCCGACAGAGAGGGGGTGAAAAAAAACCTTTGACCTCTGAAAACAGCAGCTGTTTTTAAAGTAACACTTATATAAACCTGCAAAAACATCCGGCTGAGCTGAAACAATTAATCTGTAAATATTCTGACAATAGTTTGGTCGTTCTCAGATTTCAGAGAATGATGCCGTTGTTTGTAATACAAAATGTAAATTCAGACAAAACTTCTAGAGACACTTTTATTATTTTCTGATGTTTTGCTGTCACATAGTTAAAATGATGGTCACTTTCCTTTTCTCCTAAAGATTGAGAAAAGTGAACAGAGTTTGGTTGGTGGAGGAATCTGAACTCAAGACCTTTGCACATCTAATATCTGTAATCAAGAATCAGAAAAGTCAACAGGTAGACTCACCTGCTGGTAGACTCCGCCTTTCTCTGGTCATCTGAGACACACACACACACACACACACACACACACACGTAGTAAAATCAGTGTAGTAATGACATATTAAATCTTTCATCAGTGTGTTTTCAGTGTTTACCTTCATCAGAGGAGTCTGACATCCTGCTGCTGACTGGAGCTCTGAAACAAATGTGATTGGTATTGATCACGTTATTTATCGATCAACAGGTTCACACACTGAGTCGTTTAACACACTTCACTTCTTTGAATTAAAGCAGAAACACTAAGCAAACATGGCTGCCCCCCTGTCTGTTGTTACAGGTGACTTTCAGACTGAAATCACCTGAACTACCTGTCAGTGTGCTAACGTCCAGGTGAGCAGCAATACACATCACAGCCTCACTGACTATTAATGTCAAATAAAGTTTGCCGTTTTTTCAATATTAATATTTTGTTTTATTTACTGTAAAACTGAAACTAAATGTTTATTTGTGACGTTAATGAATGTGAAAGACATCTCACCTGGATGCAGTGCAGTCAGTGAGTAAACTGTCCAATCAGAGCACTCCATGCTGTAACCAATGGTAACCAGGTGAGAGTTTCAGGTGGAGGGTCCATGAGCCTGAGGAGGAAACTGCTGATTTAACAAACTTCACGCTAACAGCTATTAGCATCGTGCTAACAGCACAACAGCAACAGAATTTCATAGCAATTAAAATTAATCAATACTATTGATTTGAATGTGATTGATGTTTCTGTCCATTTATGAAATCATCACCAGATGAGCTGCAGAAGATCAACTGACACAAAGATATCAATTATCATGAGAGGTCTGTCCATAACAAACTGCTTCTTAATCAATCAATCAATCAATAGAGTCAGGGCTGGTCTGTCATAGATTAATGGCAGATATATTGATCCAGAACATAAATAGGTCACATGATACTCAGAGACAGCAGGTATTGATCTCTGATCCGGTTCCTCACTATCACAAGTCAGACGATGAACAAACACGTTACAGACTTCTGTTAAATCAATAAACTATCCTTTTCTGATTATTGATACACTGGTTATAGAATCAACCGCACGTTCTTAATATATATAAATAACAATAAATTATGTTTCTATTCAGACATGCCGTCGTCTGTGACGTAGACCAACCACAACACAGCTGTAACTCTGCGGTGATTGGCTGCCGCTCCTCACTGCGCTGTGATTGGCTGCCTGAAGCTAACTAGCTGCATGCTAACAGGTCCGGTTTAATCACGGCTCGTTAAAACCGTCCTTCACACGGACACGTGGTCACCATGGTGACGCAGCTGGTGGTGACGTGTCACCGCCGTTACAGCTGCTGTTAGCGTTAGCAGACAGCTAGCTGTTAGCATCATGTTAGCCTGTTAGCAGAGCAGCTGTCCGAAATAGAAAGTGATTGTCTGGTTCGGCTAAATGACCCGGATATTAAATTATCGATAATCGATCCGTTCGATTACCTGGAGCTGTTTTTTTGTTGTTGTTTACTTTCAAACAGATTAAAGTCCTTCTTCCGCCGCGCGCTGCTCCGCCGCTCTATTTAGTTTCCGGTCTGACTCTTCTTCTGCTGCTCAAACTCCGGCATGGCGGGAAACAGCAGGGAGACGCTGCCGCCCGCAGGTCAGAGCGCGAACTACACACACACCCCACATGTCTACACACCGAGAGCGCCTCCAGCAGGTCACACACAGAACTACACCTGTAAACATCGATCTGGGTTCATTATTCAAACACATAAAAAAAAAAAAGCTGCTTTAAACACTGATGTCAGCAGGGATAAAATGACAAGTTTCACAGATGTCAACATGTAGATCCAGGTGTTTGAGAGTTTGGTGTAAGCGAAGAAAAAAGATACTGAAGGAAATCAAAGTGTTGGTAAATGAGTATAGGAAATAAATGTGTTATTCCAATAAATGCCTTAAAATGCTACTTTACCTCAAGTCATAATAAAAAAAAATACTAATAACCATCCATGTTTCAACATCAGAACTATTCCCTGATCTCAGACTGAAAGGTTTGACGGTGGGTAGAATATAAGCATCAGACACCAGCAACTGTTTTTCCAAGTGCTTTTTATTAAAAACGTCATGTTTGTTGGGTTCAGATCTTGTTGAAAGCTGCAACGTCCATCGACTGAACAAAGTCCTCGAAGGCTGTGATCTTTTCCTCCAGGATGTCTGTGCCCACCTGACAGCACACAGGGACAAACGGGTTTAGAGGGAAACATTTAATTCAGCTCAGAATTTGACATTAAAGTCACACCTGTAGGATTTAAGAATTGTCACCAATCTTCTGTAGATTTGAAAAGGTTTCAAACCACCACAGTAAATGTACTCACCTTGTCGTCTTCGACCACACAGCCGATCTGCAGCTTCTTGATGCCGTAACCAACTGGGACCAGCTTAGCTACAGAAACAAAAGTAATCATTAGACAACTGATCAATAATCAGTCAGGATCTTTGACTGTTCTCTGCACAGTTTTCAGATCAGAAAGTTTCATCTCAAGTTCAGCCGAAAGATGGTGAGTTAGATCATCATCAAGTCTGCACAGATCAATAATCCGTCCTAATAACAGTAAGTGATCTGACTCTTACACTGTCCCCAGACCAGCCCCTCCATCTGAACGCTGCGCACACACTCCTCCAGCTTGGCCATGTCCGTCTCGTCGTCCCACGGTTTGACGTCTAATAGAATTGAAGATTTGGCGATGAGGGTGGGCTCTGTGGGAAGAGGGAGGGGTCAGTTACCATGGAAGCCACTCTGTAGGACTAACAGGAAATCAGAGACTCGCTCAGACGAATGAATAAAAAGGTGTCCATCAGGTAGTCAGCCGAAAGATGGTGATAGGTTAATCATCATGAAGAGTCGACCAATCGGGGAGCAGAGATTCAACCGTCTGAAGAAATCTGGTTTCGGCCACAGACGGCAACTCTGACCTATCAGGAAGCTCCCCGTCAGTCATGTGATCCTCACTGCTGCCCGTTCATCAGTACTGTTTCACAGTGCTGTGATTGGCTGTCAGTCTGATATCAGTGTGATGTCACTTACTCTTGGCCTTCTTGGCAGCGTACTCTGCCAGACGCTCCTCCTTTAGCCTGGCAGCCTCGGCGTCTTCCTGCACGGCACAGATCAGGGAATATTTCAGAAAAAGGACAACAAGAACAGATACATGGCGATGACATCACTGTGACATCACCTCGTCATCGGAGCCGAACAGGTCAATGTCATCATCGTCATCGTCGTCCTTTGACGCGGGGGCGGAGCCTGAGGTGGTGTCTGCCACACCTGCAGGGCCATACTGACCCAGGGGCTTCTTCACACCTGGAAGACTGACACAGCAGGAGGCGGGGCTTTAGGCACCGACCTCAGCACAACCAGTGATGCCAGTAACGCATTACTCCAATCTGACCACTTTTTCCAGTAACGGAGTAATCTAACACGGTAACATTTCCAAAGCACTAATCAGATTAAAGTTACTTATTCAAGTCACTGCGTTACTAATATTTGTCATTTTCCTCACTAAAATATACACATTTGCCTTCTTCTTGCGTCTCCGGGAGTGATGGCACGTATGCGACAAATCACGTTTTTCAGCACGAGGACAACTCACGTGTTACACCACGCAGCGACACAAAACAATGGAGGGAGGAGAAAAATGCGTGTTTAGTAGCTGGAATACAGTCATTATTTTGAGTTCGTGTCAGCTAAAGACGAGAATATTGACATTCGTTGTACACTGTTGGCTCTGGCGAAATCGCAGCACAGTTAAGTTTACGGAGCAAGTCCCACCAGGTGGTGTTAAGCAGAGAGCTGCGAGCAAAGCCACGGCCTCGACGTCTGAAAACAAAAGCTGGACTTCAGTGCAAAACAAGTATGTGGGGGAGAGTTGAAGAAGTTGGTTGCACAGTATGTTGTAGAGGAAATGCTGCGCTTAAACAGTCGAGTCGCCCTCGTTTCGTACCATAAACACGATTCCACTACTATCAACGCCGTGCTGCCTCACAGAACATCTTTTTCTTCCTACCTGGAGAAGGACAGAAATCTGAAGGCCACGCTGAATGTTTATGGGCGGGTCGTTACCTGCTGAGGTAGCTAATAAACTTGTAATCTAACTTAGTTACTCTACTGATTACTTTTTTATAAGCAACCAAGTTATTTTTTAAAGGAGTAGTCAGTGATCAGTAGTCAGATTACTTTTTCAAGGTAACTGTGGCAACACTGCGTACAACACACACACACACTCACACACCCCCCTCACCTGTTCTTCTGGCTCTGGTATGACTTGATGTGGTTGTACCAGCGGAGAGCGTGGCACAGGTCTGCAGAGGGGGCAGCTGAGATCGCATCGAAGACCGCCACATCGGCCTGGGAGGGGACGTACCTGAGGACAGGAAGTATGTCATCAACACACACACCTGAGGACAGAA
Organism: Diplodus sargus; assembly: GCA_903131615.1. Lineage (NCBI taxonomy): Eukaryota > Metazoa > Chordata > Actinopteri > Spariformes > Sparidae > Diplodus > Diplodus sargus. Next base: position 97,130 of record CAEMYA010000443.1, read on the forward strand.
GGCATCAGTGTGTGGTCAGTTGTCTTTGCTGTCAGACACACAACTTCTGATAAACTTTGCACTGTTACATTAACTGATAGATAACTTCATTAACCAGTTATTAAAGTTTCAACCAGCCGCAGCTAATAAACCACTGACGGACAGGTGACAGGAGTCTCGTGCCTGATGTGCTGAGCTGTTCTTCAGTTTATTCTGACAGTGTTAATGTTCAATGTTAATGTCAGTGAGTCTGCAGCTTCATGCGACACGTAGCAACATGGAGTCAGTTAGCATGTTAGCACCATGTGGCTCGATGCGGACAGACGTCAGCATGAAGCTACCTGTAACCTCTCGACGGTGTTCAGTTCACACCTGTCACACCGAAGCGGAGACTTTCTACAGCTCCACGTCCACGTGTCGTGTAAATTAATTTACTTTAATTTTTACAGTAAAGCTCTGTGCGCCACTAGCAGCTTGTCAGCTAACTGTTAGCTCAGCGCGGAGCCAAGATGGCGGCGGCGCCGCCGGCAGCTGCAGCTCGTGTCCGCCGGAGTTTGTAATCTTCCTGCCGCGGGATGAAGAACTCACCCCTCGATGTAGCTGCGGGTCGACAGGAAGTCGTTGAGCACTTTGAGGCCGGAGGCTGATTTCAGGTCACCGAAGCCCATGATGAAGATGATCCGCAGAGCACGAGGAGGAGGAAGGAGCCGCCGGAGGAGCGAGGAGAAGGACGGAGGAGGCGTGAAGGGCCGCCTTTATACCCGGAGACAGACCCCTCCTCACAGGACACCGCTCCTCCTCCTCAGCGCCGACCTGGAGGAGGGAGAAGACTGAGCTCTCACACAAGTGACTGACATTGAAACTCGGACTGAAATGAAGAAGAAAAAGAAACGTGTCAGAATAAAGTTCAGGCTTTAAAAGCACAAAATGGAGGTTCAGTTTGTTTCTGTTCAACATTGAAACTCTTCTAAACTATAAAACAATAAAATGATGTTGACTTTACTCTCTTATTTCTGTTTGAAACAACAGCAGTGAAACCGGAAGTCCGTTTAATTGAACATAATGACTCGCAGTGTCTCAGTTCAGGGTCTGCATCCTCTGAAGGACTCGGCCTTTGTGGTCTTTGAAGGCCAAGTCCTTCAGAGAGACCTTGTTAACCGCGTCAGCCGTTCTAAAATGAGACGGTCTCGCCTTTGGAGCATTTCCTGGTTGCGTCACCAGATGTTTTACCCTCACGTCACGATTTCTGCCGCCCAGGCCGCGAAAGTGACGATCTACGTCACACGATGCAGCCATTTTCTTTCTTTCTTCTCTTCGGGCGCGCAAAGAATCCTGGGCTTTGTGAGGCCGCGAAGGATCGTAGCGGTGCATCCTCCAGAAAGAAGGAAAAGAAGGAGCATCCGGAGGAGCCTTCAGATTGGGACAGCCTTTGCGCGGCGTTGTGACGTAACTGGTCTTCAAATGCTCCTCTGAAGGATTCAGACCTGAACTGAGACACAGCAACTGATTTGAATCAGTGTGCGAAGCAGCAGCTGCTGTTTGTGTTGCACGTGACGCTCCCGGTGGACAGAGGCGGTACGGCGTCATGTCATCGGCTGAGTGTATACAATATATATATTATATAAGTATTATTTTATGGACACACTGTACTATGAATTGTAATGACACTGCTTTGCAAACGGCCTGAACAAGAACACCGTTTCTACCTCACAAACCTGATGGTGCAGTATGTGATCCACATGGATCCACTTGCTGTCTCTCTTACTGTCCCTTCCTGTATGTTTTCTTCCTCCTCACCCTCTGAAGTGTCCCTCTCTGTGTCACTGCCCTCACTTTCATCACCTGCCTTCTCTCCAACCTCCACCAACTCCTGCGGCTCGCCCTCTTCTAGCTCCTCAGCTCTCTAAATACCTTGATATGTTTCTCTTAGGCAAAAAAGGCTGTAATGTCCTCGTTTCATGATAACTACTAGAAGAAGAAACAACGTAGAGGCAAACATCTCATTTCACAAGTAACCATCCCTCCCTATGTAACACGGGCAGATACTGTTGATTACTTTTCTCACTTAATGTATTATTTATCGAACTGCAACAGCCAAGACTGATAAAGTTACGTGGTTAATGTCACAAAATTGTATAGAACTAGAAAGATACTGACATTCGGATATGTGCTTCTGCTTCAATGAGTTTGTCTCGATATTTAAAAATCCAGTTTATAAATGTCTGGTTTCGATATTTAAACATAGCGAGACCAGACATTTATAAACTGCATTTTCTTATTGGAGTGAAGAACAACAGTAACACGGTTACGTGCAACAAATCCCTTGAAGAGATGAAATCGTTTTGCTTACCTTCGCCTCTTGCACCAAGACATTAGCGGCTCCTCTATTCAAAACTTGTTGCTGCCGTTCTCATTGTCATCTCGCACCCGGCAACGCAGTGTTTGGGTGCGTCGCTCTAATTACTCCATGCAGTTGAGTCACCAGCGCGTAAAATCGTAATAACTTGATCAATTTATTTCGTTTTAATTTTATTATTCAGTCAGCTCGGGGGGGCCAGGGACATTTTAACAGGGGCACTGGCCCTGTAGGCCCCCGTGTAGAACCGCCACTGGTACTAAAAGATTAATTTTCTGATAATTCATTAATGTCATTTGGTCAGATGGTTGAGAAATACAATATCCCTGTACATGATATATAGCACACAGCACAAGGGTGTGGGTGTGGGTCAGGTGTGTTGTTATTATCATTAGTGAAAGTGAAGTCCGAACCATCAGCCCAGCGTCTTCTTCACTTCAACACTTTTTATACAAACAAAATGGCCGCATCCAAACAATAAACAAACGTCATATTAACCTTTGACACCGCTTCAGTCTGACACCTCCTCAGTGTTAACGTGAACACACCTGTGTGCCCTGCTTCCTGTCAGGTGCTGTAACACACACACACACACACACACACACACACACACAGTGTCATTCAGAAGTCATCAAACTGAAGCTTTTCTTTAAAGCAGCCTCAGACACTCCACCTGCCTCTGACACAAACATGTCGTCAGACCTGTCATACAGTCACATGACCTGCTCTCCTATTGGCTGATGACCCTGAACACACCTGAGGGATGTGACAGGTGAGTTTCAGTCAGACACAAGGCTCAGAACAGTCAGAGGACCAGACACACTGTTTAAAGGAGAGAAGAACATACAGGATTTAAAGAAGAAAAGCAGATCGATGGGTCTGGCTCACAGCTCCAACTCTCCTCAGGTAAATGATACACACCTGTCAGGCAGGTGTCCTCCATCAATACATTGACACATTTAACTCCTCGTCTTTCATCAGCAGCACTTTATGTTTTCAGTGTTCATTACATGTTGTGTTTATCACGGGTCATGTAGTTTGTTGTGGATGTGTTAAAGAGTCTCTGAGGCCCAGTTCAGAACTGGTACCTGAGTGTTCAGCTCTCCATCAGCCAGTTCATAGCTACATTAACGTCTGAGTGACCACCTGTGATGTCACTTCCTGATCTATATAAACAAACCCGTCCATCACTGACACAAACAGACTCCATGTTTCTACTCAAAGATGGAAAGAAGTTCCAAATAGGTCCAAATACTGCAGATTGAGTCAGAGACAGAGTTTCACACAGTTTATAAAGTGTCTCCAACTCAACAACTCACTAAACTGACACATTTGTTAAGGAAGTCTGGGGACAAAGAAGGAGCCGATATTGTTCCTGTTTAGTGTCTTTGTAACATGTGACATGTTCAGATCAATAACATGTTTCTTCTTTCATAAATGGAGTGTAAATGGTGACATCAGTGTAAACAGTGTGTTCAAACAGCTGATCAATGTTGGCAGGTAAGACTTTAGCACTTTAGACACAGAAGCAGACAGGCTGGTACAGACATGCTGCCACAAACTGACACTTTTTACAAGGAGACAAACAACTGCAGCTGAAAGATTTAATGCTGAATTTACAACAAGGACACAATGAGTCACAATCTGTCACAGACACAGTTTCACTACGTTAGAAAGTTTGTTTTATCTCAACAACTGTTAAAATCACTATATTTGCTAAGGGAGTCTGGTGATGTTTTGTGACTGGTTCAAGGGTTGGAGTCGAGAACAGGTTGGCACGGTAACAGAAACCAAACATTTAATTAACAGTGCAGCACACTGAGGTCAGACACCAGGTCTAAACAGCCTCTGATACAAACAGAACCAGAACCTGAACAGGTGTATCTGTGTGTTCAGGTGATCGTGATGGGTTTAGACTCAGCTGGAAAATCGACCTTGCTGGCCAGACTGCTGACAGGACAGGTGAGCCTCCTCTGAACAGATAAATACATCATGTCGGCCATGAACTGCATGTCACACAGTCTGTGGTCCTCTGTAAACCTGAAGGTAGTGGAAACATCTCCAACCATCGGATTCAACGTGGGAACTCTGGACCTGGACAAGAAGACGTCTCTGACTGTGTGGGACGTTGGCGGACAGAAGAGCATGAGACCCAACTGGAGGTAAGGAACCCCCACAACACAAACAAGCAAAAAAAAACAAAACAAACAACAGTGATACATGGAAGACCGGTGAATAATCCTCAGGTTCTACCTGGACGACTGTAAGGCTCTGGTGTTCGTGGTGGACAGCAGTGATCCGACCCGGATGCCAGAGGCGCAGAAAGCCCTAAAGAAGGTTCTAGGTGATGAGAAGTTACGAAGAATTCCTTTGATGGTTCTGGCAAACAAGAAGGACCTCCCAAACTCCATGACCATACGAGAGGTAGGAAACCTAAACCCGAAACAGCAACAGACCAGTGGAACTTTGTCCAGACAAACCACAAAATGAAAGAACTCAGCTGCAGTCAGAGAACGTCTTTAAATTAAAACACAGCCAGCGGAGAGGAGCTGATTCCTGTTCCCTCCTAAACTTCACACTTCTAAAGCCATCCTCTCCCCCCTTCTTCTCCCCTCTTCTTCATCCCCTCTTCCTCCCCTCAGGTCTCTAGGCAGCTGGATCTGAACAGTTACAGCGACCGGCTGTGGGAGATTCAGGCCTGCAGCGCTCTGAAGGGACTCGGCCTCCAACAGGCCTTCATGTCTGTCAGCAAACTGATCAAGAAGAGCTAGCAGGAGGAGGAGGAGGAGGACTGTGATTACTAATTATTAATCCTGAGTGACGTCCTGCACAGATTGAATAATAAATCTTAAAGATGTGAATTTGTGCTGTTTGATAATTGAACTCTGAGGAGAATTAAAGGGTTGTCTCATGGATTTTCTTCTGGTTCAGCTCCTTACAATTGCAGTAAAATATAGATTTTTTTCAGCAAATCAGAATGCAGTATTTTAACATCTGCCCGGTAACAGTCAGATTGTTCTGATTATTAAATGAATCTCAAAGTGGATTAAATGTTTTCACTTGTTGATGGAGAATGTATCAGGACTTTGAGTTAACACGTTGAACTGAAGACGAGGACGTCAGATTTCAGTCTATCGATCGATCTATCAATCTATCGATATTATCACCCATCAGGTGATAAATTGATCATTGATGAGTTGTAATGTTCGTTTCATTTCAGAGATCAATACATTGATCAATTACAGTTGTTTCTGTCACTGAGCAGCTGAACTGCCCCTTTGAATGTCCACCAATCAGTGCAGACATGACAGGATTAATAACGCTTATTGATAGGTAGTCAGTCAATCAGTTTACATCTTCTTCCTGTTTACGTTGTGGTCGTCTGGTCCGAGCGCGTGCAGTCTCCTCAGAGAGATCCAGGAGTGGATCAGCAGCAGAACTGGGACCAAAACCCAGAGCCCATTGAAGAAGACCAGGTAGACCCACAGGTGGAGCCGGCTGGACGTGTCCAGGTGAGGACTGCCCATCAGCCAATCAGGACAGAAGGTCATCCAGCCACCATACAGCTCGCACACACTCAGAGCCACCTGCAGCCAGTGTCTGTAAACAAAAACCAAGAAGAATACGGAAAGTGTCTGTAAACAAACAAACAACACAGGAAGTGTCTGTAAACAAACAGACCGTTACCTGTAGTACTTCTCCTTCAGTACTGCGTGTATGAGCAGCAGAGCGAGCAGAGAGTCAAGAACAACGGTCAGAATCTCGATGGAAACGATCGTCGGATCAGAAATCAGCCAACGACTGTCAGCTTTACCGTACTCCCTCCCTACAGACAGACAGACAGGCGGAGAAACAGACAGACAGGCAAGTGGAGAGTCAGACAGGTAGTGAAAGAGGCAGTTAAAGTACCTGCAGCTGTCTGTCAGATTAATGTAGTGCAATAAAAATACAACATGTCCTTCTTTAATAAATTACTGTGTAGTACAGAACAAAGTATCAGAGAGTAGAAATACTCACACAGTTCAGCCAGCGGACCCTCTGACGTCTCCACGGTCCCGACCAGAGACATGTAGACAAACGGTCCCTCCTGAGAACAAACAACAAACAAACAAACAAAAAACAATGACAAAACATCCAAATCATAACTAAGTGAAGACAAAAGACATATCCTCCCCGGTCCTGATTGGTCGTACCAGCGTCAGGTGGACAATGACATCATAGAAGAGCCACAGTAGAATCCACTTGTCCTCTCTGGAGCTCCGCCCACCATACCTGAGCGTTAGTAGGGCTGCTGCTAACACCTGGATGCTACAAGCTAACAGAGACAGGACAGAAACCAGAGAGAGTCCGGGGGGTGCCACTGAGTCCATCTGATGTTATAGGAGAAGAAGACAAGAGAAGGAGGAGGACCAGGAGGATGAGGAGGCAGACCAGGAGGAGCAGCAGGACGTGGTACTGGAAAAGCTGAAGTACCACGTGGAGTACTCTGGTAGTACTCTGGGAGGAACAGTGGTGTAGAAGTATGTTCTCAGACTCAGCAGTAGTTGAATGAAACCACACAGTGTGTGTCTGAAATTCCAACAGTCATGTTGGGCTCAAGCCCCACCCTCGGACCATCCTATTGGCTCCTGAAGAGAACACCCCACTCCTGGCCCCGCCCCTCCCTTCACAGAGACAGCAGAGGTCAGAGGTCAAACCAGACTTCATTCAGAAAACTATAGATTTTATAACTCAGTGATTCTATGTTCCTACAACTTCTTACATCTTACAGTAGGTTCAGTTTGTAGTTAGTATTTTTATAAGGATAATAATAATAATACACTAAAACATGTATTTAAGTCACACAAACGACTTCAAACATGAACAACAATGATTTACACCAATAAATAAACAACAGAATAAAGTAGTAAAGTAGTTCAGTGTCTTCTGAAGTAACTCACCTGCTGAGAAAAATGATTAATAATAATCAGTTTTATTCTAGTCAGATTACAAAGAGATTAAAATAAAGTCACATATTTGTGAGGTATATTATATATTATATAATAGAAAAAGAAGAAGAAGAAGAGTCAGTGATCATCCAGCAGGAGGCAACACACTCGCACTCGGGGAGTTATTGATCTATTCTAAAGATTTGAATAGTTATTGATCCTGAAACACACAGTAAGAAGTGCATCAGGTCATCAACACTGAAAGACAACTCTGACAGCTGAGTCAGCACCTCAAATCATAATCATAACAAATATCATGTTATTATAAAGATTTAGCATATCATTATTATAAATATACAACATTTTATAAAGTATGAAGCATACAATCATTATTATTATTGCAAATATGAAAATAATAGAACTAATTATTAGTATTATTATTCTTTAAATCAAACCTATTATAATTATAAATATAAACAAGGTGAGCGTTGGACAGTATTTCAGCTCTGTTTCAGATTTTTAATAAAAAAATGATTTGTTGTGAAAAAACTCCACAGTGCAGACCAAGGAACATTATTTTTTCATTTTTTTTATTTTATTTTATTCCGAATATGCAAATAGTACGTGGCTTCCTAACTGCTATTTAACAAATTATTTGCACAAAATAATATGAAAATGAAGATTTTGAGGAAGCAAAATAATAATTAAATGAAAATAATGAAAAATTAAATAAATGAATGACATATTCGAAAAGGAGTGAGAAGAAGCATAGCTTGTTAGCTCTCACCCCTTTGTCTAAATGAAATTAATGTATATATCTACATACACATATACACACCCACATATACATACATACATATACACATTCATAATCTCTACCTCTCATCACCATTCCACATCAATTATAAATAATAATCACCAATACTCATTAATGACCATTATCCATTGTACCCGCTAAATAACGTGTTTGTACATTTTCTTGAACTGGTTGATATTTGGACTTTGCTTGAGTTCCTCATTTAGGTTGTTCCATAGCTTGACACAGAAATAGATATACAGAAACTTTTCAAGGTTGTTCGTCTGTTTAATCTTTTGAAGTTATGTTCCCCTCTTAATTGATAACCTCCCTCCCGATTCCTAAATACATTTTGTATATTTTCAGGTAAT
>CAEMYA010000443.1:111156-121587 GCA_903131615.1 Diplodus sargus
CTCTGTCTGTCTCTCTCTGTCTGTCTGTCTCTCTCTCAGTCTGTCTGTCTCTCTCTCTCTCTGTCTCTCTCTGTCTGTCTGTCTGTCTGTCTCTCAGTCTGTCTGTCTCTCTCTGTCTGTCTGTCTCTCTCTGTCTGTCTGTCTCTCTCTCAGTCTGTCTGTCTCTCTGTCTCTCTGTCTCTCTCTCTCTCTGTCTCTCTCTGTCTGTCTGTCTGTCTGTCTGTCTCTCTCAGTCTGTCTGTCTCTCTGTCTGTCTCTCTCAGTCTGTCTGTCTCTCTCTGTCTCTCTCTGTCTCTCTGTCTCTCTCTCTTTCTGTCTCTCTCTCAGTCTTCTGTTTTATACAAAGATTTTCCCTCTCTATTTCCTGCAGCAGCTGATGACCAAATAAGGTCACACACTGAAAACCACCAACACGCAGAGAACGAATGTCTCACTGTACAGATCTGGTCTGGACTGGATCCACCCTGCATCCAGTCTTGGATCTAGACTGGATGGAAGCTGTCAGAGCATCAGTCCATATCGTCCATTCTGAAGTCCTGGACCTGGACGAGGACTTGAGAATAGACGAGCAGGGACTAAACATACCTCTGACCTCTGAAAAGGTCACACATACCTGGAAGATGAGGACCCTGAAGTTGTTCCTGTTGATCAGGTGGGCGTGGTTGGCCTCCAGCTTCTTCACCTGGACGCCCTGACGCTCCATCTTATCACGGACCTGCAGGAACATTAAGAGTCTCAATGTACCTGACAGGTGACAGGTGGGCTCTGTCAGGTGATGAAAGGTGATGTCACCACCAAGTTTACCTCCTTCATGGTGACGGACAGCTTGCGGCTCTTGTCCAGCAGCTTGCTGACCGTGTTGGAGGTGTGGCTGTGGCTCTTCGACAGTTTGGTCATGTCAGCCTGGATCCCTCTGACCACGCCCTCCATCTCCACCTGGTGCACCTGAAACAGCCAATCGGATGGGGTCAGTTGAGAACCCCTGGTGTCAACCGATCAGCTGCTTTAGATTCATCTTTCATCTGTGATGGCATCTGGAGATATTTGGAGTCTCTGTAGTGGTTAGTGAAAAACTACAGCTGGAGAGCTAACTGCTGACATGTTAGCTAGACGATGCTAATGCGTGCAGAGACTCACTTCCTGTTCAGCCCTCTGCTGACTATCAAGTCTGGATGAAATGATTTAATCTGGAGATCTTTGACCTCTGTGCATCAGGTGACGTTGTTATTACACTGTTTGTCCACGATGACAAATTAGCTTAACAACGCAGCACTGTTCCCAACAGCTTTGGTTTACTCAGAGCCAGTGTTGGGTAGTAACGCGTTATTAGTAACGCCGTTACATTATTCAGTAACTAATAATGTAACGCGTTGTTTTTAAAATTCAGTTACTCCGTTTCCGTTACCACACGCTGCGTTACTCCGTTCCTTTTGGTGAGGTTTTGCAACAGCACACAGTTCTCATAACATTTTCGCGATCAATAAAGTTTAATTGAATTGAAAAACAAAGCACTTGTCGCCCTCTAGCGTCCCACACGTAATCAAACACGCCATGAAGAGGACTAGACAGGTCGGCACGGCATGATGGCGAGCAGAAGGGGAAGATAAGTTTCTCCTCGTGGAGGTATTCACATTATTTTCAGCTGGAGAGCAGAGAGAAAACAACATTTCGCTCACTTGTAGACTGTGTCGCGGTTCAAAACACTTTCTACGGCGAACCAGTTTATAGCCTATGGAAGACTTTATGGCCTGGCTGAAATAAATAGGCACTGAAAAAATACTTTGTTGTTTGTGTCAAGGTTTGTGTTGGTGCACAACAGATCATATTGCTTGGATGATAGATTCAGTGATGTGGATGCAAATGAATTGAAACTGTTGTTTTAATCAACAGTTTGTATTATTCAGCATCAGCACAAAATGACGGAACTCAATCAATCAACCTTTATTTAATGGGAGCACTGGAAAAACGTTTTACAGTAACTAAAAAGCTACTTTCTCAGTAACGCATTACTTTTTGGTTTAAGTAACTGAGTTACTAACTGAGTTACTTTTTTACATAGTAACTAGTAACTGTAACTAGTTACTATTTTTCAGTAACTAGCACAACACTGCTCAGAGCTCAGGTCCGTCAGGACCGCTTGTTATTGGTCAGTACGGTGGGTTCAAGGGTCAAAGTTCACCAGGGTTGGACCCTGTGGTCCTCTGATCGCTGTGAAGGTATTTTTCAGTCTTAAGGCTGCTGAAATATTTAAAGCCGACTGAACTGACGACTTGCTCTGAGCTACAGTCGCCCCATTATGCAGTTTCTTATGTTGTTTTTCTGTATTTTTTGTAGTTCCTTATGTGTTTTTTCTGTAGTTTCTTCTGTAGTTTCTTTGTAGTTTTTTGTACTATCATATGTGTTTTTTCTGTAGTTGTTCTGTAGTTTCTTATGTGTTTTTTCTGTAGTTTCTTTGTAGTTTCTTCTGTAGTTTCTCTATAGTTTTTTGGAGTTTATTATGTAATATTCCGTAGTTGTTCTGTAGTTTCTTATGTGTTTTTTCTGTAGTTTTTCTGTGGTTTCTTTGTAGTTTTTCTGTAGTTTTTCTATAGTTTCTTTGTAGTTTTTCTGTAGTTTCTTCTGTACGTATTTATAGTTTCTTATGTAATATTCTGTACTTGTTCTGTAGTGTCTTTGTAGTTTCTTCTGTAGTTTTTTTTTGTTTCTTTGTAGTTTTTCTGTAGTTTCTTCTGTACGTTTTTATAGTTTCTTATGTAATATTCTGTACTTGTTCTGTAGTGTCTTTGTAGTTTCTTCTGTAGTTTTATTTTGTTTCTTTGTAGTTTTTATGTAGTTTCTTCTGTACGTTTTTATAGTTTTTTATGTAATATTCCGTACTTGTTCTGTAGTGTCTTTGTAGTTTCTTCTGTAGTTTTTCTGTAGTTTCCAGAAGAATGAGTCAGGTGTGAACAGCTGGTTTGACTTTGTTTCTGTTTTTTTTATGAGGATAAATCTTTCTGTTTCTGACCCCTGTACTTCACTCATGTTGATGTTTATTTCTTGCTGTTAGATTTGAACATGCAGTTAATGTGAATGTTGACTGTGATCAGGAGCCAGTTTGACAGAAAACCTGTTCCAACGTGTTTTATGAACCATAGTCAACACACCTGCAGCCACAGAAAGCAGCTCCACAGTTACGGTTAGCTGGGCTTAGCAGCCAGAAGTCAAAGTTGTGAACTGACTTGTTTTCTATTAAACTGTGTCGGCAGAGTTTCAGCTGAAGCATCTGAACATGACAAACATGTGAGGAATCTACAGTCACAGCAGAGTTACACATCTGCTAACAGCTCAGTTAACCTGCGGCCGAGTGTTGCTGAGAGTCATGTGATGTCTGAACGTGGGACAAATTAGATGTTTGTCGAGACAGCTGAGGCCAGAAAGAGAAGATAAAGAGAGTCGAAGAGCCAGACTGAACTGTTTAACCAGTCAGGTTTAAGTCAAATCAACTGAGTCGAGTGGAAGGACAGAAAGATGTTTACAAGTAAACAGTTGTGGTTAAATCAATGTTTTTTTTAAATAGCGTTTGGTTTAGACAGATATTCTGTACATGTAGTGCCTGTGCTGGTTCCTGTACTGGCGCCTGTACTGGTGCCTGTACTGGTTCCTGTGCTGGTTCCTGTACTGATCCCTGTACTGAACACACTCAGTCCTGATGTCGAGGTGTGGCCCCACCCCTGGCTCACCTCCATCTTGTTCTGGTTTTCCTGAACTGCATCCAACATGTTGACCAATTTGTCGAGCAGCGTGAGGACTGTGATGGCGTTGACGGGACCCTGACTCATGGTCTCAGGGTCGAATCCTGCCAGGGGGGACGAGGGAGAGGCCTGGTTCTCCTCCTGCTGCTCCTGCTGCTCCAGCTGCTCCAGTTGCTCCTGGATCTGGGGGGGGACCAGTAGGTCCTGGCTCTGGTGGGTCTCAGTGGTCACCATGACGACTCTGTCCTCTCACATCAACTAAAAGTCAGAAACAGACGAAAGTTTCTCTGCTGCAGAAAAACCGTGGAAACTCTCCCTCAACCGCCCACTGTGTGTGTGTGTGTATGTGTGTGTGTGTGTGTGTGTGTGTGTGTGTGTTCTGATTGGTTGGCTCAGAGGAAAACTTTCCAACTGAGGAAACGTCCACACCTTTAACTCTTTCACTCCCAGCTGACTGTCATTTTGAATACAGACATACTGTTAATATGAAGAGTTTAAATAAAGAGGGATTTATTTTATCGTCTGCCGTCAGAAATTACTGCCACAGATTAGAGCAACTCACAATAATGTCACAAATCCAAAGTTACATTAAAAAATATACACTGCAGTAAGATAAAATAAATTATTAATGGAATGAAACAAAGATTTCACAGAAATAAAGTTTGATCACATTTAAAAATCTAAAAAGCACAAAAACAAGCAGAAAAACACAAAAGCTTTCCAGAGACACTGAAAGGGTTAACTCTCTCTCTCTCTCTCTCTCTCTCTCTCTCTTTCTGCCAGAGTCTCTCTACCACACCCAGAAGGCAGGCTCTGTTACCATGGAGACTGTGTGTGTGTGTGTGTGTGTGTGACGTGTGTGTGGAGAGAGAGAGGCTCACTGACAGTCTCTCTCTCTCTCTCATGTTTGTCAGGTGAAGTCATTTGGAAGGAAACCTCGATCGCCCTCTCTCTCTCTCTTCCTCTCTTTGTGTGATGTCTCTCTCTCTCTCTCTCCCTCTCTCTCTCTCTCTCTCTCTTCCTCTCTTTGTGTGATGTGTCTCGCCCTCCCTCCCTCTCTCTCTCTCTCTCTCTCTCTCTCTCTGATCACTGTTTGTTTTTTTGTTTGTTAACAAAGCGTCAAACTCAAAACGTGACAGATTTTATGTTGTTTGGTAGAAAGTTTGATCGTAGTTTGAGGAAAATGTGGCAAGTGTTTGTTGGAGAACTTTGATGAATTCTAGACTTGAATTGTTCTGAAACATGAGAGAAACCAACCCGAACCCAGAGAAGAACCACTACTGTAGGAACATTAGAGGATGAGGTGCATCTTAAGGAACCTTTGGGGGATGTGACTAGGACCTTCTTAAGAAACTGTTGTTCCTCAGGAAGCTGAAACAGGCCCGGCTCCCTCAGAACCTGTTGGTCAACCTTTACAGGAGAACCATGGAGAGCGTCCTGGTCCTGCTGTCCAGCTGGGCAGCGGTGTGGTGTGCCTGCTGCTGAAGGCAACGACCAGCATCGTGTGGTTAAAGCAGCCCAGCGCATCATGAGGGCGAAGCTTCCAACACTGGACACTGTTTATGCTGCCAGGCTGCAGAAAGCCAACAGCATCTGTAAGGACTGAACACACCCAGTCAATCCCCACTGGACCCGCTGCCGTCAGGCAGACGGATCAGGACATTAACTCCACCAACAGATTGAGAACCAGCTTCTACCTCAGAGCTGTGACCTCCATCAGCCCCATGATGGACATCCACCCACAGAAACTGCAGCACCACTGTTCAGCCCAGTGACACTGTTAAAGCTGCTACATCTTACATGTTTATACTGCTTTTATTTCTTTACTCTATATATGTGTATATTTCTACTATATATTTCATTCTGTATATTTTCCTTTTCTTCCTTTGCACTTTTTGATTCTACTCACCTGAAGAGAAACCCACAATTTCACTGTACATGTGTATAGTGACAATAAAGGCACACTCTATTCTATTCTAATCTATTCTATTCTATTCTATTCTATTCTATTCTATTCTATCTTAATCTATACTATTCTGAAGGGGAACTTTAGAGGAACCTCGAGAATGCAAGCTGAACCATAGTTGAACCTCAGGAGAACTAGTGAAATCTTTGAAGAGCTTGGAGGAAACTGAAAGAGAACCCTATTAGAACCTCAGAGAAATCTGGAGAACAATTAGGTGGAACCATCGGAACTCCTTTGTTTCAGTGGAAACTCAGTGAGCCTTATATGCCTTAGAACCTTGTTGAGGGGAACTTTTAGAACCCCTAGAGGACCTCTAGGGAGGCTGTTATTGGTTTTCTGCTGGTCTGCTGTGGATCTGTGAGAAGCTATTGGTTCTCTTTTTGTTCTCATCAGACATGTTGGAGTTCCAGTAAAATGTTCTCCTTCAGTGAGACCATGTTCTAATGATAGAACCCAAACAGGCTCAGTGATGAGATCGATGCTGAGGATGATGATGATGGATCATGTGACTCTGGGTTTGTGTTTTATAACATATCTTGCTATATGTGGAACAGCTATCATGCTGAGTGTGTGCAGCAGAACACAGAGAACCGTTCTGTGGTGGGTCAGAGAGTCATGAGGTGGAAACAGGAAGCAACGCTCACATCATGGATTCATACAAACAATACAGTCATTAGTCTGGGGGGAGGGGGGGGCTTCCTGGTGTTATATGGGAACGTCAGGAATGTCCCTGACAGTCTGTGAGAACGTGAGGAGAACAACAGACTGCAGTAAGTAGAACACATTTAAACTCTGTCCTCTGGCCAGACATATCAAAATGATTCAACCAGGCTCTGAAAGAAGAAACTTTAATGTTTGGACCCAAACAAACAGCATCATGAAGTCTAAAGACATCAATAAACATAAACACTTTGTTCCTGACTCAGACGCTCACCTGGTCGTCTTTTATGGTTTATCTTGACTACAGATAACTGACTAGTGCAGTAAGGAACAGGTCACTCTGATAACTAGTCTGATAACAGACTAACCTGCTGTATACACAGTAGATTTCAGAAGGTTGTTTTGCATTAATGATGCTGAGGTTTATCTGAACTATGACGTCAGTGTCTCTCGGATCTGTGTTGTTTTTAGATTTAAATTGTATTCATGTGCTCCGTCTATTATAAATAAATACGTAGATAAATAAATAAACAGCCACGAGGTGGCGACCGCGGCTCTGAGAACCGTAGAAGAAGAAGAGGAAGAAGAGGAAGAAGAAGCTGATGTTGGTGAGAAGTGATCAGCTGACTGAGCTGAAGCTGAAGGCAGCCCTAAAGGAAAAGCTAAGCTGAAGCGACGCTAACAGTCAGTCAACATGGCGTTCATCACCGCCAACTGGAACCCGCTGGGAGAAGCCTTTTATCGGTTAGTTTATCTGTGTTTTATCGGTCAGACAGCAGCTAGCATCGGTAGATATCCGTGCAGCTGTTAACAGGCTACATGTTAGCAGTTTGCAGGAACTCTACCGACATCTCTGTCCACCTGGAGAGTGTTTAACAGTGTAAACAGAGCAGACGTTACAGTCTGTTAGCTGTCTGTTAGCATCTCTAGCATCCTGATCATGTGACACTGCTTACGTTAGCTGCAGGCCAACTGCAAATGTAGCTTCAGTGTGTGTTAGCAGGTAGCGTTATGTTAAAGAGTTTTCAATGGAGGAGAACCGGACTGAGATCAGTCAGTCGATGGGTCACGTGACCCGGAAGCTACTGACAAAAACTCAATACTAATTACTATTAAAATATTTATGTAAGATAAATTATTAACACATCATCAATCAAAATCGGTGTGTTCTCAACAGAACGCAGTTTAATGTTTGAACCATAGTTTCCACTGACAGCATCCAGACCAAATACAGACATAAACATCAACATATATTGAGATTGAGGAGTCACGTGCCGATTTGGGTTGATTTGGGCGGGTGTGAGCCGGTCCGCCATGAAGGTAGGAGGGTTCGGGTTAATAATAAGGACACGCTATCGGTTGTCAGAGGCAACGCCTTCAGAACTTCAGAGGAGCGACTAAACATTACAGAGCTCTTTAATTTTTGCACATATATTATTTCGGCGGGGCAGAGACGGATCTACGAATACGAGAAAGAAAAGGAAGACCGTAAAGCAATGCAAAAAGATAAGGCGAAAGAAAAGGGACCTTACAGGAACAAGCTCACACCAAGCGCAAAACAGCGGTATTTGGAGAAGCTCCCGGACATCTAAAATATCGAGCCATCCAAGTTCCCTGCAGCGGAATGGCACAGAGACCTGGACCATTTACCTCCATGCACATACATGGACATCGTCAATTACCTTGTTTTTGGTGTAAGTTACTACACAATGCAGGAGTTTAAAAGCCACAAGTCTTTGGAAAGTTACGAGACTTTCTGCTGTGGCTGGGTGCAGGACTTGGCCATCTACAAGCCTCCAGGTGGTGAAAACAGTGTTGTACTGGCAAAAAGACATTTTTAGAGAATGTACCCGAGTGAAAATGCAGAGAACACACTCTCATCGACTGGGGGGTGCGATCGAAAGTAAGGTCTTTCTTCTTATTGCAGCCAACCAAGCAATCCAGCGTCTCCATGTCAGGACTTGCTTTCCTTGATGCTGTGTCCATTTCGGCAACCTAAAAAACTGTATGCCATTGTTCCTATGTTTTCCATATGTATTGTGTGAGGTGTGAGGACGATTTGTGCTCTGCAGCGCTCGTCTGTCAGTGGTTTGCAGGTTGCAGCCCCGGCATCTCCGTGTGGATAGAAGTGTTCAAGCCACGTCAAAACGAATACACATATACATGACTTGGGCTATGTTCACACTGCAGGTCTTAATGCACAATTCCGATTTATTGCTCAAATCCGATTTTTTGTTGGCTGTTCACATTACCTCTTTAAATGCCACCTGGCTGTTCAGATTGCGGTCGCATTCAAAAAAATCCGATACGTATCCGATTCAGTACCACATTTAAATGTGGCCTGAATCTGATTAGAAAATGTCAGATTCAATGCGACTCGTGCTGTTCACACTGTCAAAAGCAAATCAGATATGGGTCACATATGAGCGAAAAAATGGGATTCAGGTCAGTTGTAACTGCAGTGTGAACGTAGCCTTAGAGCGATGAGCAGAATGTTTTTCCTGGTTAGGGTTAGGGGGACATGGCTGAGGACCCCTGTCCAGACGGGATTCTCAAACCACACCACCAGCACATCTGGGACCCTCGCAAGTTAAAACGAACGCCAGTCAAATTAATTACTTAACCAGAGCAACTGCAGCTAACAGTTAGCTGAGCGGGCTTGCTGGTAGCCAGCAACATTCATGTACAGGAATCAGCGCCGCAAGTAAGGCAGAAGTAGTCGACCCTCATCGAGCACACTCCTGTAGCCAATCACACTCTTGACTGAGATTAGGACCTCCCACCTCATTTACATATGGACACAGAAATACAGAAATAAATAAATGTAGGTGAACAGAAATGTAGAAATAAATATAAAGCATTTATTTTTTTATTTGTACATCTATTTATGTATTTCTGCATTTATTTATTTGTACATTTATACATGCATTTATTCATTCATTTCAGCATTTATTTATTTATGTATTTATTTATTTCCACATTTATTTTTACATTTATTTATTTATACTTATGTCAGGTTTAGTCCTCCATAGGCTTACAGTCACAAACACGAGACAACACACTCACCATGGCAGAAGCACCGAGCGGCGTCGTCGTCAGTGGCACCACTAATTTTGCTCAAAAAACCAAACTCCAAAAGTCACATTTAGAACTATTTTGGCTGTAAACAAGGCACAGATGGTAAAGCAATAGACAATGGCCGTCCACTGTGCAGGCGCTGCCACCAAACTGTAGAAGCCAAAGGAGGGAACACATCCAACCTCATAAAACACCCGCAGTGTCGTCACCCAGATTTATATGTCGAATACCAGGTTAGTATGCCCTGTTTATTTTCTCATTGGCTAATATTAGTCTATATGCTCCGTGGACAGGCTGATGAATGAAGAATTAAAGGATGTCAAAGTATAAAGCACCTAGAAAATGCATAAAAATATAGTTTTCACAGGGAATCAGTTCCTGTTTATTGTATTTTGTCCTCTATGGTGTATTATATTGGAGAAGAAGTATTATTGTCAAATAGATTTTTTTTTAAAACAGTGGATTTGTTATCCTAAGTTGATTATTTGTATTAGTTAAACATAAATTAATGTGCAAAGGAAACTGAATGATTATTTGATTTCAACCATATAAATTCTAACTTCATTTATTTGTTTTTTATTGCTTATATGCTTTTGTTCATGTACTCTTATTGACCCAGTTATGAACTAAAACCATTAGGACCATTAGGCTAATTCATGTTATGTATTTCCCACCCCTTATTTCAGAGAGAGCCATATCATGCACCAAACAACATTATAAGTAATTAATAAGTATTTATAACTTGTACAAATAATTGCAGTTCATAAAAATAATAATAATTAAAAAAGGCTGCAGTATCGCGATGATACCCGGAACCGTGATACTTTGTCTGGTATAGTATTGTGGTTACTGGTATCGTAACAACTCTACATAGAAGCCTCATTGAGAGGGCTGTATGTACAAGTTCTTGATATGAACGCATTCAAAATGTATTAAATGGCCTATTTCCCCTCAGGTCAAAGAAAATCATTTAAAGATCATTCATGAGGTCGA
>CAEMYA010000443.1:124334-139763 GCA_903131615.1 Diplodus sargus
TATGTATATATATATATGTATATATATATATGTATATATATGTATATATATGTATATGTATATATATATGTATATATATATGTATATATATATATATATGTATATATATGTGTATATATATATATATACACATATATATATGTATGTATATATGTATATATGTATATATAAACCAGCAATATGTTGACATACTGCAGTAGTTTGCAGTGAATACTGTTCCTTCCAGTGTAATGTTTATAGTCCTGTAGTGCTTTAATGTGTACTACTCTGTGCCACTGTGTGTGTGTCTGTCTACGTGGTAATGTCAGGTGTAGTAATGCTGGACAGTCTCTAACAGTCTGCCTCTCTCCCCACCTGTCTGTATCCCTCTACCCGTCTGTCCATCAGTGGAAGAGTGGTCCTGTGGTCCAGTTGGGTTGGACGGTCAGTGATGAGCTGTTGTGTATTCAGGAGGACGGCTCGGTTCTGATCTACGATCTGTTCGGATCCTTCAAGAGACACTTCAGTATGGGACAGGTCAGTGTGGTCCAGAGTAAGGAGGTGTTGTTGTTGTTGTTGTTGTTGTTGTTGTTGCTTGTTACAGGAAGTGGTCGAGAGTAAGGAGGTGGTGTTGTTGTTGTTTGTTACAGGAAGTGGTCCAGAGTAAAGAGATGTTGTTGTTGTTGTTGTTGTTGTTGTTTGTTAGTTACAGGAAGTGGTCCAGAGTAAAGAGATGTTGTTGTTGTTGTTGTTGTTTGTTAGTTACAGGAAGTGGTCCAGAGTAAGGTGTTGTTGTTGTTGTTGTTGTTGTTGTTGTTTGTTACAGGAAGTGTACCAGAGTAAAGAGGTGGTGTTGATGTTTGTTACAGGAAGTGGTCCAGAGTCAGGTGTTGGAAGCCAAAGTGTTCCACTCTCCTTATGGAACTGGTGTCGCCATAGTAACTGGCTCCTCCCGATTCACTTTGGCAACAAACATCGATGACCTGAAGCTGCGGAGATTACCTGAAGTCCCAGGTAACAACTGTCTCCCCTCCGTTTCCAGCATTTGATGTAAAGTGTCCGACCTGTCTGTCTGTCTCACCCGCCTGTCTGTCCTCAGGTCTGCAGGGGAAGCCTACCTGTTGGGTCGTCCTCACTCAGGACAGACAGACTAAAGTCCTCCTGTCCAATGGACCTGAACTCTTTATCCTGGACAACACGTCCTGCACTGCTGTGGTAAGATAGTTAAGTAGACAGACAGGTAGACAGAGAGCGAGAGGTATTCAGACAGGTTTCTAACAATGCCTGTCTGTCTCCAGTGTCCTCCTGGTTTCAGTCCTCAGGCTGGCAGTATTGTCCACATGTCGGTGTCTTTCAGCTATAAGTACCTGGCTCTTTTCACTGACACTGGATACCTGTGGACAGGCTCCTCCCAACTGCAGGTGAGCTGCTCCTCTGTCCAATTAGCTGTTAGATCTAATCTGAGGGGGTGGGGTCTCTGGATGATTGACAGGTGATTCTCTTTCTGCAGGACAAACTGAGTGAAGTCGACACTAAAAAGTCGACGCCTCCCAAGCAGATGGTCTGGTATGTGCACCTGTCTACCTGTCTGTCTCTCTCTCTGTCTGTAATTTACCCATCTACCTGCCTGTCTGTCTATCTATTTTCTGTTAACCTGTATCTCTCCATAGCTTACTGTCTACCTTTATGTGTCTCTGTTTGCCTGTCTCTCTGTCTCTGTTCATTACCCTGTCTGACCCTTTTTACCTGTTCAGGTGTCGTAGACCGAAGAGTCAGCAACCGTCTGTGGTGTTGATGTGGGACAGACTGCTCATGGTGGCTGGAGTCTGTAATGACACCATCCAGTATCCTTTAAACCAGTTCAGACTGGTGTGTTAGGGTTCTCCTTAAGCCTGAGAGGCTCTCTGGCATCATTAAAGTTCTCCTGAAGCTCGATGGGGTTCTCCAGGAGCTGTTTAGGAATCTCCTGATGCTTATGTAGGTGCTGCAGAAACTTGTATTAGTTCTTCCAGAACAAGTTGAGCTAGAATTAGATTTAAGAACTTGTTTCAGGTGTCCTCTCCTTTTGAGTCATTCTTTTATCAGGTAAGGTTCTACCCCTTTGACCCTTGACCCCTGACATCAGGTTCCCAATAGAGGATCACTGTGTTCTGGTTGGAGAGCTGGACGGAGTTCGAATCATAAGCTCGACCAATCAGGAGCTGCTTCAGGAGGTTCCTCTGGTCTGTCAGGACATCTTCAAGATCGCATCCATGGCTCCCGGAGCTCTGCTGCTGGAAGCCCACAGGGAGTACGAGGTAGGAACCCGTCTGTCCCAATACCTGTCTGTCTCTCCTTAATCCTGTCGGCCTGACTAATCACCCCTCTGTCTGTTTGCTCTCTGATTGGCTGATTCCTGTTCTTGTGTTAATGTAGAAGTCCAGTCAGAAGGCCGATGAGTACCTTAGGGAGATCAAGGAGCAAAGCATGCTGGGAGAGGCAGTCAGACAGTGTGTTGAGGCTGCGGGACACGAATATGACACCAACACCCAGAAGTCCCTGCTGAGGGTGAGAACACACCGTTGGTTCTGTATTAGAATTCTGTGTGTTCTGTGGTGTAACATCGCGTTTCGTCCACCAACCAGGCGGCCTCGTTCGGGAAGTGCTTCCTGACGGACTTCAGTCCCGACCTGTTTGTGACGACCTGCAGAGAACTACGAGTGCTGAACGCCGTCAGAGAGAGCAGCGTAGGGCTGCCGCTCACACACACACAGTATCCTCCCACACAGCTGCATCATGGGAAATGTAGTGTACACTGGTCTGTAGTGATGATGGTTAATGAACAGAGACTGTTACCATGGTGACAAACTCCTTGACACCTGACCTCAGATTCAAACAGATGACTCTGCAGGTGCTGATCGACAGGTGAGTCACCTCATCCAACCTGTGTCCTTACCTGTCTGCCTCGCTGTACCTGTCTTCCTCTCTCACCTGCCTGCCTCTCTTACCTGTCTGCCTCTCTGTACCTGTTGATCTTTCAGGTTGGTCTATCGACAGTTTTATCCATTAGCGATAGAAATCTGTCGTTACCTTAAGATTCCAGATTATCAGGGAGTCAGCAGAGTCCTCAAACACTGGGCATCATGCAAGGTAACCTGTCTCATCTGACCTACCTGACCCACCTGTCTCAGCCTGATTTACCTGTACAGCTCAGTTTGATCTGTTTGTGGGCGTGTCCAGGTGCAGCAGAAGGACCTATCAGACGAGGCTATAGCCCGAGCCGTGTGTGTGAAGGTGGGAGACTCACCTGGCGTTTCTTACTCACATATCGCAGCTAAAGCTTACGAGTGTGGGCGTACTGAGCTCGCCATCAAGGTAACTTCACCTGTCTATCATCATTGTAACATATATGTGTCTGTCGCTCCCTATAACATTGCTATGTAGCTTGTGTGTAAATGTAACATACGTGTGTGTATATGGTTTTCTGATGTTTGGACGAGGCTATGAATGTTTTCTCATGGTTTTGTGTTTCTGTGTCAGCTGCTGGATTTCGAGGCTCGGTCTGGAGAACAGGTTCCTCTGCTCCTGAAGATGAAGAGGAGCCAGTTGGCTCTCAGTAAAGCTGTGGAGAGTGGAGACACTGACCTGGGTGAGTCTGCTAGCCCCGCCCACCACCTGTCAGACGATGATGTCACACTGATGGTTGTCTGTGTTTCAGTTTACACTGTGGTGACTTACCTGAAGAATGAGATGAACCGAGGAGATTTCTTCATGACGCTGAGGAACCAACCGGTTGCACTCAGCCTGTACAGACAGGTAACCTGATCTATGACCTCCAACGAGGTTGTGTTTTCACTGATGTTGGTTTGTTGGTTGGCAGGATTACACAAAAAGTACTGAGCAGATTTCACTTGGATGCAGGATGGGTCTTGGCCAAGACTAGATCCTGCTTTTCTACATTTTGGTTATCTTCACAGTGAATAATGCATGCATCTGGAAGGATCTTGATGGGATATTGGATTTAAGTTGGGGGTTACGGGTTAAACCTAACCCTAAAGGACTGTAGAGCCTCTGTGGAGGTATACACTCTATTTGGTGTAATCTGACTGTTGTGTTTGTGTGTCAGTTCTGTAAACTACAGGAACAGGACACACTGAAAGATCTTTATAACCAGGATGATGATCACCAGGAGCTCGCCAACTACTATGTTACTGCCAGTTACAGAGAAAAGGTAACCAACGGAGTTCACCTGCACACCTGTTCCCCTCTACAACTGTTCATGTGTTCACCTGGACTCTGCTGGTCTCAGTCTGTCTGGTTCTGAGTCTTTGTGGCATCACGTCAGATTTGATCTGTGACATAATCAGCACATCATCTCTCTGACTGTCTGTCTGTCTCTCTGACTGTCTGTCTGTCTCTGCAGAGGTTAGAAAGCCGTCTGTCTCTCCTGCAGAGTGCTGTTGATGAATACAACAAGGCGAAGAATGAGTTTGCTGCAAAGGTAAAAATCTCAGTCACACCATCATTGCCCATAATTCAATGATCTTATACATATTTACCTACATACACTGTACATTTTGTATACCTTTATATATATAGGATTATGTACAGTACTGTATGTACAGTATATGTAAGTAAATATTACACTAGGTGCTTTTTAAACAGGTGTTGAGGTCCACTACATAGTCTCGTAGTCTCACCTGGTGGAATCTGTCATCAAGTTTATTTAAATATTTTCTCTTCAGGCCACAGAGGATGAGATGCGTCTGCTACGATTCCAACGAAAACTGGATGATGAGAAGGGGGCGGGGCTACTGGGACTGTCTTTGCAGGTACATGAAGGGGCGGGGCTACTGGAACTCTACAGGTACATGAAGGGGCGGGGCTACTGGGACGTATCTTCCACTGTAATCAAGTATTTTGACTAAGGCAAAAAGAAGTGTTATTTCAGGTTGTGATGTCACTTCCTGTCTGCAGGCTACAATTGAGGCTCTGCTGGCGTTAGGACTCCACAAACAAGCAGAACAACTTTACAGAGACTTCAGAGTTCCTGATAAAAGGTGAGACATCTCTCTGCCCTGATTGGCTGAACATATGCTTTAAAAAACTTTTCTAATGGCTCTTTGATCACCTGGCCTTTATTTTATCCTTCAAGAAACGTTCACAAACTGAGTCTTCAGGAAACCCGTCTACCTGTCTCACCTTTGCAGGTATTGGTGGTTGAAGCTGAAGTCTCTGGCAGAGAAAGAGGAGTGGGAGGAGTTGGAGAAATTTGCAAAGAGTAAAAAGTCTCCTATTGGCTACTTGGTAAGAAGAAGCACCGCCCCTTACCAACCTGTCATTATAAGTAAGGATTAAACAATTACCCATGATTCTTAGCGATGTCTCTTCTTCAGGCATTTGTTGAAGTTTGCATGAAGAGTCACAACAAGTACGAAGCCAAGAAGTATGTTTCCAAGGTAACACCTGAGCAGAAGGTCAAAGCTCACCTGGCTGTCAGGTAAGACTCACAACACCTGTGATGTCATCAGACAGGTGATGCCTAACCACTTATGTAACTTGTCTTTTTCTTCTCTTTCCCTCAGTGACCTTGAGGGGGCTGCGGACGCTGCAATCGAACGCAAGAGCGAATCAGAGATTGGGGTGGTCCTCTCTAGATGCTCCGCCTCCGATCGCCTGTTGATTGACAGGTTGAACCGAGCCAGAGCGTCAACTGCCAAAAAGTGATCCTCCATTCAGAGTGCATGTACAGAGACGATACTGATTGATCCTCAAAGCAGGTGTTACCATAGCAACCATAACCTGAATTGTTTGTCCTTCATGTGCTTTGATATCAGATCTAACTGAGCTGATCACTGGTTTTATCTGTGGTCATTAATGATGTGATTATTGATTACTCAGCCGATGTTTTCTTCTTCTGTGTTTCTGTTAATAAAAACTGTCCGGTCCCAGTGACTGAACTCCATGTTGCCCTCATGTGGCCGTGATGTTAATGAGCTGTAGCCATAACAACACAGGTTCCCTCCTTTCCTGTCTTCTCTATGCGACTTCACTTTAAAATGAACATGTCATGTTGACAGTGAAACAGAGCTCTAAATCCTGACGTTTGAAGTTATTTTAATCATGAAATTATGATGGTTAAGGTTAGATTTTAATTTCATTGTTATCAAAATGGATAAAAATCTTCTTCATGTGAAACTTCTTAAATGATTTGACTTGTGACTAAAGGAGAAAATCTTGCATAAAGTCATTAAAACATGTTTCAGTTTTCTTTTCATGATAAAAATGTAAAAATTAAATCAGTTTAATCACCTTATTAATATTTGTTATTGACCATTAATGACATCCTCTGCTGGGGGCGTCGGGTTGGAGTCTTCCGGTTTGAGGGGGGCGGAGCTTTGAGGTTCTCAGCTGGAGCAAAACAACAGGAGGAAGTCGATCCGTTTAAAAGTTCAACAACTTGAGCAGCAGACGTCGGAGCTGCAGGTAGGTGCTAAACCTGCTCAACACTGTCGTAGTTTCATGGGAGAGTCTGCTGAGAGGCGGACAGAAGCCAGACTCCCTTCAAACATCAGTCACTGCTTTAGAAATGAAAATGTTCAGGAAGTGATATTATTTTCTAAATGACTTCAGATCGGCAACAAACTGCCGAGGTACAAACATTTATTGCTCCTGTCCGCGCCGTCAGACACAGGAGCTACAACACGTGACGGAGTTTTCTCATGTGATTTATTAACGAGCCGAATAAAGTATAAGCTTTCACATTCATACGAGCTCTGTAGTTAGATTCAAGTAGATCTGTGAAATGTCAAAAAGCGAGGCAGCAAAAGGTGACGGATTTTTAAAGGAGTCTGGCAGCAGAAATGTGCCGACTCAGCATAAAGTGTTTATTGACACACTAACTGGCCAGAGGCCTGTTCTGCGAAGGGGGCTCAACATAGCCAGGCTTTGTGCTCATGATGCAGCTCAACAAAGCCCCAAGTCCCCAAACAGAGTAAAACGGTTCTGCGACGGTGGTTATCAACTTAATTTGTTAAGTCCGGCTCTCTGCTTTGTGCTCTGCGCGTTCACATAAAAGGGGGCGTAGTAACACTGTCGCTGCCAACAGAGCGAGCGAGGGAGGGCTGCTGGCAGAAAACTGCTGAAGTTAACAATGATTAATATTACGATCAATATTATATTAAGCCCTTAGTGTTTTAATTTCTGAAAGCTCAACATTGTGCAACTTTTACATATTAACCCTCATCTATTTAAGAAATAACTAAACTATCTTTTTTCATTTTTGAATGATGTCTATATCGTTTTCACATTTACTGATCTCAGTTATAGAATGTGTGTGTGTGTTTTATTGAAAGCGAGGCTGAGTGTGTGAAGGCTATAAATGTTCAGGGTTTTTTTTGTATTACTGTGTCGGGATGAACAAGCACATGTAGCTTCTGTCCCTGTACAATGACTGTAGTACTCAACACAGCTCGCTAACCCACTAAACCGGCTTCGCAAAACACCCCGGGTGTTTTGCGAAGCCGGTTTAGTGGGTTAGCGAGCTGTGTTGAGTCTAAAGCCAGGCTTTCCTGCACTTCAAAGGTGGCTCTCTTTTAACCCGGCTAGATCACCATGGTAACTTACGCTTAGCTCAGAACCCGACCCGACCAGGTTATGTTCAGAGTTTCAGCTTAAAAGCGCCGCTGGTTCACTGTGTAACTCATTCGGAGATGGCGTCACCATTCATTGAGAACCCGGTGGACCTGGAGCAGAATCATTCTGGCAGCACTGCGACGTGAGCGGCTTCTTCGAGATCGCGCTGACATCTGCTCACTTATTGAGCCGAGTGTCAGGATGCCACTGAAGAAGCTGCGCGCTCACTGTCGGGCAAACTACTGACATTCAGCTGGTGATGCAGAACATCTGAGCAGGAACGCTGCGTGTTGCGCCATCCGCAAAGTGGTTCTTTCTCTTTCTGAGAATCTGCAATCTGAAGATAGTGATGATATTAAAATAAAATGGGATACAGTATATTATCCACACTTGCTGCCATGTCCGACTGCTGCTTCCACATCTTAATAACATGCAATATGAAACATTAATTAGGCCAACCTAGTATTTATTTGTCACAGATAATGAGTAAAGTTAATTATTTCTTTGATGTGGCCATGAATAAACTGATGAACTGATCAGTGTTTCACCCGCTGCAGGGCAGTGACGCCCAAACACAAATCTGACAGGCTTCAGCTGTTTTCACTGTCAGAAAGCTCTTTATTGTCATTGAACAGGGACAGAAGATACATGTGCTCGTTCATCCCGACACAGTAATACAAAAAAAAAAATACAAAAAAACCCACTGAACATTTACAGCCTGCGCACACTCAGCCTCGCTTTCAATAAAACACACACGCGCATTCTATAACTGAGATCAGTAAAATGTGAAAACAATACAGACATCATTCAAAAATGAAAAAAGATAGTTGTTGATTCAGTTTATTTATTTCTTAAATGGATGAGGGTTAATATGTAAAAGTTGCACATTGCTGAGCTTTCAGAAATTAAAACACTAAGGGCTTCATATAATATTGATCATATTATTAATCATTGTTAACTTCACATTTACACGGTCAGCAGTTTTCTCCCTCGCTCTGTTGGCGGCGACAGTGTTACTTTTTGCCGTGATGGTTTCTTTGAATTCTTCACAGCTTTGCATAATAAGAATCTGCTCATCTTGAGTAAAATTTGTGGCCCGGGATCTAAACATTTTTGCACGGAAGTAGAATAATATGACGTCAAACGCCCCCTTTTATGTGAACGCGCGCAGAGCACAAAGCAGAGAGCCGGACTTAACAAATGAAGTTGATAACCACCGTCGCAGAACCGTTTAACTCTGTTTGGGGACTTGGGGCTTTGTTGAGCTGCATCATGAGCACAAAGCCTGGATATGTTGAGCCCCCTTCACAGAACAGGCCTCAGGTTGAGTTCAAAGTGTGCAAACTGTCAAAATACTGCCACATCATCCAGAGCTGATACATGTGAGGTTACAACACGTAGCACTGTTACATGTTGGTAACAGTCCTACTTGTTCCTGCTGTTTGTTCTGTGGTAACAGAGTGATTAATTTGACTCCTGTTAGGTGATAACAGGCAGATGATGATGTCATCAGTGAAGGTAGAGAGTGTGCTGAAGGCAAGCGCTGTGATTGGTGAAGGGCCAGTGTGGGAGGAGTCAGCGCAGATGCTGCTGTTTGTCGACATCGTCGGGCAGAAAATCCACCGGTGGAGTCCAACCACCAATCAGATCCAGTCTGTGGAGACAGGTGACTAATCAGCATTCAGGACACATCTGAGTTATGTGTTGATTCTATCTGCATGTCTCACCTGTCTGCCCACCTGTCCCCAGGTGACACAGTGGGCTTTGCAGTTCCTCGTAGGTCAGGTGGTTATGTTGCAGGTGTGGGTAGAAGCATCGTGGCTGTAGATTGGTCAACTCAGACGATGTCTTCATTGGCGGAAGTTGATGAGGACAAACCTAACAACCGCCTGAACGATGGGAAGGTCGATCCTTTTGGTCGCCTGTTGACAGGTCAGTATGGACACCTGTCTACCTGCTTTCTATCTGAGGTAGTGTTGCCATGGTAACAGTATGTGGTGTCCCAGGTACCATGGAGAAGGAGGTGAGACCTGGTGAGTTTCAGAGACAACAAGGATCTCTGTTCTCTGTGACCTCCGACCTCACCGTGACTAAACTCCTGGACAGGGTAAAATCACCTGTCTGTCTGTATCGGACTGTCTGTACCTCCCTGTACCTGTCCATGCTGCTCTGAACCTGTCTGTCCATCTGTACCTGTCTGTACCGCTCTGTATCTGTCACACTCTCAGGTGGACATATCTAACGGGATGGACTGGTCTCTGGATCAGAGGACATTTTACTACATTGACAGTTTATCTCTGACTGTTGACGCCTTCGACTACGACTCAAACACTGGACAGATCGGTAACTGTACTTACACTGCAGTACATATGTGAAACTGTGTATTTCTGCTGCTGTACACATATGTACATAAGTACTGCGCAGTAATTCACCTGTGTGTGTTGCCTAGGTAACCGTCGTGTTGTGTACCGTATGGAGGAGGGGGAGGGGCTTCCAGACGGAATGACACTTGATGTTGAAGGTCGTCTCTGGGTGGCGTGTTTCAATGGAGGACGAGTCATCAACATAGACCCTGCTACTGGTTAGTTGTACTGGTTATAATGATGATGAAGATGATGATGGTGATGATGAAGATGCGGTGATGAACTCATGCCGTGTTCTCTCAGGTGTGCGGCTGCAGACGGTCTCTCTGCCAGTGATGGCGACAACCTCGTGTTGTTTCGGCGGTCCGGACTACTCTGACCTCTATGTGACCTCAGGCAGTCTAGGCCTCAGCCAATCAGAGAAGAGACTGCAGCCACTGGCCGGAGACATCTTCAGGGTCAGGCTCACCTGTCCATACATCATTCACTGACTCAACTGTGTTCAGTGTCACACACCTGCTGATACCGTGTGTGTGTGTGTGTGTGTGTGTCTGTCTACAGGTGACTGGGCTTGGGGTCAAAGGTCGTCCTTCAAACTCGTTCTCTGGATGATCTTCAGGACACTAAAACAGCCAGTCACAGCACAGATCACCTCACTGTCACAAACTGTTGGCAATCCATAGTTATTGAACTGGATCAATAATAGTACTGTATTGACCCGAATATAGGACAAGGTTTTTTTCAATGAAAATAATGTGAAAAAGTGGGGTCGTCTTATAACCGGGGTCTAACCGTTGACACACGCTGATAGTTGTCTGGGTCGCTACACGACCACAACAGCAGAGGGCGCCAGCTTATTGTAGAGACGTCACTGACACTGTGGCTGCGGTTATCTGTCAATCACTGTGGAGAAGAAGTGACAGGAGACGATAAATGGAGAGACGCGGTGATTGTACGGATCAAAGTGGATCAAAAGTGGGGCACATCTGAGGGGGAGCTATGATGCTAATTTTAAGATAATGGTGGTCAATGCAGCAGAGGTGGGCAGCAAAGAAATATGGAGTTACGAGTGTAACGTCCGAAGATGACAGGTCCAAAAAGACTGTCTGAAAAATGCTAACAGCATCCATATGATAATAAACCATCCGCAGGTTTAGATTGACAGGGGGGACACCTGGGAAACACCGACGTCGTCATCATGATGTGTACCGTCACAACTCTTCAGGAGCCGCAGCGCCGGATTTCTGTGTGGCAGCGGTACAGCGAAGATACTTTGCTCTGTGTGAGAATTTGCGAACCACTGCTCCAGAGTTAAATGCAGAGATGCTGTGTAAAATGGGCTGGTAAGAGAAAAACTTATTGTGGTCCTCAAAGCGGCCGCTTCCAAGAGATTGACAGGAGGGTATGTGAGTTTGTTATTGAGAAACGAAACGAAAGTTTGAAAACAGTGTGTAATTATTATTTCAATGATTTTCTTTTTCTAAAGATTAGTCTTGAAAGGAGGGGGTCGTCTTATAATCAGGGTCGTCCTATATTCAGGTCAATACGGTATTAATAATACCAGTTCTGTTTCAACATTTGTAGTTCATAACTAAAAATAAACACAATTCTAGCCTGTTTCCTGATGGTTTCCTGTCTGTCTCAGATACAGAGTAGAAGTTGGGGTGATGTTGGTTTTTTCTTGCGAGTTTTGTTGTTAAAGCAGTCGTTCAGTGGGTTTGGGGCTGGACGGCCTTAAGAGAAGTTCAGTGTTGTTCGACCAGTTTTATCACGCGCAACGGATCGTATTGATCAAATGTATAACAGAAGAAGTTCTCTGGTTGTGTTTTTTCTCTGTAACATTGAGAGATTTCAGCTCCACGCTGAGAACGAGTACAGCATCAAACAGTGAGCGATCATACTGAAGTGAGACAGCAGCATCATGTGGACACGGTGTGTTTTATTTACACCATCAAGTGCAGAATCACCACCAACAACCAACAAACACAAACAGTACGAGCAACGTTACACAGCTTTATAGAAAATGTATGTACAGGTAGAAAACGTTGTGCTGTTTCACTTTTTTGTCTTGTTTTGACTTGGGGGCGGGGGGGTTGTGTTAATCAGTTTAGACACGCAGCTGAACTGTTAGTGATGAAACATGCTGACTTCAGCTACAGCACCCCCTCACTCTGACACCACAAACTGCAGCTCACACCTGCGATATCAGGTGACGCATTTTAAAACTTCTTAAAGCTTCTACCTGTCTGCTTTCACACACTGACATCATGTTACCTGGTCAAACATGTTCCAGACTGAAGCTGGTGTTTGTGATGCTGTGGCTCTGGCGCTAACAGCAAGTCAGCTCTGGTGCCAGCTAACAGGCTTACAGCAGGACGGCTATGGTACTAGCTAACATGCTAATAGCAGGTCAGCTCTGGTGCCAGCTTACAGGCTAACAGCAGGACTTCAGAGGAAGGTCTCATCTCGGGTAGTCCACAGGTGAGTCTGAGTGTCAGATAAACAGGGTTTGTCGGTAAAGGTGGTTCTGACAGTGGAGTGCTTTTCTGTTTCCTGTTTGTAGTGAACTGAATTTGAAGGTAGCTCTTCAGAAAGGTGCCAGACTCTGTATCTCCAGCTCTTGCAAGGCTAATAAATACAGTAGAACACAATATTGTGAAAGGAGAAGAACCCTGTACAAGAAACAGGCCAAAGGAACCCAGAACAACCACAGAACCACAGACCTACTGACCTAAACCAGGACTCTGTGTCTGTTTTTTACTGGGGAGAGGTACAGTTTCCTGAACTGACCCAGAACTTTGTACAAAGTCGTTTTTTTCATGTCACTTTCAGCTTTTGATAATGAACTCATGAGGCATTTGTGTTCATATTGATTATTTGATATGAACAATATCCACAGTGTGTCTTAAACCTACATTTTGTCTAACATCCAGCAGGGACACCACTTGTTCCAAACAGATCTGACTGCATGAAAGCTTATGAGAAACATCAGTTTCCTGTAGAGTTCATGGTCTCAGTTTCTGGTTTCTGTTCATTTACAGTAAAACAGAACATAACTATGAGAATTTAGTCATCACCATAGCAACATGTCCTCAGGTTCTCAGCCGGATCCAATCAGGACTTCCTCCCCAACTCCCCAGTCACTTCTGGCTCCAACAAACAAAGATGGCGATGGGTGACATCACAGTGGTTCTGTCCACCATCTGATGATGCAGTCTGAAACAGGACTTTGCTCAACAGTGCCACCTCTGGCTGAAAATCTACATTTGACTGCTGTCATCTTTCTAACAATGTGAAGAATCTCCGTCATGTCCTCCTTTACTCTCTTTCAAGTGAGGGAAGAGGAACTTTAATTAATTTTAGAAATTATGTGTGCTCCGGACGCCTATGCTCAAATTCAAACATGTTATTCTAAGATGAATTTTAGGCCTACATGGAAAAGAAGCTCTTAAAGTGCTTGAAAATTTGGAAATTTGAACAGCTAATGTTCGATTAAACTACATCTTCTGCAGAGGAAGACCATTTGATATGGTCAAAAGTTCGAGAGGAGTTTCTGAGTGTTTCTTGTCTTGTAATTGGTCAGTCTGAATCTAACCAGACCGACACCAGATCAGCCTGTTGCTGCTCCAACAGCATCACCAGAAGAGACACATTAAAATGCCCATGTTTTGAATGACATTTGGTCTGACAACAGTCAGGCCTGATTGGAACATAATGCTACTGACAGGAAATGGATGCAAAAACAAAAAGACAGAGGTCAGAGGTCAAATGTCAGGTGGTGTCTAGGTACCAGGTCTGTGCACAAACTGACCAATAAAATAACATAGAAAACATGATGTCATCAGTTCACATCAACAGATTAGAAATGTTCAAAGTGCTGATTGGTCCCATCGATTAGAAGTGGGTGTTGCCAGCTGAGGGAGACGCATCATCGTCCTCAAACATGCTGACACATAAACTCTCTCTGGCTTTCACTCAGTAGTGCTCCTCAGAGTGGGCGGGGTCACAGAAGAAGCGTGAACTGCGTTTGGCTGATCGGGCCGTGAAAGGAACGGTTTTCAGAGCTGTAAGAGGAAGAAAAACAAAACAGCCAATCAGAAGACAGATAGGAAACACTTGAGGGCTGTACTACAGATAGGGATCAGTGTGTCAGGAAGTTTCATTATGTAGATTATATCCTCGTGTGCCGTTGTGACTGTGTGTTTACCTGTGATGATGTCCTCTATGGCGCCGTCCTTCCCTTCGTAAACATGGCGGCTGTCTTTTCCTTGTCGTCGTCTGAGCTCAGTGATCAGCTCCTGCTGCTGCCTCTTCCCCCTGTGGGAGGGAGACTGGGGGGAGGAGGGGATTTTAGTCTTCCACTTTAAATTTAAACTAAGCTCATCAAAACCTTAACTGCGACCTTTGACAGCTCAGTTAGAGAACAAATAGATCCATCTGTAAATGAACCACAGGAGCTCTGAACCCTGAAGGTCAGAGGTCTGTCTCACCTTGGTCTCCTCCTCTTCCTGTTGCTCCTCCTGCTCCAGTTTCTCCAGTAAAATCTGCTCCTGACGCCGCCTCTGCTCGTTCTCCTCCTCCGCCAGCTGAATGTACAGAATTTAACACAAGTTAAATACATGGCTTCTTATTGTATTGTTTTAGGCCCTGTCTCAACATGAACAACGTAGAAGGAGATTCAGATTCATCGACCACACCACTTCCAGGGGAGGCGGGGTTTGAGGTGAGTCAGAATGACTCACCCTGTACGCTTTAATGAAACGAACAAAGATGGGGAAGAAGACAGAAGGCGGCATGGTCTTCGAGCTCTCCCCAAAGAATTTCACCACATCTTCAAACGCATCCTAAAATGAGCCAAAAAAAATTGATCAAGACACAAGACACTTTTCACACTGTAGACCTTTATAGACAGTCTTTACAGTGTAAACTTTACCATGTGGTGTTTACACTGTAGTCTTTACAATGTGTTGTCTTTACAGTTTTGTTTACAGTGTGTCAGATGTGTGTATGATGTCACCTGGTCAGGTGTGATCAGATGTGTGTATGATGTCACCTGGTCAGGTGTGATCAGATGTGTGTATGATGTCACCTGGGCAATGCGTGCGTCCTCCTGCAGCTTGCTGAGTCGAGATTCGTGCCTGCTGATGAAGTCTTTGAGCGTGCTGTTGTGTTGGACGCTGAACTCTCTCCAGGTGAGCTCCATGCCGCGCTGCAGCTCCTTCACGTCACACAACACGTTCTCAAGACTCACTGCACACCGGTGAGACACAGGTGAAACACACAGGTGAGCATCTCACACTCTAATGAGTATGCTGATTTCTGATTGGTTGACAGACTCACCTGCAGCAGCCTTGTCAACATAGTGCAGCTCGTTGTAGAACAGAGACACGACAGGATATTTCTCTCTCACCACGTTGGCGATGTAATGAAGTAACGTCTGTGTCCGATCAGTCGACTTCGTCTCCAGCAGCTG